>VXBR01012230.1:900432-1077093 GCA_013400215.1 Cisticola juncidis | reverse complement strand
ACAAAAAAAAAAAAAAAAAAAAAAAAAGAGATGTCCTAAATAACATCAGTTTCACAGTTAAACTCAGTATCTCTCTGTATCAAAGCAGGGCATTTGAAGACATAAAAGGTAAAGGAAATTACATTATCCTTGAATCTTCATAACTTTCCTAAAGGTGAATGTATTAAATAAGAACTGCTGAAGTGTTGTTGGCACTGTTTTATGTATCCCATCTGTTAGTCGCAATATTACATCAGCTAATTAATGTGTGTTACCTTGTGTGTAAAACAACATGTACTCTGTTGATTGCAGAGTCAATCCTGAAGTAGTTCTCAATGGAGCAGTTTAATTTTTTTTGTGTCAAAAAGTTAGGGATTTTTCCTAATGAAAAAATCTGTTTTCATTAAACTTCTCAAGATTTAAAATTCTACACTTTTTTTTGGAAACTTGTGTGGGAATCATTCATCTTTATATTATCCTTTTTTGCTTTCTAGAATGCTTTGACTTAAAAATTTAAAGAATTTTGTGATGCATTTTTGTCTTTTTTTTGGCGTGCAGTGCATTTTATCTGGGTGATGGTGTACTTCCAGTGACATGTCATAGTGTAAATTGTCAAAAATTGTATTATGACATGGCAGTAGCAATGGTGCACAACTAATTAAATCCAATAAAGTCTGTCTTTTTTGCTTTTCTTTTTTTTCAGTCATGAAGGACAGCTGCTATCTCATACCAAAAAAAAAAAATCTTCTAGACAGACACTGTTATTTTTTGTGTTTACAGTGGTGTGGCTAACACTCCTGAAGGACAGGATGCCATCTGAAGGGACCTGGGCAAGCTCGAGAAGTGGACCCTTGGGAACCTAATGAGGGTCAACAAGGCCGAGTGCAAGGTGCTGCACCTGGGCTGTGACAACACAGGGTGGGGAATGAACAGATAGAGGGAGAGCAGCCATGCTGAGAAGGACTTGGGGTGCTGGAGAAGTCTATGGATGTGAGCAGGTGATGTGCATTTGTAGCCCAGAAAACCAAACTTGTCCCGGGCTGCATCAAAAGACGTGTGGCCAACAGGGCAAGGGAGATGATTCTGTCCCTCTTTTCTGATCCCACCTGGAAAGCTGCATCCAGCATTGGGAACTCAGCACAGGAAGAACATTGATCTGTTGGAGTCAGTCAAGAGATTCTGAGGGCGGTTAGAGGGATGGAGCACCTCTGCTATGAAGAAAGGCTGAGACAGTTGGGATTGTTTAGACTGAAGAAAAGAAGGCTTTCAGGAAGAATAAATTGCAGCCTTCCAATGCTTAAAAAAGGCAGTCAAGAAAGTCAATGAGAGAGTATTTACAAGTGCATGTAGTGAGAAGAGAGGGGGAATGTGTTTAAACTGAGAGAGGATTCAATTAGATACAATGCAGAAATCCTTTACTGTGAGGGCGGTGAGGCACTGGAACATATTGCCCAGAGAAGCTGTGGATATCCAAACCTGGAAATATTCAAGGCTAAGTTGGACATGGCTTTGAATATTCTGGCCTAATGGAAGATGTCCCTGACCATTGTAGGGGTGAGGCTGATCTTTGGGGTTCCCTTAACCCAGGGCATTTTATGTTTATGTGACAATTCTGTGAATCAGTTGAACCAATTCTAAGTTCCTCTAATTATTCTGGAATAAGTTTGAGGTGAATATCATATGTGTCTTGTAGCAATTAAGAAAAGTCTGTTTGGTTCCTAAGGCAGCAAGATTGTTCATCATTGGTGTAAAATTGTATTTATGTCAGAAGCGTTGCTCAGATGAAATATCATTTTATTTTGAGGACAGGAAAAGAATACAAAAGCAAGAAAGTTTCAAACATGATGTTCTTTTACCAAATATTATCTTCTGGGGTAACAGTTGACTCCCAAGGTACTTCACATTTTTTTAAACAATCACTTTGCTAGACATTATAAACCTGTGTAGCTGCAGCCATTTTGGAAAGCCATTTACCTCACCTTTCTTCTTGTGTGGATCTAGTGAATAAAATAATTTTTGATTCATCAGTTGTTTATGTGAAACTGTTGTTTCCGTATTAAAATGAATGGATTCCATATCCAACCATAAAAATCGAAACTATAAAAAATATACCATCATGTAATTTTCTCAGCTAGCTGTGTGCATATATAGTACGGTTTAATTACTTGTGACCTGACTCATTATTACTTGCTTTCTTACAGGCTTGCTTTAATTTCTTAAGGTAAAATCAAATGAGGATTTGCCATTTTATAGAACCAAATCTGAAATTCCTCTTGCTATTTTGAAAGCTATTGATATTTCTGACTATTTCCAATATGTCTGGTTATTGCCATTTGTATAAAAAAAAGAGAACAAATTGAGAATTTTTCTGGTGTTTCAGTTTAACTCCACCTGGCAACTAAGCACAACACAGCTACTCTGCCAGGGGGATGGGGAGAGAACAGAAAGGGGGAAAATGCAGAAAATTTATGGGATAAGAAAGACAGTTTAATAGGTAAAGCAAAAAGCACATGTGCAAACATAGCAAAATAAGAAATTCATTCACTGTTTTCAGAGAGATGTTTAATCATCTCCAGGAAAATGATAACTTGAGAAGAAAAATCTCTAAATGTTGTATGTCATGTAGGGTCGTGTCTTGTCCTTCCCATCTCTTCTCCATTTTTTCCTCTGCATTTATTACTGGGCATGATGCCATGGTTTGGAACATCCCTTTGGTCTGTGGGAGTCAGCTGTCCCAGCTATGCCCAGCCCCAATTTCTTGTGCAAGCCCAGCCTCCACGCTGGCGGGATGGTGCAAGAAGCAGAGGAGGCCTTGACTCTGTGTACAGATTACTCAGCAATAACTAAACATCCCTGTTTTATCCACACTCTTTTCAGCACAAATCCAAAGTATAGCCCCATGCTAGCTACTGTGAACAAAACTTGCTCTAGTACAGCCAAAACTAGTATATTCAGATTAAAACATTAGATATATCTGCCTTTTTCATGAGAAATATCATGATCAGGTTTGTAGATACAGACTTTTCACAGAATCACAAAAGGATGGTCTATCAAAAAAGCCTCTAAAACTGTAAATCACTATGTCTAAGGTTATATGGGGCTTTTGGCAGCTAAAAGGAGAAGGGCACCAGTGATGGAATACTTCAGATACTTAATTAGAGCCAGGATTTTACCCCATTCTAGATATTGAGTGAAATGGGAGTATTGGCCCATGTTTCTATCATTTATATATGATGGATATGTTTATCAGTTTGTAGAGCTGGTGAGAACATGTCTATACCATCTAGATGGTGCAATGTTTAGCCATCTGTGTAATAATGCCTTAAAGCCTCAGTCTGTATCTGCCAGTGATTCTGTCTTCTAAATTAACTTCCTCCATCATATCTGTAATGGCTTTTTCNTCCCCCATCATTTTTTTAATGGCTTTTTTTTTTTTTTTTTTTTTTTTTTTTTTTTTGTTTGTTTGTTTGTTTGTTTGTTTGTTTGAAAAGAGTGGGAAAATAGATAAACACAACTGGAATTTGCTAGTCATCTTTTCATGAATTTAGAATTTTATAGGAAGTATTTTTGTATTGTAAGTTTACAGATGAACAAATCTGATCCATCCAGAGAAAGAAGATTGATGACTTCTGGAAAATATATATTTTTAATATTTTTAGTGATGGACTTTATTTTTTCTTTTTTGGCTTCTACAAATCTTATACTTAAAATTAGGACCATAATAGCAGTTATTTTCTCTTAAGCTCTGTGACAGTGGAAAAAATAGACTGCTTTAGATTTTTTAATATAATAAACATATTTTTTGCTTGCATTACTAGAAAGATCTATTATTAATGATACTGGGGTTCTTTTTTTGATGACTCCTATTTCTTATGTGTTCAGTGCAATGTCTTCACAAATACTTCTTTGTTAGCTTCCTCTCCTTCTACTCATGTTAATATATTTTGTACTGAGGTTTAACTGTAAATCTACTGGCAAATAGGTTTTGTTGTTTTTACAAGTATTTTTAATATACCTTAACACAAGTTAATTCTTCTCATTCAACAAGAACTAATATATAATTTGATCAGGCTGAAATCCAGTGTATACACATTCACAATCTCCAATTGTGTATAATATCTGTGTGTATATTGAAGAAAGAATTAACATTTAAATCAGAACCCTCTGATAGCCCTACAGGTTCACAGCTTCTGCCAACTTCTCTTTGCATGCTGGCTCTAATTCCAACCATCACAACCATATGTTAAGAAATAATATTTCATGCTCCTGAAGGAGTAAAAGGATTCTATTTAAAGGCTATGATATCTTGAGAAAATAGGAAAATATTTTTATTGCAAATGCTCTTAAGCAACTGACATTAATGTTATTTAAATTTTTATTTTCTATTGTTCCTAAATAAGATAAAATATTGCCGAACATCTACTGTAACTGACTGCTGATAATATGGACATAGTTAAAAACATTTGATTTTGAAGTAGATTAAGCATAATTTCACTAGAGAAAAAAGTGACCTTTGTTATTAACTGTTGGTAGGAGCTTCAGAACATATATAAAAAATTATATAAATAGAGGTAAAAGACTTGAAAATAGATCTTAGTTGAATTAACTGTTTTATGTAGGAGTCTTCAGTGTAGTTCTTTGGCCCATATGCAACACCCAAGAGAAGGCTGTGTGCCCAAAGAAAAGGTAGATGCTTGAATATATTGGACTGAGAAATGACGATTATTAAGGATTTTAATTTATGAAAGCTGTCTATTAGGTGCCTGGACAAAAACATATATCTATTTGGTTTATATTATTTTTCTCTTCTATCTGAAATTGCTTTGGATTCCACACATGGGAAATATTTCTGCTGCTGAGTGTTTCTAAGAGCTGTTGCATGCTGTTCCTCACCACTGACACCTGTGAGAGACAAGAATCCATCAGGAGGTTGTTTACAAGCTTAGACAACAGGAAAAAGATACAGGAATATTATTATTAATCATCTTGCTGAAGATACAAGAATTTTAACAGCAGAAATTTGATCAGTCTTATCAAAGAGCAAATATTTTGTCATTGCTGCTTTTTGACCCTAAGTCCAGAATTTGTTCCTATCTATATCTTTTGACTCTTTCTTTTCTTTTTCTCTGAGTTTTGAGTAATTTAAAATTGGATGGGCTTAGGGTTTGCTAAGCTGAATGGGCTAAGTTAATATTTTGTGAAATGCTTTATGTTGACTCAATGCTGATCTAAATTTCACCAAAGTTCTCTGATTTTCTGAAGTTTTCAGAAAAGGATTCATTTTTTGACCTCTTGAGAATATCTTGTCAATGTTTTCATGTATGCCTAACTCAGAGTACATAACAAACAGTAATTCCTTTTAAGAGCCTTGTTGAGCAAATTTTAGGGTCTTACAACTCCCCACACTCCCCACAGTCACTGTCAGACTAGGTTTCCTTACAGGTTTCCCAAAGCAGAGTCTCAATAATTTTGATCCTTGAAATTATTATGATTCAACAAAAACCAACAGCTTGATCTGGGTGCCTCTGAGGAAGGACCACAAGTGACGGGAAACCTGAACTTTTATACTGTTACAGTCTGAGAGAGTGAGAACCCGGGCTTTTGTGCCCTTACAGTCTGAGGAAGTGCAAGTTTGAGAGACAGGCTCCTGCTGTGTCTCTCGGTTTCTGAAATTGTTGACTGTAAAACTCTACAGGATGCTGAACATAATTTTTGTTGATGATAAAGTTATCATTTGTGTAGGCTCAGTTGGATGGGCACGGATTGCTTTAAAGCTGGCTGGGTCCCCAGGCCCTTGGTTATGTGCAGAGTTGGTACCAGTTCATGGCCTCTTGCCTCCAGCTCCCATCACCCACAGCTCAATCTGCATTCCTTGCTGCAGCTGAGCTCTGGGCTACCTGTGCTTTGTGTATTCCTCAGCAATGTAAAGTTATTTAATCCATGTATAGCACTGCACAACTTCACTAATGTTACCCTTTTCTGACTACTGCAAATAACTTTTCATTTTCAGGACATGTTCATTCCTGAAATAAGAAATTTAACTTTCATCTTTGATTAAGTATTTATTGAAGGAGGTGGCCTGAGAATTAAAGAATATATTACTTTTAAATAAAATCAGATTAAAGGAAGGTAGTAAAGCCAAATGTTAAAAAGGAACCCATCATAAAATAATGCAGATTTTTTTAAAAGGCAATCTTCAGGATTATCAGAGAAATTTGTTCAACTTGTCAGTGCTTCACTTCTGAGTCTACAAGAACAGAAAATGCAACAGCAGGAAATTTTATTTAATGTTATACTTTTAATTTTTATGTAGTAGAGACATCAAGATGCACTAAGGAGCATATACCCAAGGTTTCCTAAGCTTCAAAGTTTACAAATCTAAGTCTAATTTTCACTTTAGAAGATGTACATGAAGGACTTCAGTCAATATAATTAGTTCCATTCTATTTCTGTATTCAGTATTTGATAGCCTTCTCTAGTAATACAGTCACATATCTCATTTGCATGAAATTTCTTTTAAATGTCAGAATTGAGATATGACCGTAAGTATTCACTTTGATGAACATATTAGAGATTTTTTTCTTGACCTTAAAGGAAGATGTTGCTTCAAAATGTAATCAGATCTTTAAAATGGGTGGAGATTTACGTGGGAAAATGATGTATACAGGCTCAGGGCCAAAATACTTTGTTATTTCCCAAAATAGTCTTGTATAGGACTGGGTTTCAGAGTTTTCATTCAAATCCAATAGAAGAGGTATTTGGATACTCTTTTTATCTATCCCTTCAAGAATCACAATTTGGGTCAAACAATGTGAGTACATGTTTCATTGGCACATGATTTAGTATCTGAGGTTTTTAGTTCAAATAATCTTCACTGATTTTTTGGGTTAGTGGGACAGTAGGAGGTCTGCATATATATTTAAAATTTGCAAAATTTATTTTAACACATTTTACTGTCTTAAAGGTGATTGTGATGAGTAGATTACTGTAAAGATAACACCTTTTCAAGGTGTTTCATTTGCTTCTTAAAACATATTCCACATGCAATTAAAGGGTAGACATGATGCACCAAACTTGATACTAAATATCAAGTGTATCACAATAAATTGCATTTCTTTGTAATGAGTTTTCAAGTAGAATGTGGGAAGGTTAAGCACATCCTAACTATCCTTATGAGACCTTACTCTGATAACTAACACCAAATCAAAGTAAAATAAAAAGTGGAATGTAGGTAACTGAATAGAAGGTGTAATTCAGTGCTATTTTTCAAATTTATGATCCTCTAGGAGTCTAACATTCTCTTTTCACAAGAAGCAAGAATTATTTCAGTCTTGAAATGACATTGCTGAGTAGTTTTAGTTTGAATTATGCCAAAGTTCAATGAGTGCATGTGTGGGGAAGTCAAGGTTGTATGAGAAAGAGAAGTTTTCTCTGCACTTGAATAGGAATTAATTCTTCTGTTCCTAAAAAGTACTTCCTAGCTGCTTAGGTTTATCAGTCAATTCTGGAGAGAGAGTTGGTGGAGGGAAAAATACCATACAATGCATGTTCTGTACATGAGGACAAGATATCTCTTTCAAATGTGTCATCAATAGCAGCTAGACAGTTCTATACTCATAAAAAGGACGTTGGTAAGTCCTGTCTGAACACATAATCTGACTCATAAGTTGCATCCAGACCCTAAGAACTAAATTTAGGGTCATGGATTCTGCAGGAGTCTTCAATGCTCAAGGCTTACAGTTTTTTGCAAGCTCATTTTGTGATGCTATATACTTTGATGAACTTTTATATCCTAAATCATACAAACCTTGTTATTCATCTAAGGATCAATAACACCACATAGATACAATACTACATTTCTAAATCTATCTAGTTTTTGGGGGAAAAAAAAAAAAAGCACAGCAACATTTTGGCAATCATATGACTTGTTAGGAACAATTTGGGTATAGTTGCCTCATCATTGTAAATAATAACTATAGCTATCCATACAGTTTTAGAAGCAGGTAAAAATCTATGCAAATTAGGTTAGAAGTTGAAGTTGTTTAACAAAGGAGGAATAATGAAAGTTGATAGGTCAAAGTGATATTCTATGGATGAAGTTGTTCTATAACAGGTTTACAGCATCACATAAAATCTCCTAGGCAAGGTTCTGTTCACTTCACTAATCAGAAATATATCTGGCTCATACTGTTTATTTTGACTATCTTCTAAAACCTAACTCTGTGTCCACTGTATATGAGTTTGATTTGAGAGAAGTTTGACTTCTGAGTACAGTTGAGCAATGATTCTGTATATTTGACATTAAATATATCTGAATTTTGATATAAGGCTATCACATCATTGAACATGAGCATTCGGTTGAGCTAGGGATAAAAAATACCTATTTTATATTGTTGCCTGATGAGTAATATGGTGAAGTGCAGAGTTCAACTATTTCTATTTCACTATTACTGAAACCAGAACAGAGAAAGTGAAATTATTTATCCAGGGTGGCACGGCATTGGCACAGATCATCCTAGCCAAGGTGGCATTTATAATCACTGCCTGAAATAATGCCTTTTCCTGAAAGTAAAAAACTCCACATTTTTTGGGGAAGGTCTCTCTTTTATTGTATTATCCTTGGTTTATGTTTCTTAAAGAGTCTTTAAAAGTTTAATTCCATGCGATCTCTACCACAATACAGACATTTAGTGCTGTGCAAGCATCTGAAATTGTATCATCTGTGACAAATCAGTCCAGTAGTCAGAATGCAGTGCACAGGCATGTGGTGTGTAGATGGGAACTGGAAGGGGCAACAACTTTACTAAGTCTGCTGGGATGAAGCTACCCAACTCCTATTAACATTAATGAGAATCAGAGAGCTAAGTCTCAGTCTGTTTTGTTGAATGTGCTCCCTGATCTGTTTGAATGCCATTTTCATACCAAATACTTGCAAATGTGCGGGTGCTGCTCCACAAAACCTAATATCCCAGGAAAGGATTCCCATATCTTTAGTACTCTGTACTCTGTACTTTGTATTTCGCACAAAGACAACCTCCTCAAATTGTTGACTGAATAACTCTACTGGATGCGGAACATAATTTTTATTGATGATGAAGTTATCATTTGTGCAGGCTCAATTGAATGGGCATGGATTGCTTTATAACATCGTGTTTTCGGTTAAACATCACATTGTCAGCTAAAATTTAGCTGATTCATGTTTGGATTTTTTTTCCCCCTTCCGGTTCTACCCATAAACTTGACAGAGCCACGGGTCTCTACAGATTCTGGTCAAGTTGCTAGTTGTTCAGATGTTCCATCATAAAAGTTTAGCTAGTTGAAGATGGCAATGGCAAAGTTACAGTTTTTAGTTCAGTAGAGATTGTGGACAAGTATTAATCAATGAATGAATAAGACTAATTTACAGCTGGAGATTAAAGTTTATTAAGGAAGACACAATTCATAATTGATCTCTTCCACTAGGTACTTTACAAATATATTTGAAAGGTTTGGGTTGTAAGGGACGGTGAGAATCATCTAGATATAACCCGTCTTCCAGGGAGAGGGATACCTTCCCCAGTCCAAATTACTCAAAGCCCCATCCAACCTGGTCTGGAATACTTCTGGGAATGGAGCATCCACAGCTTCTCTGGGCAACCTGTTCCACTACCCTCACAGTAAAAAATTTCTTCCTAGTATCTCATCTAAATCTACTCTTTCACCTTAAAGCCCTTCCCCCTTGTCCTGTCACCACACATCCTTGTAAACAGTCCCTTTCCAGCTCTCTTGCAGTCTCTCTTTAGGTACTGGAGGATTGCTACACAGAGAGATTAAAACGTAGTAATAACAGCATTACCATGCTTTTAGTCCATACTCTATGAGAGACAATTCTGAGAAAGGAATTTTTTCATGCTTATTATAGGGTCTCAAATAAAAGTGAGCAATGCATGTATTTCTAACCAATTACATATCAGATAAAAGTTTTTAGGAAATATACAATTAGAAAATGTTGTCCATTGCCCACTAAAAGGTAAGTACAAGGGATAATTACTAAATCTTCTGAATTGTAGCTTAAAGAAAGAAATATTTATGCTTTTCTGTAGTTCTGCTGTCAGTTTCTGCCTTCTACTCTTGTGCTTTAGAGTATCCTGAGTTATCTTTATATCATATAGCCAACTCCTTACCTTTTATTTGATTTAACTATATCATTATCATAATGTTTTAATGTTGAATATCAAAAGTAATTCAGAAGAAATAATTTGATGAATTTCGCCTTTCTTTGAGAGTGATTAATTTCTGAAATTTATTCATTATTCAGAGTGATTCAGTTATTCCTTTAGCAAATAATTCTTAGTGAGTCATTTTAATTGTGAATTATGAATACTACAATCAATTTATGCTCTAACTTCGGTGCAGCAGCACATGTGTTTCACTAACTTAAGCATTTCACTTTGAATTTCCAACTGTGTTTGATTATAATAGGTGTTAGCAATGTATGCCAGGCAATCAAAATCCAGATAAAATATGATTCATACTATCTAACCAACCCAGCGTGAAGGCAAACCAAAAATTTGATAATCAGATGTTCAGTTTAAAATTTACTTCAAAATTACTCAAGCAATCAAGACAAATGTATACTCAGTGAACTCCGGACAAGTGAATGCTTTCAGAAAGTGATCATGAAAAGATAAACTGAATGCAAAAACAAAAAGTCAAGGACAACTCCTTCAAATGTTTTGAGGTTTAAATTGCCTTTGTTTTTTTCCTACAGAATAAAGAATTTATCGAAGCATCAAAAATAAAGGACAGAGATAGCTGAACATCAGTAAGAATATTGCTGCTCCTGGGATGAGTAGGGTGGCATTTATTCTTATGTAAATATCCGATTTTTACCTTTTCAAAAAGTCAAATCATGAAAAGGATGAATGGAGATGTCTTATACAATCTCTGTATTTAGATCCATCTTTTTAATGTGACTACATTAAATTTCAATCTGACTCCACTGTGTGAACAATACCTATACACACAAATTACAGCTCAGTAGGCATGGAGTTATACAAGACTCAAAGTAATGTAAATAGTAACAAAGTAATTAGTATCAAATTAGTAATTAGTACCTCTTCTGTTACAATCCATACCTATATTCAAGGATCTCAAAATATCTATGTGTCCATTATATGACATTTAGTGCAAAACACTGAAGAGCCAGTTACTCAGTGCAAATTATAATCCTAACTGAGCCACAGACCTTGCAAGCTTTGACAAGATGTTTGACCTCCTGGTTCCCCAGCCAGACCAGCAGTGAAACTGATAAAAACAATTGGGTGAAAACAGACCCGAATGGAAAACAGGACTGCCACAGGCTTAGGCAACAAATATGAATGAACAAATGGCAAACACATCAGGGTCATCACATCTGGTTATAGTTCATACTTGAATAACAGCTTAAATCTGAATAGCTGATTCATGAAATATTCCTGAGTAAAGGAGATTAAAAGATGGAAGATAAGACTGAAATGTAATGATCTTCCACCCAGGAGATGCAGTACAATTTCAGTATTTGTTAACACAGAACACAGAATAGTTTAGTGTAAGTCAGCTGGATTTTTGCTGCTCTCAATTATCTACTGTAAGGGATACTGATAATTTGACAACTGTGCACTCTTAAAAGGAAAACATTAGCAACATTTTTTTCCTAATTGTAAATACAATCTAATATTATAAAAATAAAGAATTCTTAAATTTAAGCTGAAGATTTTTAAGTTTCATGTTTCTCAGAGCTTGAACAATGTCATTTTCCTGGCAATTATTGCAGTCAAATAGATTTTAAACAATATCTGGAGACTCAGAATTCAGATCTCATACCAAAGATTAGTACATTACTACTCAAGACTTAAACATCCATATTTTGAAGGCTTGTTACTGTATCTGACACATTTATATAATGTGGCTATTTAATCTGAAGAAACATTTTACACCTACTTTCTAGAATATATATAGCTGGATAATTTTAATGAGCCATGTGATTACACTAAATAGCTTAATCATTCATTAAAACTAGCTAAAACCAGTGTGTTCTGTTTAGTCAGTAATAACTAATTTAATTTTCAGCACTGCTCAGAAGTTCTCAATCTAATGAGGACATATTTGTTGATGTCCTGTTATTGACTGAAGAATAAAACAAGACAGCAGACACTAATATTTTTTTTAATTCACACACTATTACATCTGCTTTATGAACAAAAGTGATATTTATACTTTAGGTAGGAATTATATAATTCATTCAGCTGTCATGCTAAATAAATTGTCTGGACTGCTAGGGTACAGTGGCACAGACCAAACCTAATAGCATACAGCACATCACTAGGTTTAAAACAAAAGCCATGAACATTTCCTCTTTTTCTATTATCTGAATTCAAACATCCTGTGTTGATCTGAGTCTAGAAACTATGATGTTCTGCTCTGAAATGAAATCAAATGAACAAATAATTTGTCAGAAATATTTTTCCATGGAAAGTGATTATTATTTCTGCTTCTCAAAGATGTAGTTAGGTGGAGCGGGGCAGTTGTTATCTAATTTTTATCCAAAACATAAGAAATACTTACAAAATCTTAGGAGTAATGTTACCTTATATTCTAAATAATTAGCTTTACCTCTTTCATAGCTTCAGCAAAGGACAGAAAAGATATTGAGACTGTCCAATTTAAAGCTTGAAGCTGGAAAAACTTTGTAGAAAAAGAGTGTTTTTTCTCCCTAATCTATATATAGGATTTTAGATTTCTGACAATATACAGAAAAGCTATATAATGAATTTTCTTGATAAAATTTCTCTAATGCCAGGAGAATTACCATTAAATGGGCTATTTTTGATGGGTAATGCTCAAGTGTCCAGACATATTTTTTAAACAGGACCTTTCAAAGTCTAAGCTGCCATGACTGCCAAATATCCCTTCAACTGAGAACTGCAGTTCTCAGTGTAGTGCATGAGCAGACAGATATTTCTGTTCTTTCCTAAACAGCTCCTTCACAACTTACAGTTAGTTGTAAGGGGGCTGTGCAAGATGGAGGAACAAAATCTGACAATAAAGCATTCAAGTCCAAAGATTATTGTTAATTTCTTTTCTTTGTATAAAGATGGTTCAAAAATCTTTGGCTCAGCTCCTATGGTAAACTGGAAGAAATTCTGGTACATACCTGATATTGTGTCTGATATTTTAATTTTAACTCACCTCTCCTGTGGTACCTACCTACATAAGAATAATACCAAGTAAGTATCTTTTTTTTAAAAAAATGACATTTTTCTCTCTTTGGCATGTTGATTTTCAAAATTACTTCAGTCATTGTGCCTGGACACACATGTGAGTACAGTTATTTGCTAAATAATATCAGTGTGGAAGGAACCAAAAGGCTGAGCAACACTTCTGCTTGGTGACATAGGAAGGCAAATTCTCTCAGACAAAATGCTCACTAAAGTAGCAACAAATCTATCATTACTGCCAGAACACAGTATTCAATTCACTCTATTTTGTGAAGGGTAATTATGAGTTTAGTTGGTACTAGTTCTTTCACTGTAGGAAATTATTTTCACACTAGAGCTCTCATCATTTCAATAAATGTCTTCATTATTTTTCAGGTCTTTCTGTTTGTAGAACTTAGCAAAGAATGAAGATTATGTTTTCATCAAAAGCATTGCAAAAACCTGTTAAACTGTGTTAACTTCAGTCTGATAAGTAAGAACAGACTATGTAACTTCACACTCTGGGTATTTTGCACTATTTCATCACAAAAAATTTATAATGCATTTGAATAATATCATGTCTTTCTCTCCATGCAAATAAGAAAGCCTTCCTTAAGTCCCCTCCAAAGGGATCAAGAGTCTTAGTCTTATTCTTGCATGTCAGAAATGTTAAAATACGGCTGTCATAAGTAGGTACACTCTTTGTGTACTTGCTGGGGAAGCAGGGCGCTGTGCTTAACTCCTTGAATGTTTATTTCTGTTTTCAAAACCTTCTGGTTTTACTTCTGCACTTGTCGCAGTGCCTCTAAAAAGCCTCTGGCTCTCGCCCCGAGCTACCCAAGGCACTGAGGCAGGCGCATTCGAGGGTCAGCCTGCAGCAGCGTGAGCAGGGCTGACTCCTGCGGGCTCTTTGCCCTGAAAGGGCTTGAGGAGATGTTATTGCGGCAAGGTGGAGGAAAAAGAAAGAGGGATCCAGGGCAGGTGCAGCAGAGAGGGTTTATTAACCCAGCTCTGAGTCCAGGAACACCAGACACAGGGCTGACACAGTGTTTTAAGGGAAGAAAAAAGGGGAGGAGAAAGGGGTGGGGTTGGCTGCTTCCAGCCAGTGGGGTTCAGTCTCTGGGGAGGATAGGGGTGAAGGAAGGACCTTCGGACCAGTTACAAAGAGTTGGAGGGGAAAACCAAAGGCGGGAAAAATGACTGACAAATAACTGAATGCTAACAAGCATTAAGAATAGCTTCTGTGAGGGAGAGGGATAGGGACTGGGAATATTAATTAGGTGGGGGTAGGGGTACATGAAACCAAACTTAATTCAAAGGAATTTAACTTTACATCAAACAGAACTTATTACAGAGCAACACTTAACAATTTAAAAAACATGCACTGCCACATGCACTGGCGTGTAGCTGCCATAGTCAACATGCTAACATTTTGAAGCTTAACTCTCTGGATTTTTTTGGGGTAAAACTTTGAGTTTCTTGTAATTTTCTTCTCTTAAAGTTTTTAGTGAAGGAACAGACCTATCTATGCAGCTCTCTTTAAGATCTTGAATATCATTAGCAAACCTGGCAAGTCTAGAATTCTATCTGTAGTGCCTAATAATTTTTCTTTATATCACGAGAAACAAAAAGCAGTATAGATCTTTTGGGTTTTATTTCCTTGCCTCATTCAGTTAATTTGAGACTCATTGGTGCATATATGCAGCTCTTGAGAGTATTACAATGGTGGCTGGGAGTATTCATCACCTAAAGAAGAGATAACTTTATGTGGAACTCTCTGGCTTGGAAATTCTTTTGTTTTACACTTTGCTACAAGTATGTACACACTTCAGAACGTGCTGTGAGAATTACCTCTCTACCTTTAAGCCTGTTAATTGCCTAAAATGTTGGGAAAAAAGGAAAAAAAAATACTGCTAAGGTGAATGCTTAGAGAAAGAATGTGAATCAATAGAAGAGCTAGAGCTGGTTGTGACAGCACGTTTTCCTAACATTTGGGAGAATGGCAGTGTGTGTGTGAGTGAACTTTGGATAACAGGTTTCAGACAAGTAATGACTGCCTGACTGCACGGCAATCAAAAGAACATGTAGAGGCAGTGTGGTTTTGCCCTGCCTTTTGCCCTGATTTTTGGGTAACTCGTACCACAGCAGTGACAAATAGAATCTAGCTAATTCACAAGTGCAAAATTCATGTGGTAAAAGCGAACGTGACATTGTGCCTGCCAATTATGCAGCAATACGTCCACACTCTCAGTATGCCTCCAGGTTTTTTAAAGTACTTTTTCCACTGTAGCAGACATATATAAATTCAAAAAGTGAGAGTAAAAATGTTAATTTTCACCAGTTTCCATCATTGGAATATCACAATTTCCTGTATAATGAATAACACAGAACTGGCCTTGCTTATGATTATGTTAACCATTTAATGTACATTTATGTGCACAGACACTTACCTGAGACATTTTGTGGAGCAGTAGGGAGCTCTTGTTAATTTGAATTAGCAATATGAGTAAAACATAACTATAAAATTTTGAGGCAAAAAGAAAAAAAATTACCAGTTCAAAATAAATTCATATTACAAATATTTGAATTATATTTGGCTTAACTTATGTAATATTCAGAGGTCACTCACTCATGAAGAAATGTGCTCAATTATGTGCAAGTAGACACAATGAATAAAAATGCAATGAAAAAAGTGTTTTTTGAGTTTAAAATAAAACTAGCCATCAGAAGAATAAACTTTTGGAACCTATGAATCTGGGAAACAGTTTAAGTAATACTCAAATAAACTTTACAGTGACTAGTTTCTGAGAAGGCTCTGGAGCTGTGTCAGTTTTAGACTGACATTTGTCTTTTAGTCAATTATGGTAAATACTGAGCACAGTAAAGTATGTCCAGCATTTAATTCATTTTTAAAGTGTGTGGAAACAGAAAGCTTGATTTGCATTTCAAATGTTCCATCAGCTCCATGATTGAGAAGGAATGGATATTGGAACAGGGAGATAATTCCTTTTACTCACTTATGAAAATTCTTTGGGGTTTAGAAACCAATTTTTTAACATAAAATCTAAAAATTTTCTTTTGTATAGTTCTGAATGAAGATATGTTATATTACATAAGTGTTTCCACAGATCAATATTTGTTTACAGTGCTTCAAAGAGAGTAATTGCTTTTCAAGAGTGTATTTTGTGATAGACCACTCTGATCAGATGTACTTGTTTGTCTTTTTTTTTCTTTTTCTCCTCTCAATTTTGCGTACATCACTTGTTTGTTATGGCTGAAGGTTTGCACTGCACTTTTGCCGAAGCCTCATGTGGAAAGTAAACTCTTATATTAATATTCGTTCATGTAAAGATTTAGAATCCATGACCTTTTTTCTTTTTCCTTTGACTGAGGGATGAAATTAAGATGCATTTTTTTGTTGAATATAATTTTCTTCTTGATGGCAATTTCATAAACTTATTAAGAAACATTTGAATGGAACACTGCTTTCCAATCTGATTAGCATCATATGTGAATTAATATGTGCAGGCCTTAACTTTGCTGTTATCTAATGTATTAAACACACATTGAATACTGCAAAACCAATACTAAATTTAGTGAAAGTCCAGCTGATTTATCAGTCCAGTTTAGGACACATTAACTAATAATGCTTTTTCAGCATGCACAATGTGAACTGTGTATTAAAGCTGTCTTCTATCAGTGGATTAATCTTGTTTTTAATGCATTAATAATTTAAAAATAATGTTTTTAATGTTTTTAAACACCAACAGTAAAAATACAAAGGGAGTAATAATATTTAACGTGTATATAGCAAGTCTCATTGATATTTCCAAGCACTCAATATACCATTATCTCCAAGAAGATAACTTGAAAAAGTCCAGTGACCTCACAGTGAAGTAAAATCCTCTGGAAGAATGACAAGATAATCAGGGTCTCTGTTGGGACTACAATACAGATCTCCTTGAATCCAGTATTTTCTCCACAGAAAAAAAAATATTGTTGTAAGATTATTAAGCGTTCCTCCTAATGCCTGTACTTAGTGTACAGCATAGAATGAAAAAAGAAATAAAATATTATTTAACACATCTGGAAAAATAAATCATGGAATCACAGAATAATCTGAGCTGGAAGAGACTGACAAGGATCATTGAGGAGATTGAATCCACAATCTTGGTATTATTAGCATGGTGCTCTGATGTTGAATGTAGCAATTTAAAGCATATAAAAGAAAATTTTCTGTTTTTTTGTTTTTTTGTTTTTTTTTTTTTCCCTTAGGAAAAATACTTTTAGTCTAGAAATATTTTTACATTAACCTCCCTTCTCCATCATTTTAAATCATTACTTGTAGAAATTATTAGCAGAGGAAATGTTGTTGCATACTGTCTGGCACCCTCTGCTGTACATAAATATTCCATGCATAAATATTATATTATTGCTGATGCTCTGCTATAATTAAGGTACAGAGAGGAAAAAATATGAAAGTAAAATACTGTATCACTAGGTAAGTTAACAGGGTGATCTTTGTTTCACAGTTGCACATGTGTGTCTGGTAAGCATTCCTTAACATCAGTGCCCTCTTTCACTTAGGGTGATCCTTTATATTTTTTCCAATAAAGAAGAGTGTGGAACTACCCAAACTGAAAGATATATCATTCTGATGCTCTATTTTTACCTCTATGTTGTAGGTCTCAATATCCTCCCTTAGTTTCAAAATACAAAAACAAGATGATGTGCAGAGCTTTACATGTCTTCCTAGTATAGTCCTAGAAAAATATTTAATGGGAACAAGCCATGTAAAGGCACTAAACACACATGCTAGTCTAAGCACTGTTTTTTAAGGAAAATAAAGTGGTGTTATTTATGACATGTTCGTAGTACAGTGTGATAAGCTGTAGGCATCTAAATAATATAGCAGCTCAGGAAATGACATACCCATGTTGGAATATCCCAGTATAGTTTTCAAATAGTTGGATGCAGGCAGTGGGTGCATTTTCTATTGAAAGAAACCTGTAGATACATGCCACTATCAGAGTCTAATACTCTCTGGTTACCTTATTTAAGATATTCCATGTGTGGAAGTTGCAATACTTCATATCATATTTACTTATCTGAAGACAGATGATTTTACAAGAGATTTCTAATTTAGCAAAATACATTGCAAACACTATGCAATACGAATATATATATTAGTTACACTTCAAAAATACAGCAATTGCAAGAAACGATTCACTCATAGGACTGATATGATTCGCCTTATAGGTGTCTCTTACTTGCTCACTGTCACAAGACTGGCATCTCCAATAGCTGGGAAGGAATGTCTGTATTGAAGCATGATCAAGCCCACTGCTATCTTCAAAATTGTGTTGTTAAGTGTTTTTATTCTCATGTCAAGCATGTTAGAAAGATCCCAAGTAGATGTTCATAGGTTTTAAGGAGATTGCAACAAAATTGAGGTAAGATGCAGCAATATAGAGCAATACAATTAGTAAACTTTTGAAATTCTTGTAACCCTGACAGCCTGTGAGTGTGACTTAGCCTAGGAGAGGAACAAATATAGATTCCTTGAGATCCCTGCCTTCACCACAATCTTTGGGAGCTCCACTGTGGTCTGTGAAGCTCTATAAGAGAGGCAGAACAGAGTCAGAAATTACTATCACAGCGTGTTCCAGAAAGCTTCAATTTTATGTATTTGCTGTTTTCTCCCACTCCTCATTGTGCCAAATAAGTGGTGAATGTTCAGGAAGCATTTTCTCTTTTTTTTCTCCATACTGGAGATTTCAACTGAAAGAGAGACTAGACTGTAGATTTTAAAAAAATATTTATTATTATTTAGAGTAAGTAAGACAAAAAATCCAAGATTTTATTTTCCTGAATTTCATGGAGGAACATCAAGTCATTTACTTTGTCCTAAATGAGAAATGAATGCTAGCAGTGTGCTCTCAGGAGGGGTCTTCACTGTGATCCCTTTTGGTCTGTCATCCCCCAGATTTCTTAACTTCACAAAGCTTATTAGTACTTCGAAGTTCATTCTGTGGGCTGCTAGGGAGGGGGTTGTCTATTGAGATAGAATTGTGTGTTGCTTGTTTTACTGTATTACTTACTTTTGGGAAGTAGATAGCTGTGTGTGAAGACTACTCTTTAATTATTGCTGTCTTTTATTTTGTTCCTAAAGATCTAATTTCTGCGTTATGCTGCAGAATGCAACACGTGCTCCGAAGAAAACATACCAAATGTATGGATAACAATAGTTAATTATTTCATGTCATTATGGAGTCCTAGCAACAATACACAATGAAGTGAGGCAGGGCTTGCAGCTTATTACAGTTCTTAATCCCCTTAGAATAATGAATGATAGCAAAAAAACCCAAAAAACAAACCCAAAACCAAACAAACGACAAACAAACAACAGAAAAAGGTCAAGCTTACATAAAGGTTTAGATAAGTAGAAAGCATCTCTTTGTTCTGGCCAGTGTGCTGCAAACAGGAAGTGTTGGCCTGTATTGATACAAATAGAATTTTATCTGTGTCAAGGACTGTTCCATGAAAAAAAAACATAATCCTAAGTATTTTTCTTATTTAGACCTTTCAAAAGCTATACTGAGATATCTTTGTCTAGAAATGCACTAAAGGAATCTCTCCACATTTTATTTTGGTGAATTTGCAAGGATGTAGCTCTGGTATTAGTAAGCACTACTGTAACATGAGCCAAGATGTTTCTCTAGTTGACAGGGATAAAACAAGTAAATTCAGATTTGGACTATATGGTCTTTAAAGGTCCCTTCTAACTCAAATAGTTCTATGATTATATGATAATTTTTATCAGTACACATTTGGAAGTGTTTTCAGAAAGCTAAGTTATCAGAAGGCGAAATAAACTATTATTGCTCTTTACCCTATTGTACAAGTGCCAGATGCACCCTCTGGCTATAGATTAAGAACCTTTGGGCTATTGCCAAATTAAGAAGAGAAAATTTTGCATGCATCATTGATTCTTTTTCAGTTAAAAGTAGAGGATTTGCTTGGAACCAAAATTTATGCTCTAAAAAAAATCATTGAGCAGAGTAAAATTCAAACAGTATAACCCCTATTAGTCTAGAATACACATACCCATGGAAAAGTGACTCTTTGATACAACTTCTGAATAAAGTGTGTTACTACTGAAAGAATGCCTCCATGACTTGGCACCTGGATCCTCATATTATTATGAAATAGGAAAGACATCTAAAACTTGTGCTTACTTTAAGTGGATCACTTTAAGAAGTGTATCTCTTCGTCTTCCGCAGGGTTTTAATTACAAATCCTAACATCTTAAGAGAGTATGTATCAAGAAAATTATTATATTTTATTATGCAAAGTGCTCAACTAAAGAAATATACTTTTTTGAATGTATGTAAATGTGATGTATGTAAATGTAATGTATGTAGTTCTCCTGAAATGTACTGGATTAAAACTCCTGATGATCTAGTTCAAACTTCTTATTTTTAATATTTAAATATTATGGTTCAAATACATGTCTAAGGTTAAGAGTTAGCTGACTTTATTATTCAAAAATTATTTATATGCTCTTTTCCTTTCTGTATTTTTTCATATTGTGACAAAATATAGGTGAATGTGTTTCTACTGGTTTATTTCCATGACTGCCATTGCTCAATGAGTAGTCAGTCTTGTATTTTATTTAAAGAGGTTATTGGTTAGAAAAAGATGTGAGAGAAAAAAAAGGAAAAAAAGGAGAAATATATTGTTTCAAGTGAGAGGTGACCAAAACTGCTACCGTGGATCCTGTTTGCAGAGAGTGCAGCTCTGCTAAGAGGTCCACATCCTTCTGAACTCAGGTTCTCCATTCGTATTCTGAAGGGAAGGTAAATGTCACCTATATAGGGGAGCCTAATGGTACCTCTTGATATCTAATCCCATCTTTTGTATGTTCTATGGAACAGCAAAAAAGTGAGGAAACTAGCCATGACTCAGAATAAAAGAATAAATATTATTGCAAGAACTATTTGAAGAGCTGAATAGAAAGAATATGAAGGAGGTGGAGGAAAAATCCTCCACATTCCTTTCAGGAATGGAGAGGAAAAAAACTTGTATTACTGATTTAGCAAACTTTGACATTTACTCCAAAGTGTTCCTTTAGCAGCAAAAGTTTAGATACCTAAAGATAAGTAAATTTTAGAGATAAGTAATTTTTTTGGTGAATACAATTCAGTGTGTTTTGTAGCTGCAGTAAAACTTGAACACATTTAAAATGTTTTGTAAATGTTGTAGGACACAGAGTCCCTCTGCAGTACATGCACTTGGATACGTTTCCAAGGCACATGTTTGTAATTACTTTTGTGCTGCCTGAGCACCTCTGCTCATGGGACCAGAACTGGTATTGTTCATTACCAGTTTTGATCAGATGAGTTTCCTAATTTAAGCTTTAAGCTTGTTGGAAGGTGTAGAAGAGATCTCTGGGTGTGAGCCATACGAGAGTTATTTTGAAGTAGTTTATTGTGTTGGTGACATGGCCACCATCTTTCCTTGGCTTCTATCATTACTTTGCCATTGGTGTAGCAGGCAAGAGATGAAGATTTGTTTCCACAAGAGACGACACAGTGGGACAAGACACCTTGAGCCTGAATGGTTAATGGGTATCATTGAAAATTTTTCAAGCTGCACATTATAGGGGCCTTGAGGCTCTTAACAAAGGAAATGGCCTTATACAAAATCTGCTACAGTTATGAACAAATGAAATCACAGATACATGGCTTGTTTTTTAATTTTGGAAAAATAATCTTGAATGCTTTTGTAATCTGAAATTGCTTTTTCTGAAAAAAAAATTTGCATCAGCATCTTCATATGACTAGTTAGAGTTAAATATAGGGCAATAAAATATGCAGATATTTCAGGACAATGCAAAAAAATTACAAGAGTAACATCTTTTTAAGAAATTACTGAGTACATCTTCCTATGTGGTTGTACATATTCATCTTTTCCTTATATGAAAAAGTCATTTGGGCAAACATTGAAGCTGGATTACTTAAAGAAGAAAATAATCCTCAATGGAAAGGTAATCCTTGTTTTCAATTTAAAGTAGATGGAAAATGTAAGGCAATTACAGAGTTGGTTGTTTCATTATAATTAATTACAACTATCCAGACACTCACTTTAGAGTTTTTGTACTTAATAATCATATTAAGTTTATGTAGCTGGTTGCCAGTGTTTTTATCTGTTCAGCAAGAATCATACTGCAGTCAGACCAGGAGATCTAGCAAAGACTTTAAGAATTTTCTGCTTATTTACTGCTGGAAAAAACTTTTAAAATAAATTTTAACCAATAAATGTCTGAATCTTGTTTTGATCTTATCTATATGACAATGAAAATACATAGTTTGGGATAAACTGAAAAGTATGAATTTTCAGGAAGACTTATCTGTTAAATTATTTTTCCTGAGGCAAAGCCAACAGCTAAAACTTTTCCATACAGTTGGCAATTGGGACTGGAGAACAAATCTGTCAAGTTCATACAGCTTTCAAAAAAATGAGTGGGCCAATTATGATTGAGTTCTTTCTATAATTCATATGTTTGTTGGCTTTTTTTAGTTTATTCCATATACAAAGTGATACATTTTCAGCAGTAATACACTCCAGTTTTAATATAAAGTTTAATACACATTTCTAAACTCATTATTTAATAGTTATATCTTTATTTTATTTTTTAACACTTAATTTATTTTAATAGTAATATACTGCATGCTAAAATGATACTCACATAGAATTAAGTTTCAACTATAACCTGGACTATTAAGATAGCAAAAATAATGTGGATCAATTGTCAGACTGGAAACTTACTGCTATTCTACTTCTTGTGCAACCATCTATTCTATGGAATATTCCACGATAATTTGTTTATTGTGTGATTTATTGAAATGCTCTTGAACTTTATCTAAAAAGACAATTATAGCATATGAATATTTCATTCATCACTCACTGAAAAGGCAGCAGAGCTTTGGTAGAGTGAGATTGCATTGTCACCTAACTCATAACTCTCCAAAGAGTAATGATATCAACAAAACCCACATGAGGATTCTTGACTTTAATAAGGTGTTGATATACAAAGCTTCCTAACGTTTTATTGATCTTCAATCCTTCTAAAATCCTTCTCATTTCCAGTTCTGTAAAAATCCCAATCACATAAGAATCAAATTTTCTCATAATGTTGTAGATAAAATTTCTCCATTTACATTCACATTTCTTTGCTTTATTTCACCCTACCCTTCCTTCAGCTGCTTTTGTATCTTCTAATATGCAAAATTGTGTGACCATTAATACTGAGTTTTGAAACAGCTATTTTCTGCACTTTGCTTTTTTTTATTTCCTTGCTTAATAGGAATTTTATGACATTTCTGAAAGAAAATTACTGTTACTGGTGTGAACCTAGACATTGTTTAAAGCCTTGCATGGTGATAGTAATGCCGTTATCTTCTATCAATGGAATTACTATCATTCTATTTACCAAGGTGGCAATCAGTGTCAACTTCTTACATGTCTAAGATTTTCAGCTATTACAAGGTTAGAAACACTGTTCTGAAATATAATTTTATTTTGATTTCACCATTCCCTTTATTTATTAACCTGTTCTGTGATTTGTGCTTTCTCCCATTTCAGCTATATCCATAAGTGTTCCTGCAGTGAGAATAATCACACAGATCAAAACATTTCATCATGTGTGGGCTGCATTTCTCCTAGAAGACTGTACTATTTTCACAGTCCAGATAAGCTTGTCCTCCCATCTTCAGGACCAAATGTGGTTACTCATAGACATCAGGGATGTAAAGTAGAATGTGGTATAAGGCATCATCATGCTAACATTTCAGTCCAGATAGAGACAATTTTTTAACAGCTTTTTTCATGACTCATAATTAGTTCCTACAAGGAATGATAAAGAGAAGGGTAGTTAAAGAAAAATCCAAATATCAAACTTGCAATGGAATAACCTTAACAGGACCTACTCCTGTGACTGCACTTGTGTATGACTTTTAGGAAACTGGAATATAATGTCTTGCAAGACTTCCACAGAAGTTCCTTTCCATCTTTCAAATAAAAAAATGCTAGAGATTCAACAGGCATGGTAAACGTTTTCCTAATTTTTAACCTTGTTTTGCCTTTATAGCATCTGTATAAGTAACAATGAAGATTCTAAAACAAGGATAATTTCCTTTTGAATTAGCTTCAGTATCCAGAGAAATGTAAAGGCAGTAAGTGAAATTTATGGGCTTAAAATAGATTCGACAAAAAGAAAAAACACTGGCATAATTTTTGCTTCTAGAAAGAAGTAAGATTTCTTAATGTGAAGGACAAAAGAAATTGAAAAATTTTTATCTAGTTTTCTGGGATTCTTTCTTGTCTTGTTAGGAAAGACAGGTATTTGTCAGGGAAAACTGGAGTTTCCCTTGGAATGGAGAATGTAAATCCCTCTCCCTCCAAATCATTACAATTTTGTAATTAGGAGCTTTCAGGCAGAAAATAAGGGAAAATGAGTAGCAGTTCTTTACTAGGAGTATTAAAAACATAAATGCAGTAATACCAAAACAAAACAAAACAAACAAGCAAACAAACCAAAGTCCTAGAGAACCCTGATGGAGTCAGGAATACGACCTCACACCCTGTCAGCCAGGATGCTGGAAGCAGTCCAAATAAATCCTCCTGGAGTGATAGAAGTGGTTCTGTTGAAGTAGAGATGATCCTGTAGTTGTGGTGAGATGAGTCCGGTCTTCTTTTGGGAATCCAGTGGAAAAAAGGATGCCTGGGGTCCCTGTGTCCCCATTTTTATCTGGGTAGGAATGGCTGGCTCCTCCCCACTGGGTGGAGCATCTCACAGTGGGATGATGCAATGTGTCATGTCACTGGTGCGCCTTAATGGCCTATTAACAGAAGATATCCCCCAGGGGTGGACAGTTGATGAAAGAGATAAGAAACACTGCCCCAACCTGCTTTTAACAGCTGGTCTGTTATCAGGAAGCACCTGCACCCCTCCCCCAGGAGTTACAAGAGATAAAGGAAAAAACCCCAAACATTTCCCCAACTGGTTTGAGCAGATGAAAAACACCGTTTTTGTTGTTATATAACCCAAGACATTTTTGCATCTATGCTGCTTGAGATAGGATACTGGGGAAATTCTAAACATTATTTTGTCACATTGCATTTTTAAGTACTGCTGAAACATCCTAAATTTGAAGTAAAAGAGTATAATATATTAGCAGTATAAGCTAGAGGGAGACAATGGTGTGAACAAAAAGAGAAAAGAAGAAAGCTTCTCAGGGTTGACTTATTCTAAAAAGTTGCAACCTTTCTTAGAAAATACATAGTCAGATTTTTTTCACAGCAATTTCAGTTAATTAAAAGCTACACCTAATACAGCAAAGACCACATCACATGAATATAGATAACATTTTTAATTCTCCCCTAAAGTTTCTCAGTTTTATGCAATTAATTGTGTGAAGTCCTCAGATCCATGATGTACTAGCTTTAGAGCTTCACAGACATGATATATTTTGAAAATTTAGCAATTTTCTGAACAGCACACAAAACCAATCTGTTTCATTTTAAAGATTTTTTTTTAATCTAAATAGTTTCCTTTTTATAATTCTCTGAATGACTGTTCTTTGGCTGCTGTTCTTATGAGAAACACTGAAAAAAGGTGATAACACTTTATATGTCCCTAAAATTGATATTTAAGTGACATTAGGAATTAATTCTATAAATCTAAAAAAATTGAAATAAAAGTGATATCTGACTCCTATAAGGAGTCATAGTTATTCCAATATTTTTTATATTATTAGGAAAATTACTGCTTTGAAAAAATTCTTTTCAAAAATCTATGAGAGAAGATATCCTTTTTAAGTTCTTAAATTGGTCCTAATGTGATAAGCTGCTACTAATTTCAATATTTCAATATTACTTAAATAGTCATATCATTCTGTAGCCAAATAGTGATTTTGAATATTTCAGAGAAAACTACAAAGAGTTATTTAAATTCATTTAGCCTTGAATCATTGTTAATAGAAACTCAGTACATGAGCTACAAATTAGATGCCTGTTTTATATTGAAGTGAGACACGTATTGAGCAAGTCTTTCTGCAATAATTTTGCACAATGCTTTATATGAACATAATTCAGGACTTCAACTCTTGACTCAACCCAATGACCTGTGAAGTTGCATGGAGAGTACAATAAGAGTTTCTAAAGAATAGGGAATGAACTTTTCTGAAAATACCTTGATTTTGCTCACGGGAGAACTTTTGCCCATTCCCTCCATCACTGAATTTTGATTTGAAACACATATCTGATAAACTAAACATTCTCTGTAGTCAGAATCCCTTGTTTGAAAATTTGTGTTTTGAAGACGCAGTTCAGAGAGTTGCTTAACAAACTGAAGTCATATTCAAATGTTCCTAATTTCCCTTAAAATTTTATGGTAAGGATGAAGAAAGTAAGGATGTTTGGAAAATATTGAAATTAGAAAATAAGTGAAAAGGTTTAAAACAGACACAGGAATTCTGAGTCCCCTTTATCATAAAAACTGCATAAAGAAACATTTTTCTGTGTTGAATTTATAATCTCTGACATGTGCTTCCAGTTTTGTTGATTAGATGTGATTATTCAGGTATGATTTCATGTAGAATAATCCTAAATGCTCTGCTCTGTTCATTCATTTTTCTGAGACGAATTTACAATCTTTTTCATTTATCCAAGGCTGGCATCCACTGTTCTGGACAGGATTCTATTTTTTTTTTTTCCAGTTTCCTTTTCTTACCTACGTAACATCTAAACCAGAGGCCACCCAAACTTGTTTTTATTGTATACCACGCAATTGCTCTGTGTATTATGAGCAAGTTATCTAAAAAAATAAAAGACACATGGTAAGCAATTATTTGCAGCCTAAATTAAAAAGAAAGCATACATTTTTTGCATTGGTGGGGTTAATTGTTCTGTTTTCAAATTCATCAGTAAAGACATCTCAGATCTAAGGAAACTTGATCATCTGCAAAAGGTAACATCCTAGAAGTATTATCCTATAAGACACATTTTCAGTTTATCTACGTTAATAAAATATGTTCTTAAAAATCCATATTTCTTTGTGTTCTTAAAAAAATTGTCCAGTTCTTATGGGTGTTATTGTCAATTAGCTGGAAACAAATGCTTATTTCAGTCAGCTGAAGAGGATGAAAAAGCTGAAAAGACAAATTTGTTTGACAATATCACAGTAGGCAAGAGTTTAGATGTTAAAGTCCTTTACAATAAAAATTATTTTTTACTTTGCCTTAATGTCTGTTTAAATAATCAGTCTAAATCAGCAGTCTAAATAAGAAGTGGCTTAAATTCTTGGTTGGCCTCCTCAGCTAGTGCAGTTTCAGTGTATTATTTAGCAAGGACTTATCCATGCATATTTAGGAAGTCTGTATATATTAATATGTACACACACATATGACATGAAAAATAGATTCAAGAAGATTTCAATCCTTGCTGAAAGCTCAGACAAGAAAAAGATAAAGAAAAAAAAAAGGAAAGAAAATCCAAAAAATAGGGGAGAACAAAGGAAATTTTGTGCTGAATTTAATACTTAATTCTGTTACCTTCTTTTTTAATCCTGAAAAAAATGCTGAACATTAAAGTCAGTAGAAGCAGAGCATGTGTTTAGCAGAACTGGGCTTGACTTTTACAAATGCAAACTGAAAACAAGAGGGTTGACTCAGCCAAGATATACAAGTTCTATTTTTCAAATAACCTTCATACCAAGTGGGAATGGTTCTGTCAACATATTTTGGTACATGATTAATCTTTCTTCCCCCTTCCTATCAGCAGAATCAGCTTGTCATGCTACAGAGTCATATAAATCCGTGATGCTACAGTTGCTTGTGTGATGGCAAGGAAATTCTGTAACCTAGAAATGAGCTCATTAGGATAGTAAGGATGAAACAGTTAGGAAAGCATTAATGATATATTTTGGCAATCAACATGCATTAATTCTACATGTTATACTAGTCAAAAATCTGTTTGTGCAAAGTTCTTGAAATATAGTATATTGAAAATTCCTCAGCTCTTGGGCTTTCTCCACTGGCACTAATGAGGTAAACACTGTGTGAAATGTGGCATGTGGATGAGATGTGTTCTGAGCTTTTATTGTGAATCAGTTGTAAAATATGCTGGATCTCTGCCACAGGAAAAAATGTAATTTAACTTATGCCTATAAACCTATTCTGAGGGAATGAGGTGTTTAAATTGTAAAAATCACAATCAGGGAGCTATCAATCAGCATGCTTTAGGCAAAAGAGATTACACCAAATATAGTTAGCTTGACAATTCTTGCTTTTTTAAAAATAAAATCAGCCCTGATCAGAATTTTAAGAAGTGTGATTTTTTTTGTTTGTGTGTTTCTCTAAAGCAATAGATTCTGGTCTGGTAGAATGGTGATTTCAGAATAAACAAAATTACAGAATGAATCTGCTGGCATTTACAAGTCACGGGGCACTGCATCTTATGTTAGTGAAGGAAAGAGAACTAGTTTCCCAAACAGTCAAATTGGGAAGAAAGTACCCCAAAATAGTAATTTATAATGAATAAACGGAGCTCTAGATATCAGAAGAATACTCAAAAATCCATGGTAACTCCACAGCTGTCTTGCTGTCTCGCCTACTGCCACACACTGAAGAAGAAACTTTTGACTCAAAGAGTAACATCTCTGTTCAGTCGGAATACAGGCTCCTGCAGTCCTGAATCTGGCCTTTGTCAAATGTGTAGTCATTAGAGCACTAAGTTGGGAAAGACCTGGTTCCTAGGCTCCATGCAAAAAGAGTCAAACACACCTCGCTGAATTGTCAGGTGTAGTTGTGCATTCTGGTCTACAAAACTATTAAAAAGGCTGAACAGGGTCAGCTTCTCATTTTCCTACAATTCCTGGCAGGAAACTGGAATTCATTGCTGCCTCTGATGAAAGTGCTTATGTGACACTGAGCACGTCTGAAATATTCACAAAGAATACCCTTCCCCTTCCCTATGATGCAAAAAAGGAAGCGGTGCAATGAACAGCAGAAGAATTAAGTATTTTAAAAATGACATCCTGAGTGTCTCACATTAGGACCATGATTCTATTTGAGACACAACCTCAATACATCTGTGCTTTGATTTGAGTGTGGGCTAATTTTAGATAGTGATCTCACAAACCAGTGACAAGTTTGAGAAATATTGCACTTCTTGACAATGAACATTACAAAAAAGCCCATGAAAAGCAATCCTTCATAGCAAATAAAATGGAAAAAAAAAATTAAAGTACTTGTCATTATGGTAAAGCTTTATCTCAGACAAAAAGAAACAGTATTGTGATGTAGTTGTTCACAGAATTAATGTCACTCTATTCAATGCATGAAACTGTAAAAAGTCTGTCACTGTCAAATTATGTACTAGACTCTTGTGGATATTTACAGTCACCTGTGTCCATGTTAATCTTTGTCATTTGAATTGTAACTGCAGTCTTATAACTCTTTAATATTTTTTATAAGTTCACATAATATTTTGAGCTCATGTAAAATTACCCTCCTCCTTTCAACATATATGTGTAGGGCTGAGCTAAGCAGTCTTTTAATTCTCCTCAATCTTATTTTATACTCATCCTTAATAACTAAGCACCGTTAGTGGTGAAATTTAAAATCTGCAGATTTTTGTTCTATTGTGCTTACAGCTGTAACTCTTCGATATTTTCCTGCTCAGTCCATCAACCAAGGCTATTTAAATATAACAAGTATACAAACTAGAGCAGCAATTGGCTCACTTTTCTTTCTGTACCATAGCTGGGAGTAGTTTGTTCCAGGTCTGTAATATTCTGATATCCAAGAGAGGGTATTTTCTATCAACTTCACACCCTATAAAAGAAACTATTTTTTAAATTTCTTTGCTGAACATGTCCAAAGTAAGGTGTATGTCATTTTTACTGATGACTGGTAAAGGAAATGCTATCTTTTTAGTCTAAAGGAAAATATTTTAACACATAATCACATCCAGCAGCGACAATGCGGGAACAATAGATGATCTCCACTACATTGCTTTCTGCAGATACTGTGCTACAAGTATCTGAAAATCCAAGAAACTATGTCATTTCTTGATCAGTACAGTACCCAAAAAAAAACCTTTCGAACACGCAGATATAAAAAGCTTTGAAGAATGTTCATGTTTATTTATATTGCTGTCTCTAGATTTCTTCCCTGTTTCCTGGTTTTTGATCTTTTTGTAAAAGGTACTTTGGAGAAGGCAAAGAACTTGATAGACTTCTTTTCAACATAGATGGCTCAAAACATCCAATTGCATACCGTACTTATATAAGTTCACAAAAATTCTTTATTGAACCCAGGCAGGACAATGGATCCTGATGCAAGGTTTCAAATTTCCCTTTTACAACCTTTATGGAGTTCCTGGTAGCCATATTTCCAGGCTGTTGAGGTTTTTTCAAATGACAGCATAACCATGTGGCGTATGAAACTTAGCAGCTTTTTTATCATCTGAAAATTTTCTGGACATGCACTTTGTCCCACGTACTTCATTAATAATTTTTTTTTGATACCTTTAGTCCTTTCATCTCTCAGACAGGCAGAAGATTAGAACTGTGGAGTCATTCAAAAATATTTGCTGAAGTGGCTCTTTTTCAGTTCAATGACTTGAAAGACAGGGAAGATTTCGTCCAGCCTTATTTCTGCCAGAAAAATCTGCAATGTTTTATCAGTGTAGAACACTTTTCATGCAGTCTACAAACTCTTTTAATGCAGTCTACAAATACTCTATCTAGCAGGCAGTATTGTTCTCCTTTCTAACCATTGCAAGGAAAAATGAAAATTTTATCAGCCACAGAAAAGATATTTCCTGTATATCAGCACGATGTCCTTCAGCACAGGTGTTTTCATAATGATGATATATTATAAAAATTTATGGTGTTCAATGGCTCTCACACTTGTGTTTCCACCTCATCTGTCACATGTCAGTATAACTCCACCCTATGCTCTCAATAGTCTTGAAATTATGTTGATGATGCAAAGCAGTTGTCAATTCTAATGTAATTTTCATCACTAAATTGAAAGAAATACACAAGGAAATACATTTATTTTAGGTACATAGAAAAAAAGGAAGTGTTTTTATCATTACATGGATACTTCACTGAAATTCCTTTAATGAAACTTATGGAAATATTGTTGAGTGTTCTCTAAATGACCAGTATCTGCAGTCATGTAGAGGACTTTCCAATTATTCTGACACAGTAAGATGTACCCCAATAATCTAGACAAAAGTCAAACTACTCAGTGTCTCTTGTAACTTACAAAATCAATTAACTCCAAGTTATTTAAACTCATTTAACTCCTAGCGACTTAATGCATCCTTTAAAACAGACATTTTTTTTTAGTATGTGCTTTATTTATTATACATTTAATATACCTGGATTCAAGGTTTGAAAGAAATTAAGCCCCTGTTTTAGTATGGGCTTTTGAACATCAGGTAAAATTATGTCAGTGAATAGTAATTTTATGATCACAATTTTAGAGAGGCAATGTTTGTCAACACAGTATGTGCCAGAAAAATTTCTTCCTTTTTTTTAATATGTGCAAATATTTGTTCATAATATTATAAGATCTCATAACTGAATATTAGCAAAGTATTTTATAAAAACATATCAATGCCTATACTTTAGCAATATCATTTTGCAGTAGCAATATGACAGTAGAGCTTAAGTAGTAAATAGTATTTTAAAGCATTTTAAGTCCAAAATTTTCAAGTTAAGCTCCTAATCTGGCTATTGCATCAGAAGAATATTTTGTTGTATTTTAAGTTGGCTATTCTAATGTTTTGCTTTAAGAACTTTTTGAAAGAACTTTTGGCATGAAATTAAAAAAAAGTTTTTGATTTCTTGTTGTCCATATTTCCCATAATTTGAAGATTTCTGTATTGGCACATAGTCATGTAATATTTTTATTCTGCTTAAATCAAAATAAATATTTCATTATTATGACAGTATTTAAGGGATTTTTTTTTTTCATTTTACGGTACCTTTGTGGTGCAGCCACACACGGACATTTCTTTGTTCTCATATACACAAAGAGGAAACAGTCACACTTAGACAGAATAATACTTTAGGGCAAAGGAGGGGAAAATCAAGGGGAATAAAAAGAAATTCTGCACAAGACAACACAGACACAATCTTCAATAAATTCTGATAAGTTCAGTATTGTTCTTTTCATTTTTTCAGTCTCTTTCAGAGTGGAGAATATATTATAAAATGCAGATGTTCAGAGAGATCATGGTTTGTTCCTAATTGGCTTGAGTCCAAAGATGACAGAGAAGTGAGTCCAAAATGTGTGAAGTCTGAAAACACTGCAAGTACCTACAAAGTGTAAAGGCAGTACAAAATGCTAAATATCCAGCGATTTCATGATATCACTTATGTAAGGCACAAATTTTTATTCAATTCTGTAAAAATGGAGGTTACATAATGGGAAATAAGGGTCATTTCAGGTGATTTGTAGAGAAGAGCCATAAATGAAGAGCAACACTTCTAATTTCACACATGCTTTTCTCTTGGAAATCATGCATTCAGAACTGTATTTAAAAGCTGCTAGTATATGTAGGACAACACTGTTTTTAAAGGAAAATGATAGATAGTTCTTTTCCTCTCCTTGAATTTGATAGTTTTGTGACTTCTAGAGTAAATCACATTTAGGTAAGCTTTAGTATAGGCCATGGCTAAGGGAAAAGGTCTGGGATGGCAAAGGGAAAGCTCTTAGAATATTTCTGTTGATGTGGTTAGTTAATCAGCTATTTTCTCAAAGATTCATTAACAAAAGCGGTCTTTTAGTCTGTGACTTTTACAAAAAAACCATGAAAACTACATTGAAATGTTGCAGCAAAAGATTAAAAACCATAGCTCTTGTAACTGGGCTCAAAGTAAGTTCTTTTACTAGAGAAGCTTCCTAGTTCTTTGTTGATTTCCACCAGGAGAATATGATGGATGGAGGTACTAACTCTCCTGAAAAATTCAATATGTTACCTTAAGAGGTTATGTGAAAAAAACTGTTTCAGAACTTCCATTGCTGATATTTGTGTCCAGAAAAATATTGTCCAGTGGTGCAATTAGTAGGGAATTATGAACATAAGTTTAATGAGAAAAATCAGGCAGCATAAGCCTGTATATGTGTAGAGGAACAGAACCTGCCCTTTTCATTACTCTTACACAAAAGAGGATTAAAAATGTTAATGTACAATTGTTGAAATTCAAGATGTCGTTGAGACAAGAATTTTAGTGTAACTAATAACTTAAAATCAAGACTTCTTTCTCAGCAACTTACCTGCAGTAACCAATTATGTGAATCTTATCCATTCATTTCAGTATGAAATTTAACTATATTTGGGCTTTCTCCAAGTCAACAGTAACAGTTGGAATCCCTGCTTCTTAAGCTGCCCAATTTAAATCTGGAACAGACATCTGCCTATGCATTTTTATTATAAAACAAATCAAACAGAGAAGCTATGTAAAACTATAAGCTTTCCTTGGAACAGTGAAATGGTATATAAGAGATTTATTGTGCCTTATAATATAGTGGGTTTATTATAGCATATACTGGAGTCTCCAAACTCTGTGGATTCTGTTAGGAGAGCAGCCTAGAAAGTCTCAGTCAACATATATGCAACAGAAGCCAGATCAACTATAATTTTACCAACATGCAAACTTCATTTTTTTTTCATTCACATATCTACAATCAGCAGAAAAATCAGCTGGTGTTCTTTTTTAAGTCTGTAAAGGACCCTGGTATACAAAACATAAGCATGTTCTATACATAAGTTTCTCCTGGCAGTGTCTAGCAACTGTACTGTCTTGTAAAGAGAAGAATTCAAATATATACATACAAATTGTTCTGGAACCTTGCCATGTCACTGAGAATTTCAAGAAATAAAGGGTGATTAATTAAAAAAAGGATATTGCTACCAATCTTACCTCCTTTTGCTTTAAAGCAAAGGTGGCCTAGATATGGTTGTCTATTTTGTAGCAATGTTGATAGGTATATTCAACTAGAACTATTTGCTTAGTATATTGCATCTATCATTACTGTATACTGAAGTTGAAATGCCAATTACACATGTATTCAGAAGTGCCACTGCAGTTGTTGCTTTATTTTCCTACTTGATTAATCTCATGCTTCATAATGTTACAATATAACGTAACCCATAACCTACAAAAAATTTACATTATGCATGAGTATACATAAATATATATACTCGTGCATGTATATTTAATCTATGTAAGCACAAAAATTTTACAGGATCTACAGGTTCTAGAACCTTTTTATTGGTCAGCAGATTATGACTGGGAGACCTAAAACTCTTTAAAATATAAACTTTTGACAGCCAATGCTTAGAAGATGGTTTTGTAACCAAGGCATTGAAAAGATTAAGACTTGTATGTATTTGCAATGCTGTGGTTCCTTCAGAATTGTTGTCTGTCCACTTGCTCATCTTCTTCAGTAATGAAAAGCAGCATGTCACATTTACAGTGAAGATTTGATTGCCTCATTTTCTCATTTGCCATGACCTAATAACACTCACAGCATCAGTACTACTTATAAAGCACTCCAAAGTATAACCATCTCATGCTAAATTCTCCATAGCAGCGTCCCCTTGGTATTCCAATCTGACTTCCTTGCTTTTCATACACAGCAGCCTTTCTCTACAATAGTTATTTCCAGAGTCTAATTCCCCTTAAATATATGTATTTGAGTTTCTGTACTTGATATGTACATTAAACATAAGCATTTGATAGTCTCATTTATTCAGACATACCCTCTTCCTCCCATTTTATGAATAAAGTGGTCAGGAATTTTTATAAAACACATAAAGGAGGAAATAAATTAGAATGAAAAATCTCTCAGGATTTTTATTTAAAAATACGGATCATCTAGCTAGCCAGCATTCCATATCATGATCATACACTTGTCAGGATTTATTTTTTGAAACATAATGTCTAAAAGTAAACCAGGACAGAAAAATATTGCAATAATACTTTTTTTCCTATTTAAATAAGGAAAATGACATAGAATAAGACTCAGAAGAAAATAACAAGAATAAACATAAACAGTGGGCACACATTAGATTTGTAAGAAAATGATGAGAAATGAAATTATGAGAATGAATCAAGACACATAATTCTTCTTTTGAAGTTCATGGCAAATGCTACTGAGTTTAGCAACACCAACATTAGGCATTAATCACTGATTTAATAATAAAATTTAGGAATACCATATCAAAATCCATGGAACTTATGAATATATTTCTAGTTAAACATATATTAAATTCTTTTGCTGACTAGGAATGGCTTCCTAAATGAAAATCTGATACAATAAATCTCACTTTTTCTCTAAACTAATTAATTTCCCGCTGTTATCTTTTCATTGTTGTTTTTCAAGTGCATGGTGACATTTTGTCATATTCACCTATTTTAGATGAAAAGATGGTTTCATTTTTAAAATCAATATTGACTTTTTGGGCTTATCTTTGTTTGCATTAATACCTTGCTGTGCAGAATATATGAAGATGGTCACAGCAGAGATCTCTTTAATCCTCACACTAGGTTATGTCTTTGATCATCTATTAACTGAGACTATAGTATATTAACTTTCAGCTGAGTCAAGATAAAAGGTTTCTGTGAGTGGAAAGTTTTCTTCTCTGCTGTTCAGCTCTCTTGGATATTAATAACAAGCAGCATATGAGCTGTCTTTCATTATAAACAATGTAGACTAATGCTCAAACACATTTTTCTGCATAGATTTACTGTGTTTGATACATTGACAGAACTTCATATGACTCCATATCTCTTAAAAGAAGAAAACCCTTGAAAAGGGCAAGAAAAAGAAAAAGCAAACATAGGCTTTGAAGATGTAAGTAAACTGATGTCATTTTAGATTAAAGTGAAAGAGTAATAGTCCACATAACTTTGTAAAAATTAACTTTACTGAGTGGTTCAAAAGGCTTTTTCAATTAGCTCTTTTGAATCCTTTACCATCTTTGAGTTAATGAGTTAGAAGAACTTCACTGGTGCCATGCTTAGACAGACTAGAAGACTATTCTAGTCCCATATCTCTAATAATGACCAGCGGCTGATATTTCAGAGAATAAGTTGGGTAAAAATGGCCAACAGAATTAAATGTTCTTATCTTAATCTTCCAATTAGATTTGTATTCGCTTCTAATTAATTAATTAAATTTTGCAAATTTAATATTTGCTCCAAAAATGTTGTAAGAATTTTCATGCCTCTGACTATTTTGGATATGCTAAGCATCCTAAAATTAAAAAATATAAATTGAGATTTCTCTGGTTCAACAGTATTCACTGTTGATAAACAAAATATATTGAACATATTAATATTTATATATCATTATATATTAGTTATATTGCTATATTGATTATATATATTAATATATTAATTATAAATTATGATAACAAACCTATAGTTCCTTTGATTTTTTTTTACTTTCATTATCCTTTCACTTGGAGATAGGGAGAATTTATATTATGAATCAGGATGTATGGCTGGCAGCCTACACTACATGCAGAGTCTTGCTACAATGCTGTAGCAGTGCTACTTATTAAGTGAAACAAGGAATTACTACTTTCCTTTTTTGCTGTTAATTAAAATTGATATTTGCTCAAATTTCTGCTGTTAGACATTTTCTGTACTTCCATTTCCTTTTTCTTATGGCTATAGTTCTTCCTTTAACATCTTTTCCTTGTGAAACTGAATGTGAAAAAACAAAGTTCTGTGAAGGAGAATGTTCAGAAAACAAAGATGGGAAAAAACTGTTTGGGTCTAACGTAAAATTGTTGAAAATGTGCTTCTTGTACATTTAAGGATTTGGGTTTAGCATTAAAAGACTCTTCAGTTGTTGCTGACTTGAATTACTCTAGACAGTAATGATCATTAGGAATACTTTTTAAAAATTTGTGCCAGGATAGCACCTATCCTTGGTGTTGAGCTGCATTCTTTTTATTTTATTTATTTTGTTTTTAAGTATGTAATATGCTAACTTAATATCACATGCTAGTTCTTTCTAGCAGAGGAAAAGGTTGGAACACTTACATGCACACTTTTAGTGTATTTTCCACTTCTATCAAACAGATTTTGAAATTTAGATGTGGGATTTTTTATTTCAATTTTCTGCAATAAAGAAATCTATGAGGGGAAGTGTTACACCAGGAAATAATAGCTATTAGTTATTCCTGGTTTCAGTGTATACAGTTTTGTGATTTTTCTTCATTTGATGAGCAAAGAAAAATAATCCAGGAAGTCAACGTGAGTGTTTTAGCGATGCATCTGCACTGATAAGCAGGGCTAGAAATGCAATGGGTAAGCAGATCAAAATCCAGTCTGCTAGGTTATGCAATAACAGCCCTAGATGAGAAAGGTAAAATTTTCTGAAAGTCCAAGATGCCTCACAATAACCAGGTGGAGATCAAGGACGAATGTGTTCACACCAGGAAGAAAGCTACATTCTTGCTAGCTACAGGAAAAATATCAGATTTGTTCTTTGACTTTTTTTGTCTTACAAACGATGAAAAGGGGCAAGGCGATGACCATTTTACCCAACAGAATCAGTTCAGGATGATATATCATAAGTTGCTAGACAAAGATTCCAATTTAATCTGAAAGAGAGAAGTAGAGGCTAGCTCACAGATGGAAGAAGGTGAAGATCTTTATTGTTACATATAATCCTAATGTGCTTTTTTTAGAGTAAGAATTCTGCTACCATGAAGCTAAACATTTTGGTCTTTAAATTCAGCCTAGTAAGTAAGTTAACTCTGACCTATCTCATGGATAACAAAATGTTCACAACTGTGCCTATGGAGATCATTAAAAGTAGACTAGGGGTCACTAGGAGGTGCTTGGTTCTCTTGTTCACTGTATTTAAAGAATAATGTCATGTGCCTCCATAGAATTCAGTTGGAAAGCAAAGAACACAGAGGTCAGGGGAGGCACATTCATATTTTGAGGATATGTGATAAGAAAAATTGTTTTGTTGGGCTGCATGTTAAAGGTCTCTGATACCATCTACTAACATTTTGAAGAGTGTTACAGGCTATCTGAAAATTTTTGTGTTTAAGATACAGATGGCCAATGCAGCTCCTTGCTTCAGTCCTTTTCCTTCACTGCCATGAAATGGGATAATAGAGGGATTCTGGCCCCAAACACAGTAACTATGCATCATGGAAGACTCTCCTGTGCTCCAGAAATATCTCTGCTAGTACAGCTTGCATTCCATGACTTTGTGGTCAGATGTTTGTCTACTCTCTGTCATTGTTTCCCTTGGATCTCACTTTGGACCTTTGGGACCTTTGGACCCTACACGCTTAACAAACTTGTTAGCTGAAACTTTTTGATGCCTAAGAATATGGGAAACTTACATGCCAGGACAGATTTTCATTAGAATAATAAAAGCCAAAGCAAATAAACAGTCACAATCTAATGCTAATCCATTTACCACCTTGTATTTATGCTTGTCATTTTGGAATTCATGGTTATACTTTGGCATCTTGTGAAACAGTTACCTTAGGGACCTACAGTAAAACAAAGCACAAATGATTTTGCTAAGTAAGAACATGAGGTCATTTTGACAGTAATTTGAATTTCAAATGCACACCAAAAGACAAATCTGAGAACAGACTTCAAGGTAAACTGTATGCTTTTTCTGATGAATATATTTCAAGTCTTCTTTTCTACTAAAAATACCCACTTCTCCTCATGGAAATTATCAGAGATGAGAAATTTAAAAAGCATCAGACAAATACTCAAACATCTTCAAAGTGACATTTTTAGTGAAACATTTTGTGTGGGAGATCCATACTGTTGAGTTGGCCTTCCGAACACCAAATTAGAGTTAGCAGAGTAGCCTATTCACTTGGAGCCATTTGGCCTCTGGAGCATCCTCAAAATATTTAGTGTGGTTCAGAAATCTTTCTAATGATTCTGTGCCCATTTTCTTAGTACACCAATACTGATTTATGGCTTTTAAATTAAATTATGCAAAAAAGTACTTCAACTTAAACATGATGGAACTTAGCAGTCGTGAAATATTCTTTCAACTTCTGAACCCAAAATTAAGAAAATTCAGGGCTAACAAACTCATGAGGCTATAATGGCTATAATCTGAAGACAATGATGGTAATTTCCTGGTATACTTTGGCCAGATAAATCAGCTTTTATAATAATTGCCAAGAACTATTGGAACATACAAGCCTATCTGGCTTGATATTACACAGGGCTCTTGGAAATGAAAATAACCACATTTTGGAGAGCTATAGTCTTTATCTCTTGGGATTTTATGCTTTCTCCTCCTTGTATAGAAGACACTCTCATGCTTTTTATAAAGTTTTGAGTAACATGCCATTGCGGTAATTACAAGAAGGGAACTATGATGAACATTATTCAGATACCAGGCAGTATATTACCATTACTGCAATTTATTGGAAGTTAGCCAAAGTCCACATTCTCTAAGATGTCTAGAAAACCTTGTATAAAGTGTATAGTCAGTAATTATATTTCTCCACCTTGAATTTTTTTATAAGAAAGTAATTAGTTTGAATTACTTTGAAAAGATGATTTTGGCTTATATTTTTCCACCTTGAACTTCTTATCATAAACAGTTTAAATTACTTTGGAATAGGTTTTTGGCTGATGTTTGTTCAAGTTTCAAGCATTACTCTTCTTTACAGTTGTGTTAATTAATTGATATATATATTGATCACATTCACTTTCAGTAATGGTTACTCTAGTCTTCTCATTCTGAAAAGTAAAATAAATAGATTAAAAAAGAAATCCTGTATTTTGGAAATTATGTTTCTGATGATTACACACTGCCAGATCTGCCTGATCTTTATTGTTTTCTGATGCATAGCTTTATGGGTGCCTGAGCAGAACACCTAGAGAGCTAATAAGTCAACATTTCTGAAAACTAACAGGATTTGTTTCACATACTAAATCGGTTCTCTCTTGAGAATTTAGATGTGTAGAGCCTTTTAATTTCACACATTGATAGCACATTTTCTCAAATATATTTTGATGTAGGTAGTTTATAAGGAAATTACATATTTAATGAAGTCAGTTGTGAATTCTAAAGATTACAGTTCCTCATGGTTGGACTGAAGTTTTTTGTCATCAAGTCAAAAACCACAGACATCAATTGTTTTTAAGCTAGCATAAAGAATATTTCATGACATAGAAACAACAAATGTGACAGTGGTATGGTCTGTGAAGCTATCTTTATAAAGTTTAATGGCAGAAAAGAAAAAAGTTACAGAAGAAATCTGAGGGAGAAAAAAAGACACAGAGGGTTTTATTTTTAAAGTAAGTGTCTTGCCAGTTTCTCTGAGTTTTGTATAATTTTATGTATTAGATTCAAAAGACAAAGTCACTAAAAACAACACTAATGTTGTTCAATATTAAAATACATATTTTTACATACTAAAGGGATTTGAGCTCAATATAACATGAGAAAATATTGAGAAAAAAAAGATACTAAAAACCTAAAGCAAACTTCAGCAGTACATAGAAAGAACCTGAAATAGCAGACCAAGAAATAAATTTATGAAGATGAAAACATTATCATTGTAACAAGGATGTACAGTCTTTTCCAAACCTTCTCAAGTTATGAACCTGGACAAGTAATGGTTGTTTATTAAGAAACATTCCCCATAAGTTTGCAGACCACTTATACAGATAATACAATTCCTCTCATTATCAGTGACTTAAAGATGGTATTGTTCTGGTGTTGCCAAGGCTCCTCCTGTTCTGCTAAAACTTTATGTATTTTTATGATAAGATGGAAAGGGACTGATTTTTCTCTGATTCCATTCTGCAGTGATCTTTTCTTTGATCATGTTCCTGTTTATCTGGTGTTTCCGAAAGACCCAGTTTTTCCTTGGCCTTCCTATTTCAGGAAGAAATTGATCGAAAATTAATTGAGAAAATGTCTCTTATCTTTTCATTTTCTTTAACTAGACCCTTAAAATCCAAAATAACTGGAACTAGAAGGATTAGATGGAATCTTTCATTGATGGTGGTAACAACTGTTTTCAAATGTAACAGATTAGGTCATCACAGATTTTCTCTTAGTTCTGTGATAAGAAAAGTTTCTAATGGGAGAATGTGATGGAAGACAGCAGAGAAGGGATTGTAACTGTCCATAGTTCTGCTGGTAAAAGCTAAAGTAGAATTCTGTTAAAAATGGCCCTAAGCAGAATGAAGAAGTTTGCTGCAATTTTCTGGTGCCTTGTAGTTTACCCAGAACCCAGTCCTCCAAAAGGGAAGAAGTGGATGTGCTCTTTCACTAGAATATTTTTTCGGTTGAAATAATATTTCGGTTGTCACAAAGTTGATCTCATGATTCTTTGAGAGGAAACAATCCTGTTAAAGTATGAAATTGTCAATAAAAATAAAAAATAATGCCCTCTTATCAGGGACAAACATCAATAAAAGTATAACTCCTTGAGAAGTCATATTAATTGTATAATCTTAAAATATCTTTTGTTAATGTAGTAGCTTTGGAAAATAATGCATCATTTACTTAGGTTTATGAAATGCTGCATATTTATTTTCACTTTTGGTCATATATTTTTTTAAATAGTATGACTTCAAGTAATTTAAACTGAGACATGCTAGACAGTAGGAAAAACCATTCCTAAAAAAATGTTCTCGAATTAGCAAGTTTATTCAAAACTCCGGATTAAGATAAATAATCATGTATGTAATAATTACTTTAAACTGTCCACTGCATTTCTTTTTGTTAGACATTTCTCTCTATAAGAACAGAAGTGTTTATGATTTCAAGTAAACCTTTTTACCTTTCCTCATTCTTCTTATTACAAATAAAAATTTTGTTAAAAAGAAACTTTTGTGAAACATTCAGACATTATTTCCAAAGTGTGTTATTTTTTTAAAATAGCTCAGTAAGCATTATTTCAAATTAATGTCCTTAATTCTATTAGAAAGGGAAGAAGCAGTAAAAGCTAAAGTGAACATTTCCGTGAATAAAAGCTTCTAGTTTCTATAGTCATATGACACCATGAATTAATAAAATCATCTTGTTTCTTTTCCTTTTATTCTCATCCATGTGTGTTTTTTATTCTTTCACTTTTTACCAGGACATACTTAATGAAAACATCCCTAGTTCTCTCCACAGCAGTTAAAGGGACACAGGTGACCACCTGCAAAAAATTTACATGAAAGGTTGGACTGGACTTTCTGTTTTGGCTTTGATATTAGAGGTTTTTCTCTTTATGGTACTCTTGTGGAATAAATACAAAACAGTACACCAAGACAAAGGTTACTTGGATGCAAGCAAAAAACAATTGAGAATTTCTCCTTTTGCTATGGCAGCCTACTGAGTAATCCACTGCAGTGGTATTCAGTGCTAGATTTCTTTCATATCATAGTGACATGAATAAAAAGGAAGGCAACATAGAAATGTTCCAACTGAAAGAAGGACATTTCAAATTTTTGTGTGTGTGTGTGTGTTTTAATTTGGTTACCTTACCTAGACATTGGAAAGATTTCAGGAAAAGTTGCAGTTTGTATCAGTGCTTAGTTTTCCCTGGTTATCTTCAGGAAATCATACTGCATAGAGAGCTTTCACACTTGGGGTGCATAATGCTCTGTCATTTGTGCTAAATCCTCTGCATTTACAGGTGATTTCACAAACCACATTTACATTGTCTCAGTTGTTTTGGCAGTGTTTAATTCCGATCATCTGACATAATGGAAAGCAAAGCCCAAGCAGGTGGATATCACCTGCATTTAACATGAGCCATTTCTTCTGCCATTGATATTGACAGCAATTGTGAAAAAATAGTTTTTAGAAAGCTCCAATTAATTGGCAAAAACTGATCACCCTTAGAGTTTTGAAAGCATCTAAGAAGATGCACATGTAGTCATAGTTGCTTAAAAATATCTTCTTCACCCTATGATCCACATGCTTTCTAAGTAATGTGGGCATTCATGTCAACGGAAGAGATGGAAAACGAAGGTGTTAGCTTTATTAAAGTTACTTTTTATTTTTACTTACATACAAAGTACAGAACAAAAATTCATATGTGGACCTCAAATTGCCTAGAAATAGTACACCTCAGCTAGTTGTCTGAGAGTGTATAAAAAATGTCACTGTAAGGAAATTATCTAAAAAAATACATTTGGTCACCTTCTGGTATCTGACTCAATCCAAAATGAGAACATCATAAAGAGAAAAGTTGTAACTTCTTCATGTAGGTTGGTTCCAAAAGCAACAGCATTCTCCACAGAGGACTGCTATTTGAGCTTTAGTTACCTTCAGTGAAGAGAATATGTGGTGGATAAATGTATGTTTTTATGGCATTAGTGAGAAGGAATGAATTGTTGTGTCACATTTTCGTAAAAATCCAGAAAAATGTTAAACTGACTGGTTTAATGGGGAATTTTTTTTTCTGGGGAAAAGATGTCTAAGACCAAATTGATAAAATTAAGAGGTATTTTTTTGTATTCAGTGAAGGTTTTATGGAGATCCTGAGAGCTGACTTACTGTTTTTTTAAATACTGATCCCAGTGGTGAAATCACTTTGTGCAGAAGTTTTGGATTGTTTTTTTTAACAAGTACTTGTGAGCTCTTGAGTGTTTGTTTGTCTGAAAGTTTAAAGATACTAAATGACATACTGTTTTGAAGTGTAACATCATAAAGACTGAGATCTTATCTCAAAATAAAAATTGCTAGAGGTGAGCAAGAGGGGAACCATCTATGTGTGCATTGAAGTTCAAAGGTGTTTTATGTTATAACTCCCTATGCTTTGTGAGCTTTAAGAAACAGCAATAAAGGGGGAAGTTCTTGTGTCACTGTCAGGAGACTTTTAGGTTAACATCTTTTCTTTTTACTCTCTTGGAAAATGTATAACACTACTTTACATTGTTTTATATATATTAAATATTATTTTTTTAATGATAAGCTCTGTTGCATTCTCTTTCCAAAAATTATATGAGAGCCTCTGAGTTAATTTCATTTGGACAGTGCAAAGAATGCACCTTGTGTTTATAAAATGCTTTTTCACTTTTTCAAAATATAGTGTTCTTGTACATGTACTAGTCAAATTGAAGGTGAGATTCTAGGAAAAAGAAAATGCGATAGTTTATCAAATTACATCAGAATCCCTTAATCTCTTTCCTCCTTTTATTTGCTGTGTAGTAGACCCTTAGTTTTACGTAATATATGGGAGTAACTATTTATATTGAAGAAGGCTACATATACCTAAGGACAGTATCACATAGAATTAACTATGCATTGCAGTCTCATACATATTTTCCATCATTTGAGGATGCAAGGAAAATAAACTGTACAGAGGGTTGGGAGGGTAATTTGTTTCCCACCCTGACTGAGATATATAGATTTCTCTTTCCTCTGTACGCTAGTTGTCTGTGATGTTTGACAGTTCTGCTAGTATTCTAGTGATAAGATTTTTTGTTCTTATTATATTTCTTATTTCAAACCAGAAGGTTTTGATTTACATACCAAAGAACATTGCCATCTAAAAAGAGAAATATCTCAGGCTGTGAGTGATCTTCACCTAAGAACACAGACTGATTTTTATTTTCACTGAAATTGCTATTTTATATTTGAAAAAATGAAGATGAATTTTGATTTATTTTTTTAAATACAGAACAAGCCTGCATCACTTCTAAGCTGTTTTTAATAAAAGTAAGACAGAAAAAAAACCCCAAAAAACAAAAAAACAAAAAACCCACAGAATATGCTGAGTTATAAGGGACCCAAAAGGATCATTGAGTCCAACTTCACAGGACCTTCTCCAAGACTCACACTTTGTACCCAAGAGCGTTGTTCAAACACTTCTTGAGCTCTGTCAGGCTGATGCTGTGACCACTTCCCTGGGGAGCCTGTTCCAGTTTCTAACCACTCTCTGGGTGAAGAATCTTTTCCTGGTATCCAGCCTAAACCTCCCCTGACACAGCACCAGGCCATTCCCAGTCTCCTGTCACTGTCACCACAGAGAAGAGATCAGTGCCTGCCCCTCCTCTTCCGCTCACAAGGAACCTGCAGAGTGCACAGAGGTCTCCCCTCAGTCTCCTCCAAGCTGAGCAGATCAAGTGACCTCAGCCACTCCTAATCCAGCTTCCCCTCAAAGCATTTCACCATATTTATAGTCCTCCTCTGAGCACTCTCAGGATAAGGATAGCTGCATATCCTTCTTAGGTTTTGGTATCCAAAACTGTACACAATATTTGAGATGAGGCTGCACCAGAGCAGAGCAGAAAAACTGCCTCCCTTAATCAGCCTTTGTTGGCAGCCCTTGGCTGCCAGGGCACTGCTGAATAATTTTCAAATTTCCTTTAAGCAGCTGAGAAAAATCTGTAAAATGTATTGAATTAATTTAGACACAAGTAAAAAGGCAAAATATTTCTTAGAGGCTTAGACTCCAAAATAATCAGAGAGAATTGCAACTTGCAAATATGTTTCACTTTAGGAGGATACTGACTGCCCACTTAATAAGACATATAACAGCTGGAAGTTTGAATTTCAGAGATGATTTGTGCAAGACTTGGTTTAATGGGTGTGGTCACAGAATGATCAGAGGAACCCACAAAGTTAGTTGGTCATCTTACACAAGATAAACAGCCTTTGGGTGTCAGGGCAGTAGGTGCCTGACCAAGTGTGTGTCAACAGATCATTGCAGGATGCAGACCTCTTGGGAATCAAAGTTGCACACTAAATCTTCTTCATATTTTGGTGATCTTGCCCCACATATATTCACGAGTACATTAGGTATAATGTGGTTGGGAACTTTGGATCTCATATCTACATCCTGTCAAGTATTTCCCCATTATTTTTCCTCCATGACATTCTCAAAGCACACCCATTGGGTAGATTACCCTTTTTGCATTGAAGAAATGCATTGAAAATGGAATATGAAGTTACCCCCTGAAAATGAATGCATTCTGGTTGACTTATATAGAGGACTGACAGCTTCTAGTTTTGCAGTGACTTGTAACAGAGGACTACTTTATTTTCAGGATTTACTGAAGGATTATAATGCTGATTGAACATAGGCCTTTTTGGAATAGCATGTAAAGGAACTAAGTCATACAAAGCAATATGTTTAGTGACTAAAGATTCTCTTTGATAGCTCATATTGGATAATTTATAACACACTGACATCGTCTTAATGTATTCTTTTTTTTATGTCTTTCTCTTAAACATTTCAGCTTCTAAGTTATGGGACAGGAAAAACTTGATGGAATAGACAATATGCTTAGAAAACTTGTCCTTGCACTAAAGAAGAATGAATGGAAAACACCATGGCACAGAACACCATGTGACTTGACTGAAATGATTTTAGTGAATCTGGAGAATTTGCTAAAAACCTAAAACTAACCCTTAATGTTAGAGGATCAATGCAAAATGCTACATTCACCAAATAAATCACATATATAAAATGAGTAATAACTAAAAAGGCAGAAGATGAGATACTGTGGCAAGCTATTTAATTTAAGTCAATACTAGTTTGTGGCTGCAAGACATTTCAAACAGAAAGGTAATTTACTATAAAAGACAGAGGGGATCCAGCTCTGTTAGGAGTTAGTTGCTTTACTGAAGTACTGTCTGGTTTGGAAGTGAGAGACAGACAAGCTTCAGGGATTCCACCAGGAAAGTGTGACACTAATTTTAACACTTTAAAACTTGAGGTGTGAAGAAAGAACAGATTCTTTTTTTATCTTTAAAGGTTAAGTCTGCAGAGAAATATGTGATAATTCTTGCTGTGTAGTGGAAATGCTGAATAACTTTTTTGCCACCAAGGAAGTAAGAGAAAATAATTTTGTTATTTTTTTAGGATGAGGGTGTGGTTTTTATTTGGATTTTGTTTAGAGTTTTTCTTGTTTAAAAATGGTTAAGTTTGATAAAAAAATAAATTAATTTATTATGATTCAGAAAAGGTGGAAGAATATATTTAAACAAAGATTTTTCCAGAAATTTCGCAAATATCTCTGACAGATGTATTTGTTTCTTATACATGTTTTTCTGTTGGCCATCTTTTTTTCCATAAGAACAGTTGATTAACAAGCAATTTCCCAGTAATATTATAATTTTTATTGATTACAAATGGCAGTCTAGGCACTGAAGGGCTATGTAAATATTACATTGGGGTCTGTTTAGAAAAGGACTCATTATTCTGCCTGTACCCTTTAATAATGTAAGAAATGAAGAAATGAAAATTCACAGTACCTTTTTGTATACATCATGGGATTTTACTGGCAGTGGAAATCACTATATTTTGAGGGTACTCAAAGTCAAGATACTTTCGTGCAGTAATATGTGAACAGGAGTAGATTTCAGGAAAATGACATCCTTAACAGATTGCAGTGTGAGGTATTTCAATGTCATCTGTGTGCCATTTGGGTAGTCTTATCCATGCACTTATGTGCACATTGTGCAAGAACATAATCTCACTGAATATATCAAGTGGCAGTTCGAGAAGCTGAGTACATCCGCACCAGAGATGGATTATCAGTTTTGATTCACTATGACAGGATATACAATGAAGTGCAGTTTGCTTGCAAACAGGATGGAGTTTGGATATAAGCCTGGAAATTCTTTGTCCTTGAGTCCACGATCAAATGCGTGTCAAATGCGTGCTCAGCATTTCTTCAAACAAATTTTCAGGCTGTAGCCCAAAGGAAACAACTACCTTGATGATCAGTGTTATCCAGCCTTTCCAATATGTCAGTTGGACCAATGGAAAGTTACATGTGAAAACACTAACAGAAACACAGGACTCATGGAAGGCTGGTGAGGAAATAATGTGTGTGGAAAGGATGATGCCACTGAGTGAGCTTTTGTACAGGATGATTAAAGAATGAAGCACCAGAGGTGGAAACAACTTTAAATAAAAGAATTTTTGCATTTTCTGGTCTTGGGAGGGAAATGGAAACACTGGAGACCTCAGTATGATTCAGCGGCTAAGCAAACAATCAAATGATAAGTTTTTCAGTTCATTATTTCACACTGTATGGAAGGATTTTCTACTTTTTTTTCAGAGTCCCAGAGTGCTTTAGGATTCCTACTCAGGGCTGGCCCTTACTGTAACAGTGCTTATAGTAGTATTTTACTTAAAGATCTGTATAGGTGGTAAAATTCACCATTCTAAAAAAAACACATATCTCAGGTAACTAAGCTCCTCACACTGCAAGAAATATGAAGTTACCTGCTTTGCTGATTTTGCTGCTATTCTTGCTGAGAAGAGCAAGGAACAAGATTGTTTTATGCAGCTTCAAATAAACCCTTAGATGATAATCCAATACACAAATATTTGATAAAGAGTGTTTTTCTATGTTTTTTGAGTAGTGATTCCGCCTTTCTTTTTCTTCTTCAGCATTCAGAAGTCATAGATGTAGTTTTAGGTATGCAAGTATCAAACTATGACTTTCTTCAGAATCTTTTCACTGAGAATCATGAAGAAAACAAACAATCCAATGGGAAAGTATAGTAATTTTATATTATTTTTTCCCTAAATCTCCTCCAACAGACTTCTACCAAATAAAACAATAACAAGTGTCACAGAATATTTTTTTTTACCACGATTTTTAGTTCTTTTTTTTATTGTTTACTTGTTTATCCCTGAATAAAATTCAGGGCAGCAAGAAAACTGTGCCTAGAGCTTTCATCATGCTCATGTTGATTATGGGGATCTAATCCTTTAACAAAAAAAATGAAGAGGGGAGAAAAATGAGACAGATATATTCAGAGCAGCCTCCAACTGTATCTAAGCATAAACGTGACATTTCCCTGCAACAAGAACTGTGGGATAAAGCAAGAAAGAAGTGAGGAGAAGAGAAAAAACTTCACAGGAACTAGTTATATGTACCTTTGCATAAGGTATTTGCAGTGTACAAACTGGGGAATAGGACATGCAAAATCAAAAATAGAAGAAGTACAATGTTTTGCATCTGAATTTTCAGCTTCCTATTGATTTCTGATTCATATTTCCCATTTGGTAGACTGTTCTAATATTGACACAAAATAATTTTTCCTGAGGTCAGTGTACCATTGATGTATACAACACAAAGTGTTTGTACTTGAGAGTATAAGATTCACATCAGCAGTTCCACAAACCACCATGATTATTCCTATGAAATCTTGTCGCCTTATTTTGATAAGTCACAAATATGTATAATTTTTTTGTTTTAGTGTCGTTGTATCTCTGATGGAAAATGAATGTTTTGGAACCACTTTTGCACACATTTCTGTCACTGAAAATCCTTTTCAATGTGAGTTCTTTCCATCAATTCTGAAAATATAAAATTGTCAGTTTGCTGTTGAAAAACCTTCATATTTAAGGAGAAAAGGGCAAATATATGGTTTTAAAATGTATTTCACTTACAAATTGATATATTGTAACTTTTTTTAAGGTCTCCAAAAGTCAATTTCAAGTATATATCCAATATTCAATGGCTCCAAAAATACCACAACACTTGGATTTATTTTGTTATCAGATGTTTGGGGTGTTTTAGACACTGCATACTGCTGGACACTATCTTCACGCTTTCTTAATAACCATGTGGTTTTTTTTCATCTTTCTCTCTGTTTGCCTTTAAACTTGGATTTTTTTAGCTGAATTTATTATTTAATGTGGTTAAATACATTTGCATAAGTTGTCACAAATACTTGGAAAGACAGCTGACTTATATGTGGATCTACATCATGTTAGAATATCACCTAAATATTTTTCAAAACTAGAACTTTATTCTTTTCTTGGGGTCTGAGTCTTGATTTTTGGTAATATATATATATATATATATAAATACACACACACAGACACACATATATATATTTTATAAGTAGGTCATAACACACTTGAGTCTTCTTATGGATTTCTTCTCCCATAACTATAATATAGTCTTTAAAATTGCTGGGGTGTCCTGAGATATCACATGAAATAAATCATGGTGTCTTTATTACTTCAGTATTTTTTTCTAGTTTCTGGAGCCATTCTGGACAACACACTTTCCATTATTTAATTCCCATAGGTATAGCTGTAACTGTAAATAATAACAATATTTCCTATGGGTCTTAACATTAATCTATAATTGTTTCTGAAAATAATCTCGTAGGAACAGTAAGATAGATACATAATATTTTTTAGTAATATGCATTAAGAAAAATAGTAGTGCCAACATTCAGGTCAAGGAGCATTATTCCCTTGATTCCACTGAAAAATAAAAAAAAAAAAAATGCTGGACTGTGCAGACAATATGAGATAAAATTGAGAAAAGAAAATAAAGAAATGCAACAAGAACCAAAAAAAAAAAAAAAACCAAAAACTACACTGCTTGCTTTCAGGAGGCTTTCCTGACCAAGAGTGGATAACTGCAAAGCTTTACAAGCATCAGGTAGATAAAAACAAAATGAAAGGCATTCAGAGTACATGGAATTGCATTATTTCCTGTGTCCCACACCTGTACTTTTAAATATCCTATGAGAATTTGCACAGTGGAGGTTTGGAGTTTTCTGGCAATCACCTGAAGTAGCAAGGGTTACCCAGGATCTTCAGTAAGCTCTTTACCTCCTGCTGAAGTTATTACAGGGTAAAACCTATATTTTGGACTACCTGGTGGGCCCACTACACTCTCAATTTCAGGCAGTTTTAAGAAAGCTTTTATTAATAACTTCAACATAGAAAAGTCCAGTAGGACAACCCACAGTAAAAAATTTAATATATCTTTGCTTTTAAAAATATGTTTAGTTGATTTTTTAGCGATAGGATGCATGCTTGAAATGATTGACAAATGTTTTGATAGAAGAACAGTCTGTTGAGTGTCAAAATTCAAATTCTGATGGCGTTGTTTGCTCAGTTCATGGATGCTACCTTTACACTCTTCCTCAGTATTATAAACTTGCTTATCCTTTCTGATGTCAAAAGTTATATGAATTTACATAAAATGAACAATTATATAATTAGGTAGTTAAGGAATCCAAGCAATGCTGATACCAGAGGTCAATACAAACCAGAAGAAACAATGTTTTGTTCTTTTACATAATAGTGTTGTCAGTTTATTTGTCATAACTTTAGAGTTTCTACAGGTACTCTCATTTAGTTGATAGTCTTTTTTCTTCCCACTTTTAAATTAAGTATTGTTCCTATTTCTTTCTATTTGTTCCTATTTTAAATAGTTCTCATTGGTCTTAACATTTTAAAAGATGTGATTAAACTTTTTGTCTTAACATTTTAAAAGATGTAATTAAACTTTTTGGGTCATAACATATATAAGGTAAGTTTCAAAAATAATTTAGCATATTTCATCTGCCTTAATGGACTTGAACATGTGATAAGTTTGTTATGATTAACTAAAAATGTTTTTTATCTTTTGACTTTTCTCATATTTTTTCTACAAATTAGTATATTCTTATTATTTAAAATATTTATTATCTTTAGGAATCAACTTTGTTTCAAACATGAATATGAATATTTATTCAATGAAGTTTTTTCCTCATATGTGAAAAAGCATTTTCTGCTGTTGTCAGGAGCAGGGAGCTATCATCCATTCTTTTTATGACTGCCACAGGCATATTTGAAGTTAGCTTATATGTAAATCAGAATCCAAAATCTTAGGAAAAAGTGATCTGGCAAATCCCAAGCATCACTTTCCATTTACCTACCTATGTTTTTCTATATCTAACAATGGATTAGCTCTATTTGTTAGTTTTCATACAAAAGATTTTTAGTAAACGTAAGCAGAATGGGATGACAGAACACAGACTGAAATAAAGCTGAGCTTTCGTATTCTTCTTTATATCAGGGACAAATACTGAGCTCCAGACTATAAAGAAGTGCTTTGTTTTTGAATGTTTTCATGGGTGCTTTTGTACAGAAGGCAAAAGTTATCTGTATCTCGTATCTGGACATGGATACTGCATGTTTTACCTGTGACATCTTAGTCTTAGGGACAAAACAGTTGTGGTCCTGAAATTCAGCTGGACAATTTAAATGATGTTGAAGCTTCTTGCTGGCATCTTTTTTCAAGTGCCAGTTTTGTGTTATCCTTATTTTTCATCTCCCCATTAAGTGTCAGCAGTGTCCTAGCAGAGTTTTTCATCTGTCCACTGATAATGTGCCAGGTAATGATGTCCTTCCAAAGAGCAATCTTTGTGGCCTCAGAGACGATTGTTACCTACCCTCATGAGTGCTTTGAAGTGAGGAAGCTGTGATCCAAAGTATTGCTGGTGTAGGTGCAGGCTGAAATGAAGCTGAAAAGTTCAAAGATGACGATGATTAGTTTTAGCACTTTAGTTTATAAGATTACATACGAAGATAAACACAACCTGCACTCTTAAAACATCATGAAAATTATAGGCTAAAAGGAAATAAAGAAGAAAAATTGGATTGCTCAACAATTATCAATAGTGCATTACTGCAAGCTAAGTCTGAATGAATTGTTCCTAGGGAAAATAATCAAAGGCTGACATGCTGTGTCCATTTCTAACAATCGATGTAGTGACTTAACATGTGGAGCACAGAATGGTGCCCTCAACTAGAATCTTTGTTTGCATTTTAGCACATAAAACTTTGAAGTTTCTGTAAATGTAAACAGAATAATAGATACTCCATGAAAATATATTTTGTAGCTTAGAATTTTGTAGTGTGTGATTAGCATCTGGACGTATTTGTTATTCAAGTGGCCTCTTGATTTACAAAATTGTTTTCTACAATCTACAAACTACATATTGTTCTTGAGATAATTTAAAAGAAAATGATGGAGATATGCCTATATATAGGATAATCTTGGCTTAGAGTTTCCCTGATATAATATGGGAAGATCTAAGGACTTAAAATTTTATCTTGATATGATATCAGAAGATTATTTTCTTGATATAAAACAGGAAGATTTTTATTTAGTATGATAGGGAAAATGTTTCTATATTTTTTCTCAATTAAAAATCCCAAAACTATTTGGAGATGGAGGAAGTATTTAAAAACTCAGAAGAACAACACCTTAACTTTACCAAAACTTTGCTTTTCAGTAGCTTTTGGTGTGAGGCAGAGGTTGATTTAGGGACCACTTAAGCAAACTGGACATACAGAGGATCACAGATGGAATGGTGGTTTCGCTGTTGTGCTGTTGAAGGAGAGGTTGATGTCATTGCAAATCTGTTCTCTATTAACTTTGAAATATCATAGGGATCTTCAATTTCACTGAAGACAGTAAAAGGCGTAAATGTCATATGTGTCTTAATGAAGGGAAAGAAGGAGAATCTCGGAAACTACAGGCTTTGATGCTTATTAAATTGTCTTTGTCTTCACCCATTAATTTTTTCACTTTTGTTCTTCCTATTCTGTACCCCATCCCACTGGGAGTGGGGGGGGGGGGNGGGGGGGGGGGGGGGTGAATGAATGGCCAAGTTAAGCTACAAGAACCTTGGTGGGCTGGAAGATTTATGAAGTCCAACACGAGAAAATGCTACCCCCAGCTTCCTGACACACAAGAAAAAAGAAGAAAGAGGTACAAATAATATACTGAAATTTAAAGTTTGCCTCAATAAAATTAACAGGGATAAACTGACAGAAAGATGACCAGTGCCACCCTTTATGTAGCAATTTTGTAATAGGATTTAGAATTGACTTCTGGAATATACTGGCTCAACATGCATAACACTGTTTGATCACATCAAATCTGTTATTTCATGCCACCTCCTAATAGATTCTTGCTCACATTATGGGAACTATGTATTATTCTTTGCCTTTATCTCAGGGAAAATATGACAGAACTGGAAAAGACTGATTATTTAAGTGAGGTTCCAAACTAGTGGAAGACTTTCCATGCAAGAATAGATAGAGTAAGCTAGGACTCTGTAATGCAGGTGTGACTTTTGGGCTTTTTATAAAACAGGACCATCACTGAGAGAGAGGCTAGAGAACTATCATTCACAAGAACTAGACTAGGTGTCAGAAAAATAATACACAAAAATAGGAAAAAAAAAAAAGTTTCTCACTAAGCAGGTGACAGACTTACAGACCTCCTTGTCAAAGTGTGGTGAAGTTGCAAAATGCTTGCCTGGGTTCAAGCAAGATCCATAAGAAGTTAGCAAGCAAACAGAAAATAAGATTTTCAAGCTGAAAATCTAAGCTGGCAATAATTTTAAGCAGTAATCAGAAAGAGGTATAAGATACATAAAATGAAAATGTTTATTTATAGAATATATGAAGCAGAGATTTTTAATTGTTAATCTTTAATTTTAATTTTATGACTGCTGTTAGAGAGGCCTGAGCTCTGCAAAGCTTTTTTTGTGTTAAGTGGTCTTAAAAACAATGAGAATATTTGCACCTATTTAATGAAGTCTTGAAAGAAAACTATTTATTTAAACCATAGCACAATTTAGCTTGAATGGTCTCATTCAGGGCTGAAGTAGCCTGACTATTCTAATTTGATTTGAACTGACAGAAATTGTTTTAATTTACCTTGAAACAAGAACTTAAAAGCTATTACTGAAAACTAGGTTTCCATAAGAAATATATTTATTATATCTATTTAGCTAGTAAAGTTATCAGATACAGGTATGTAACCCAAGATCAAAGTAGACAGAGTGTTTATAAAGACATACTTTCAGAGGCATGATTAATCACATCTTGTCTGTGCAATTAAAAGAGAATAAAGGCAAGCACAGTGCTCCAGAAGTTAGTGTTGCTGCAGGAGGTGGGAACCTAAGGAGTGACATGTAAAGTGTAAATAAAATGAATTCCAACTAATTCTAACTCAAATTCTACTAGAAAACAATAGGTCAAAAAAGGGAGTGCAAATTAAATTTCAGCAAACTTTTATCTTAACTAGTTTAAATTAAATATATATATATATATACGTTTTGCCTTAGTATATGTATAAATCTTGCCATTTGATATATAAAATGCAAGCTATAAATAACATGGAAAACAGATGTGATAAAGTTTTCTGGTGGCCCCATCATCAGAAGAAACATATAGAAAAGGAATAAAAGCCAATTTTAAACTTAATATAAGTAATAGAAGTGACAAATGATAGCCAGCAGGACTCTATGTTGTAGCTTACTAAACCAGATGCCTAAGAGTTCTTCAAAACACTGAGAATAAAAACTTAATTTCTTACCTAAAAGTTACCATGGATCATTTAGACAGCTATTTTACACTGAGAAACACAGCAGCATTTGAGAAGCTCTAACTTTTTTGTAGTCAAAACTGTTGAAGTCCAAATCTCTACTTTATTTCATTAAAATCTTAGCTGTAACACACTCAGAAATGCTACTGTGGTGTGGCACTTTTACAAAAAGAAGCTGTGAACACTTTATTGACAATTTGCAGAAGAGCAGACTCAAGGAACATTGACATAGATCAAGTCTGAAATTTATTAACAGCTAGTTACTACTGTAGCAAGAAAACATTCCTTGATGGTATTTATAAAATAAAAATGAAACTGTTCCAACAGCACCGCAGTGAATTCTATCAAGCTCAAAGATCTCCAGTTCAGTGAGCCTGGTGGTAGTTTCAGGTGCTGTATGAGCAAGACGCCAGATGTTGCTGATGAGATCCACACATGTCACTGTTTCTCCAAGTTTTCTTCATGGCAAACAGACTATGTGGTTGAAGATAAGTCTGCCTCCTCCAAAACAAATACAGAAAACACTCTTACATGGAAATAGCAATTATGCTGCTATGCAAAGTAAAGAAAATATATGATTAATTGGAATAAAAAAAATTAAAGTGATTTCAGTAGGAATTACATTCTTACATCTCTCTGGCCTTCATTTGCATGACTCTTCAAAAGATATAAACAAAGACTTTTATAGCCTTTAATATCTAAAATTTCAGATAATATAATGTCCATTGCAGAAGTAACCACCTATAATATAAAATTATTTCCTACACAGGAAGTAAATCAAATAATCTGTTGTTGCTATTTTTCATATTTATTTGATGGTAAAAAATTAGATATTATTACAGCATTACAACTCCATTCTTCTATTATTCCTTTGCATACTTGATCTAGATTCAAGGTTTTCTTCTACTCTTTGTTTTTGATTTTGGTGTTTTTAAAGTTTTTTGAAATACTTAATGTCTGAGACTCTATAATGCTGTCATTAATAGATCACTTTCATTCTCAAAATCAGCAAGGTAGTGCATTGTGAAATACACCAGGTAATTTCAATCTTCAGGATGTTCTTCCCTTCTTTCAGATAGGTTTTAAGTCCTGATCCATTAGTTTCAATCTTAGGACTAAACTAAGAGCTTACTCTCTGTATGATTAATGGAAAGAAGCTGGAATATATATAAACAACGAGACTCATTTCAGATGTCTATTAACTGTTAGAGGTATTAATCTATTTCTAGCTGAGAGAGGAAGGGAGCTAATGGTGGTGTTTTTTTCCTAATATAGATGCCTTGGATAGTTGTCTGGGCAGGATGATCTAGTAATTCAAGACAAGCAAAAACTTAGACATTAAATAAAGGCACCCATTTCTCAGTGGATAAGTTCACTGCACATCTATCACATCAAGAAGAAATGCAGTTATTTAAATCCATTTAATAATTCCATTTAAAATTAAATGGAACAATAATTATTTACAGTCATGGATAAAATTCCTAATACTTTTCTGGCTGTATTTTAATACTTGTTTGAAGTATCTTTAAAACTCTGTTTAGAGGGGTAATATACAAACATTATTTTCTTGTGAATATAGGGTTTTTCTGTTCCCACCTCTAAATAATCAAATTAAAAAATTAAAGCAAATTAATATTAAAAACTATGAAAATTATATACTTCATGTGTATGTAATAAGTGGCAGGACTATAGTATATGGGCCTGTGCTGAAGAAGATGCTGTGCATTCTTACAGAACTTGACTTCTCATCACCACTAAGGACAATTATGTAGCTATGATAAGGACAGAATATTCTAAATATGTATCAAGCTTAATGTATTAAGCATTTTCATGTATGCTTAAAATAGACAAAACAATTGGAATGACATTTGTATAAATAAGAATGAGTATGAAGCCTTAGAAGGAAGTATTTATGGAATAAAAAATAGCTGAGAGAAGAAAAGTTTCAATATATGTTCTACAATGGTTATTTCATACCATTAAAAAATGAAAGTGATACAGATTCATTTTTTCTCAATAAATATTAAAAGGTTAATTTTAGTTCTACGTAAAAACTTTCTTTATCTTTAGAAGAGCACCCTAATCCACGACTCTGCTTTCTTTGACTAAAACTCCCATATTCAAAGGACCCGGAATTTTAGAGTTAAGTCTCATCTGGAATGTGAAGAAGTTGAGATTCAAATCCTAATTTTTGTGTATTTTGTGTATAAACTCTGTTGTTCAACTCACTTCACTCTGTATAAATCTGGTTTGGGAGTTTGGAAGTAAGATTGTAACCATCAATGTTACCACAGTTTCTTTCTGCCATTTAAATGTTTTAACTCTTTAAACTAGCAATAGTTTTGAAAAGAAGGAACATATGCAGGATGAAGATCTCTTCAATTTATTAACTCTGTACTTCTAATTCATCTAGTTTGCAGGAATTCTCAGTCTGCCAAAATGCTTTCTATTTGTGTATGTATATGTATGGATACATTTCCATGCACTACACAGACACACACATGTGCCTACACACGTGTGCAGCCACACAAACATATAAATATACACACCCCGAAAGGTCTTGTGACCTTTTTGGAGTTCACTGGAAAAGAGGAATAAAGCAGCTGCTGAATGTTAGCTTATTTTTGCCCAAGTTTTAATGATAAAGGTAGAATAAAAATAAGCGGACTATTCTACCTTTCAGTCATGAGCTTTAATTGGCATTAATTAAATCAGCTTCCAGAGGGAACATTATGTAGAGAACCTCCCTATTCAAATAATTATTCCATGTTTGTCAAACACATTAGTTCTGGTAGAAAGCCAAATTTAAAAAGAGGAGATACAGACCAGGTAAGTGTCACTCTTAAGTGCTCCTAATTGTTTTGCAGTAATTATTGTGAGCTTTTATTATGCAAAAGTTAATATTAGAGCAGCTTTCTTCACTAAGAAGCAGTACCAACATGTTTCCAGAATGAACATGGCTTTTACACTTACAAAACCATGAAAAATATGTAGAAGTGTCCAGAAATGGTCTGGAGTCAATAGGTCTTCCTCTTCCTACACAACTTCAAAGTAAATGTTTTTTTCATTTAGTAAAGCCACTAAGTAATTTTCTCTAAACCTTGTTTGGTTTATCACAATAACAATAAACTTTGTGTATCATTTTGTTTCACTAGTTAGTAAAACATTGTGTGGAAACTGTAAAATAGTGAGGCTTGGTGTACTCTTCCTGACAGTCTTACATTTTTGTAATAATGGAACTCCCTTCTTTTCCAGCTTGAGGCTTATAAATAAAAAAAACTCTTGCATGTTATTTTATTTCTGAAATTTAATTTCATACTGAAAAAGTACAAAGAATACAAAATATATCCAACTGGGTTTTGTTACCAGGAACAGAACTTCTACCATCCTGTGAAATGCAAAATCTTAATTTAAACAGCTTGCTAATATATGGAAAAGATACATCTTAAATTATTTCTTTTCCATCTATTAGTCCAGGATTCCTACACAAAAAGGTACTTTTAGGATTAAGAAGTTAGAAATGGAATTGTTAGATGCATGGAAATCTTTCTCACCTGTATATAACCAGTGAAAATTTTGGTCACAGCTTTCTGAGTGTTACGATTTGAGAGGGTGTGGTGACTCTGTTAGCCTAGGCATGATCTATTTCAGTAGTCTCAGGAATGCAACTCTTTTGGGCAACTAGAAGAAAACAACTTTGTTTTTTTTCTTTAAATTAATGGTGTGTTCTTGCATTTCAGAAGTGATAAGTCATTTAAAAATGGTAGAATCCTCCAATGCTGAAAGAGATTAAACCATTATAACTTATCAAAATGAGGCTATGACTCAGCAACGAGATTAGCATGAACAAGAGAACACACTATTGCTGGAAAATCTCTACTGTTTCAAGAGAAGAGTGATTATTCAAATTCAATAATTTTGAGCATAATTTGAATGAGTGATACCTAAGTTAGGATAGTATTAGTGTTCAGTGATTTTCTGTATTCAGTACAAGAGATGAAAATGTGGCAACCTAATGACTTGTCAGCATGTAGAGTGACTCATTTTCATGAATTCCATAAAAGATATTCAAAATTCAAGAATTTAAATCATCCTTAAATCAATACAGGATGATTGTAACTATGCTATTTTTCCTTTCTAGCAAAAGTCCTCATATCATTTAGCAGATATATTTGTTTAACTGGGATTTACATTTTTTTTTCTTTATATCCTTTCTCCAATAAATCTTGATTTAAGACCATAGGGATTGGTAATTTCACTGGAAAAAATTGCTGTGTAATACTGCACAAGTGCAGAAAGAAAGCCTAAACATGCATTTCCTTGAAGTTGTACTATTCTACTTTGGAGCTGTCTATACTTCAACCCATGTTGGTTTCACATGTCCTGGGTTTTGGTAGTGGGATGGAGGGGGCACAGAGGTGGCTCCTGTGAGAAGCTACTGGAAGCTCCAACCATGCCTGGCGGAGAAAATCCCTGATGCCTCTGAAGATGGACATGCTGCTGGTCAAAACTGGGCCAACAAGAACGGCTAGTAGTGCCTCCATAATAACATATTTAAGAAGAAAATCAAAACAATATGCACAGTTTTCTCCTAGCCAGAGAAGAGGAAGAGGTGAGAACATGTGAGGGAAAGAACATGGTGACACCAAGGTCAGTGCAGAAGGAGGGGAGGAGGTGCTCCAGGCGCCGGAGCAGAGGTTCCTCTGCAGGTTGTGGTGAGGCCGTGGTGAAGCAGCTGTGCCCCTCAGCCCATGGGGATGCAGAGATCCACCCACAGCCCGTGGGGATACAGGAGATGCAGAGATCCACCCACAGCCCGTGGGGATACAGGGGGGATGCAGAGATCCACCCACAGCCCGTGGAGGAGGTGTCCATGCCAGAGAAGGTGATGTCTGGGGGCAGCTGTGATCCAGTGGAAGACCTGGTGGAGGGAGAGGGCCCTTGCTTCCAGGCTGGAGCAACCTGTCCTTGGAGGACTGGACCCCATGGAAGAGTGAGCCATGCCACAGCAGTTTTGGGAGGGCTGTGTGCCTGTGGGAGGGACTCACATTGCAGCAGTTTTGGGAAGACTGCTGCCCATGAGATTGCAGCCACTCTGGAGAAGTTCATAGAGAACTGTCTCCCATGGGAGAGACCCCATGGTGTAGGAGGGGAAGGACTTCTTTCCCCATGCAGAAGCGGAAAACCTCAGGTGATGTACTGACCAAACCCTCCTGCCCTGTCAGTGAGAAGGAGAGAGGGCCTGGGGAAGAAAGGATATTTTTAAGGGCTTATTTTACTTCTCATTATCCTGCTCTGATTTTGTAAATAATAAATTCACTTTGTACTTCTAAGTTGAACTTGTTTTGCCCTCGGAGTGTTTTCTCCAGGTCTTCATCTCACCTCACAATGCCTTGATTTAATCTATCTCTCCTCTTTCATAGGTGCCTGGAGTCTGGCCATTAAACAATCCAAAGAACCTGGTCTGTGACCCTTCCCTTCCAGTTCTGTACCTCTTCACAGGGAGACTCTTTTCTCCAGGTGTGCACTTTTGATTGCTGCATGCAAAGAGGCCCTTTGCAAGCCGTGTACGTACACACCGAGTAAAATCTCAGCAGTTCTGTATGTGTCTGATCTGTATAGTAGATAGGTACAGCACCAGGTTAAGTATTAATGTTCTTATCAGTTCTGAGACTGTTACTGTGACTCTGCTGGCCAGTAAATGGTCATTTATACCAAGAGTGTCACCTCCTGTAATCCTGGAAGAGTCTGACCTTTGATCTCTGTGATTCATTGTGTTCGAGATGCCTGTTTTTTCCTTAAGGGAATATATTTTCCACATCTGTGTTTTTCCCTTGTGGTTCCCTGAGCTGCCAACTATTGTCATTGCAACAATTTCTCTTCTGCCTGTGTTATTACTTATTTCACGTGGCTCCCATTCATGTACTCCCAAAGCTTGGCAACAACCTTCTCGGTAAGCAGCTGTGCTGCCCAAAGTAGTTCTGGGGTCAGAGACCCCTGCTCAGAGGCTGTGGGCTGTGCTCTGTCTATAGTGCAAGTTAGCTAACTGCTTACATCACAGCAACATTTCAAGTAGCTCAGAAATCAACCATCTTAAATTTAAACTCTGTACATGTTTCATTCTGTAGTCTTAGATATGACAAAGAATTTGACTTATAGGTTATAAACCTGAATTATTATTCTGTCTCTAAGAACAGGAAACTTATGATGTCTGGAATATGCATACATGTATATATTATGTATATATATATCTATATGTATTTATTTTTACAAACCTTTATGATTTTGGAGGAGAGATTCGGTTACTCTCCTGACATCCACAGGAACAGAAAATTATATGCTAGGAGCACATCTTAAATGTAAAATTTTAAGATTTTGGGAGTAAGTGTCACAGGACAGATACAGATTTTCTGTATTTCCTAAGCATTTTGAGCTTTGAGCTTTATTTGGGGGAATGGGAAGGCACAGTTTGTAACAATACTTGTTTTTCCTCATGGTGATTTCTAGATCTGATTGGTCTAGACACTGTCTATCATAAAAGGAGGGGAAAAATTCTTAATGAAGACTGTGGAGGGAATCAACTTTGAGGTCAGTGTATAAGTGTAAAAAGCAGAAGAAAATCAAGAAGGAACATGATACAAGTGAGCTAGATTTTGGAATATGGACTAGAGAGGCATGCTGGAGTGTGAAAAGTAAAATGGAGAGAGAAACAGACTTTGAAGAGAGTGAGAACAGCAGCACTAAAACAACAGTACAAGTTCATGCAATAAGAACATTCTTCTTTCCAGAACCAGAAATGTTGAAAGTATTTAGATCACTACAAAACATTGGACCTAAACCACTGTCTTCAGACACTTTTTCCTCTCTATGACATAATTCTTCAGTGGGATTTAGCATGTGTCAGGCTGTGATTACATATGCTTGTTTGTTTTCAGTGAGCACCAAACTTCCAGCCAAAACTTTTGTTTTATTCTGAAAATAAATGAGAGTCTCTTTGACATTGGTGTGAGTCTGGCACTTGTACCCATTCTGTCATAACAGACTGCACAGATTTCCATTTCAGCCCTTGGCAAAAGAATCTGTGTGCCCAGTTCTCACTGATCTGAATGCATGTCAGGCATTTAGGGATGTTTCATGGGCTGAGAAAGTTGAAAAATGAGAATGACAGATTTGTTTCTTTCCTTTTTGAATACTGTTTTCCTTTTGTTTCTGTGATGAACTTAATAATGAGAACTCTGGGTTGGTACTTACTAACTTCTAATTTTATGATGTGAAACTAGCATGCAACATAGAAGTATCTTTATGAAGGAGGAAGAAGGATATGTGCAGTTGTGGGAAAGATGCATGTCCTTTATTGTTCAAAGAGCATTTTTCAAGTAGAAATTTGGGTTTCCTCTCTTGGCATGGTATAGAAATATATAAACAGGATATGTCTTGGAACAAAATTGGATCGTGCTGCAGAGCTGCATTGCACTGGTATCAAGTGGCAGTCGCTCATACTACAACCAGTTTAAAACAAATGGAGCCCAGCAGCAACTAAACAAAATCCTGGACTGTGTACAGTGTTTGTCTCAGCACAGCCATCTTTACTGGTCTGCTCAGCTAAATGTCTGTAGTCTCACCATTCCATTACATGCCAATGAATTGTCTCTCAGACAAAACACAATTTATTTCAATTCAACCCAAGCTCTAAAGGACCAGTTACCTTGGGTAGATGAAGCTGTTATCTAGAGCAAGAAAACAGCAGGAATTAAATCTTGTATCTGTCTTTTGTGTTTGTCTACAAGAAAACTCACTTAACCTCCTTTTGTCACAGATGATGAGCTGAACTACACTGACTGAGGTGCAAGAAGCAACATTAATAATGTATTGCCTGGCAGGGTCATGAGCCTGGTCTTAACCCCAAAAAAGAGCAAACAAAGAACTCATTACTAGCAGTCCTGGACTGTAAACAGATATTCTGACGCTGTTAATTCAGGTATGTTCTCATCAGATCTCTCTATAAAATTCCAGCTCTAATTTAGAGATGTCTGTTCCTTTGTTGGACACCTAAGTTCACATCTTCATAAATACTTTAAAAATTATTTCTGTTAACAATACTCACACTGCACTTCCTGACTGCTATAATCATTCAATAACGTCTTTCTGAGCATTTAATGAAAAGATTAGGACACCTTCCCTTTTATCTCTGTAAGTCACAGATTGCATTCAATTTTCTTTTTTTTGTGCTGTAGATTTTAATAAATGATTTGGAGTAAACAGTCTTGTAAAAGTAACAAAAATAAAAATAAAATCCTATGCTGATATTGTTTTTATAATGAAATCACAAACAAAGAAAAGCAGGGCATTTCATCAGTTATGATCTGCGCATTTGGGAATAATTTTCATTATTCATTTAGGATGACAGCATAAGGTTTGTGACTGTCTCCAGAAAGAGTGACAATAATCTTTCTAGGTTTACTCTTAGGTTCTGCTTAGCTTAAGTAATGCAATTCTGTTATGATCAAAAAACCAAAACAAAAACTTAATAAACCATCCAGTACAAAGAACACTTGAAATTTTTCACAAAAGTGCCGAGTAAATTAAAGAAAGGACAAAGTAAGGCATGGCTTTTCTTTTCTTTTTTTTTTTTTTTTTTTCCCTGTGGAACAGAAATATCTCCAGTGTCTAAAATTTAGGGTGAAAATATTATCAATTTTATTATAATTAATTTTTTTTCAGTTTGTGTAATCTTTTAAAAGGACAAATTTAAAATTAATATATGATAAGAACTACATTTTTAAACAGAAATTTATTAGCACAGTATACCTTTTGAATTCTTTGTCTGTCAGAAGTAATATTGGAATGGTTTTATGGGTGGCTTTGGATTTGCTTCAGCTCTGTGACTTCAGCTTGTGACTTTTGATTAATGAATGAATATATTTATTATTCCAATTATAGATCTTGGAGAGCTGCAGCTCAGCAACTCCAATTTTTTCCCCCCTGTAGATTAGTAGGTGTGAGACAAATATATGTAATGTTCATATGGATCTATAGTGAATTATGCAGAATTATTGCTCTATAAGAGAAGTGTGATAGCAATAGATTTTTCATATTCTGAACATTACAAGTTTCTCTGTCCCCTCAATTTTTTTCTGTTGTTCAAGTCCCACTAGAATCTTCTTATACTTTGCCCAAAGCTTCCCCCTGACTACCTGTTGTTCATGGCACATTTGTCTATGAAACATGTAGGAGGAAAATGCTTTTGTGTTGAATTACACAGAATTCAACAGTAATCAACATGTAAGAAGATATTTTTTTAAAATGAACAAAGTTTTTTATCTTGGTAATTTCAATCCTTTATGATAAGTATTCATTCTTTTAAAAGAATCATTTCTTGACATCACTGAATAATGCCTGTGACTAACATTCTCTGACCTTGGAAAGAAGTCATGCACACTAAAAAGGCTACCACAGTCTTGTAAAAGGCCTGCTCCTTTGAAGGTCAAAAACATCACCTTGAAAGTTTGATTTGAAATAATTAAATAAACTTTATTAAGTCAACAATTCAAAAATTTGAAAGCTGTTTCTTAGCTTTAGAATATCCAAAGAGGGTTAAAATCCCGATGATCCATGGATCTCCAGTTTTTTCAGAAATTTTCGTTCAGATGTTAAGTACTTTTTTCCCTAGAATACCAAGTCATAAATGCCTCTTTCAGTATTATCAGACTGACATCTTTTTGGTTTGTTACAGTTAGATATTCTTTGATCATGAAGGCTCTTACTACATTATTAAACAAAAGTACTGGAGCCCTGAGGTAGAGGCTTGGGAAATTCAACTGAAAGCAGTTTCCATAAACTCCTACTGGATTAAATTATTTCTGAACAATTTGTTAAAGCCCATTAAATGGAAACATTTGGGCATGACATACTTGTGTGATGTCTGACTTGACTAATTGTGTCTTCAGGCCTCAAAGGCTCAATGGCTTAGCTCAGTGCAAGTGTGGTGCACCTCTGATGAACGAGTTGAAAGCAGAAGTGTAGAAAAAGAAATTCTGACTCTCTCCCTGCCTGTCCTTTGCTCCCAGACTTCTCACTGTGTATCAGTCAGGGACAGGTTGTTTCTCAAAGGCTTTCTGTGTCCAAGAGGTCTCAATCAGCATTTTGGGATGAATGTACCTGTCAATTTGATACACACAGCCAGCTTATCAAAACCAGTCATGCATGCATAAACCAAATGCAGGATGATGGCAATATTTTGAATTCACAAAAAGAACCCATAAACTTTTGTTGCAGGTAAAGAAAATTATTTTTAAAGTATTCCATTACTATTTGTTGTCAATACTAATTAGAGAAATACAGATATCAACATTCACAAAATGTGTAGGTATGCATGTATATTAGATATCAGATAAAGTGCTGTATCTGTTAAAATGAAGAAAAAAAAGCATAGTCCTAATACAGACAACTTCAAAAAAGGTTGCTATCTCTATGAGACAACTATATATTTTCATGTAGCTAAGAAAAATCTCATCATTTTAGTTGGTTTTGCAACAGACACTTTGGCACTGACAAACACGCAGGCTTAAGGGGGAATTGAAAACCCCAGGCTGAGGTGTTAGAAAATAATTGCTTCATAAAACTAAAGTTTATTTCTCAGTGGTCCCAGCCTTTCTTAAAAACAGACCTATCCTTACTTGCTACAGAGGACTTCATAATGTAAGGTTTGTTTTATGTGCAAATGGAGGTGTTCTACAGATTATACCTTTCACTTATGAGAGAGTATAAAAAAATGAGGGAAAAAAATAAAGGCAATGTGTTTGTCCTAAAAAATTCATGGGTAAGACCACTAAAAATCCTTATGTTGAATTTAATGTGAGAAGCTGGCTTGTTAGTATATATAACTTTATGGTTTGTATTACAATAATCAATAATTTTGGCAAAAGCCATGAGGAAAATAAGTAAGTGAAAATAAGTAAGATACTTCATTATTTAAGCTATTTAAGAAACACTGTGAACATTTAAGGTCACTTACTAGTGTGTGTAAATATGTCCTGGAGAGCTGATTCACCAGCTATATGTTTTGGTACTTTATTTTTGTTCTGTTTGTTTTTGTTTAGGGAATTTAATTTCATTTAATTTCATCTCATTTTAATTTCACTTCATTTCGCTTTTTTATTTAATTGTTGTTGTTCTATGTATAGAATGTGAGTCTTAGCTCTTCATAGAAAAAGGTTAGTATTTGAGCTAGATGACACTTCATAGCAATGGGTATATTTAATTTTTCTAGGGAATGAAAGACTGGGTAGATGCATCAGCTTAACTTCTATTGAACCATTTCAAACTGCCCTCCAACAACTCCAGTTTTAATTTCTGAAATTTAGTGCATACTGCCTGAAGTTTCCGTCTGCTTTCACACTTTTACACTTTTTTTTTACTGGAATAGCAGTTTCAAACTTTGCATATATCAAAGATAGAAATTTTCATATCAGAATATTACTTTTTCCAGTTAAGTTTTGAGGGCTTTTACTAATCAAAAAGGCACCTAAAATTGACTAGGACAAGTGTGATTTGAAAGTTAACTAATAATATTGTCTAAACATTTTGATTACAGTCTTTAAATGAATATTGTACATGAACCTGGATATTCCTAAATCAGCAAACTTGAAATTAGTAGTTATTTTAAAAATGTTTCTTCCATAATTTAAGTTAAGTTTTCAGAATCCTTAACAACTAATTTCTCTGAAATTACCAGGTGTAAAAATTGAACAAAAGACTCCTGAACTGTACATAAACAAAACCAACATTAAGTAAATCATAACAGATCCATTAACTAAATAATTCTCAAGTAATAGGGATCCAACTCAGCAGTAGGAAGAGTCTCACTGGCAGAAAACAAGCTAAAACTCCCCAAAGCATAGGCAGATAGAGCAAGAATCTTTGCTCCAGATTTACTGGTCAGAGTATTAATCCTATTTTTTATCAAACAATACAATAAAATTATGACAGTAAATAATTGAATCACACAATAAATCTTTGGGAGATTAATTTAAAAGTAGCAAAGGATAAACCTGGCTGTTATAAGGCAATGATATTTTTTGATTTATATCTAGGACTGTGCTGCAGGTAACTATCTCTAATTAACACCTCATATCAAACATGGAGAAAACGGCACACATACAACCATTTGGGACCGATGTTAGATCCTCAGAAAAAGCTTTCTATCCTGGCAAGTGATTATAGAGGTGAAGAGAGTGGGAAAAACACTTATACTTAAATTAGCCACACCAGTGAAGCCTTTGCAATTGAATCAGCAGCTGAGAAAAAAAAAAACAGTAGATGGACTAGAAAAATGAACACATTTGTTTTCTAGTCATAAAGCAGATAATCAGAATACTAGATGATCTGCAGAGTATTTAATTGCTGTTGTGGTGAGCATCTATCACACATTAGTGCTGTTACGGATGTTGCTTAGGGTTTCATTTTAGTCAAATCACATAGCTGTACTTGTGTGAGTTGTACTGAAATAGATGACATTACTCACCTGACTAAGCTTAGCAATATTTTACCCATTAGCTCTTAATTTGTGGGTTAAATTTCTTTTCATAAATAGTTTATAGGTATTGCGTTGCTTCTTGCACATTCATTTCCTTTTTCAGAAATCATCTTTGAGTGTTGGTTTCTACTGAAAGCAAGTTGCCATTAAAATTATTATTTGCCTTCATGAGAAAGACTAAGTAGCACTAATTTTGCTTTCTATTGTTAAAGGTTTTCAATAAATTGTAAAAATGAGAACAATTGACCTTGGGGAAAAATGATGGCTGTAAGGTATATAAAAATTATGGATATTTTGAAAATAATTTTGAGTCCTTTATGATAATCGTTTCTGTAGGCAGTGTGAAAGAGTTATGTTGATTTTCAGATTGGATGAAAAAAATTTTTCTCTTACATGCATGTTTTCTTTAATAATCAAATTTCATTGCTAGCATGAGTCAAGGTCCACTAACTGATTTTTATCTTCTATACCTCTGTGATTTGGTTATTTTCCTCCATTAAACACTATTTTCTCCTAAAATAAAATATAGCATAACTGACTGTGCCCTAGTATAAATAAAATAACCATTTCTGTGTCTTCATTATGTACACAGACACATGTTATATGCTCTCCTGAGTATCTTTTCTCATCAAGTTGCAGATGACACCTAGCTGAACAGGAGTGTCGATCTGCTGGACAGTGGGAATGGTCTACAGGGGGATCTGGACAGGCTGGATCAGTGGGCTGAGGACAACTGTATGAGCTTTAGGATGCTGAAATGTGGGGTCCTGCACTTGGATGTCAACAATCCTGTGCAGCACAACAGGCCTGGAGAAGGATGGTTTGAGGGTTGTTCAATGGAAAAAGAACTGGGGGCTGCTGCTCAGCAGCCGGTTGGGTATGAGCCAGTGTGAGCCCAGGTGGCCCACAAGGCCAGTGGCATCCTTGTATCAAGACTTGAGTGGCCAGGAGGATCAGGGCAGTGATCATCCCTCTGCACTCAGCACTGAGTAGTGAGAGCATGCCTCAAGTATTTTGTCCAGTTTTGAGTCCCTCACTTCAAAAAGAACATGGAGGTGCTTGAGTATGTCCAGAGAAGGGCAACAAAGCAGGTGAAGGATGTGAAATGTATCTCAAAATCATAGAATGTTGTGATTTGGACGGGACCCACAAGGATCAAGTCCAAATCCTAGCCTTTCATAGGACAGATCCAACAATCCCACCACATGCCTGAGAGTGTTGTCCAAACACTCTACCATTTGAACTCTACCAAGCTTGGTGCTGTGACCACTTCCCTGGGAAACTCTTCCCAACACCCAACCACCCTGTGTGTGAAGAACCTTCTTCTAACATCCCAACTTAACTTCCTTTGATCAACCTTCATGCTGTTCTGTTCAGTTCTGTCATTGCTCACCAGAAGGAAAAGTGCTTGTTCCTTTGTTTCTTCTCATAAGGAAGTTGGATATCACCAGCTCCCCACATCCCTCCTGAAATTTCATCACTGTGCTGTCTTCTCAAAATTTCACATCTTTCTTCTGTGTCCTGGGAGGAGTGGGGCTGAGAGAGTGGATCTGTGAGCCTGGAGAAGAGGAGGCTCAGAGAAGACCTTTCTGCTCTCTACAATTTCGTGAAAGGAGGTTGTAACAAGGTGGGAATCAGTCTCTTTTACCATGTCTCATGTGAAAGGATGAGAGAAAATGGTCTTAAATTACACCAGCAAAGTCCAGATTAAATTAAAAAAAAAAAAATTAAAAAAAAAAAATCACTGAAAGATTGGATAAGCATTGCAATAGATTGCTCAGGGAGGTGCTGCAGTCACTGTCTCTGGAAGAGTTCCAGAGGTGTCTGGATGTGGATGTGGCACTTGTGGATAGGTTTAGGGGTGATTATAGTGGTGATGGGTTGATGTTTGGAAAGATGAACTTGAAGATCTTTTCCAGTCTTGATGATTCTTTGATTATGTGCTTATGTGATCTGATTATGTCCTGCAGAACAGAATAATGACTTTGTCTGAGTTACAAAATTGTCTTATCTTCCTTTTAAATAAGTATTACATAAATATTTTCAAAATTACATAAAGCATACTATGCTTGTATGCAAGAATCACAGTTCCTTACTTCAACCTCTTAGTTCCTTTATTGAGAAGTGAGCTAATCCTATTTATTTAAAACTGGTACTGCAGTGCAAGAGCATGTGCAGGGCATGTGTCCAGGTCACATCCTGTCTTGTGGTTCCTGAGATAAAAGCACACCAAATAACTAATTTTTTTTTTCATGAAGAAAGAAGGTGCTCCAGGGAACAGATAAGCAGAATGCTGAATTTCTATCTGATTGTGAAACTAGTTTTGAATACCTAATAATAGAGCCTATCACTTAGTGCTGGTGTGTTTGATCAAATGTTTCTTTAGGTTGCTAAAGATGAGCTATACTGCTTTCCAAAGGCTTTTACATCATTTGTTTTTAACTCCTGCAATGATTCTTCCTTTCACTCGCTGTTTGCTTTCATTTACCAGTCATTTTAGTAGCTTGGCTCATTTAGTTTATGTGATGGCACTTGTTTATCCATGACAACTCATGTTATTAATTTCATATATAAAATGCACCATTATGAAAAAAATCTGCTGAAAAGCAGGAGCTGTAATCAAATACTTCATACCAAAATGAGTTATGTCTCTGAATACCATAAGAAATAATCCATTTTTAGTACCCAAGTCACCTTAGAATTCACCATTCATTCTGTTTTCTCATGTACTGTGGATACCAAATTATTAGCTAACAGAAATGTTTCACATATCAAATGCAAGTTGGGACTGGTAAAATAATTTAACCACACTATTAAAAAAAAGTCCAAAACCAAAACCAACAAAACAAACAATATACTCGACCCTCAAAAAATAACAAAAGAACAGCAACAACAACAACAAATCCCAATCCCCCAACCAACCAAAAAAACTCACCAGCATTCATTTTCATGTGTTGGTAAATTATATGTAATTCATATTTTTCATAGCCAACTTGGCAGTTTCTTATTCCTTTATGAATAAATTCTGTCGCTTTTGCTCAGAAAACACATATGACATACATATTATCATTTTTTCAAAAGACAATACTCTATGGTTTTGGGACTATCTTTTCCCAGAACCTGCAGTGCCTTACTGGATATCTCACTTGTTTTGCTCCAGTTTTGGTGAATCTAATATACTGATTTATATCCATTTCCTTATCATTGAAGGAGGGGAATGTGCACAACTGCTAATAGTATACGTTCCAATGGACATGCCTTTTCAATGCAAACCTTTATTTTCAATTCTGCTTGAATTTAATCCCTCTGTTTTTCTTCATTTTGTTAATATAATATCAAGATGAGTGCTTCCTAGTTCTTAGTGTAACGCATCTTATCTATCTATCTATCTATCCATCCCTCTATCTATCTGTCTCTCTATCTATCTACATATGAGTCTATGTAGTAAATACATGAAAAGCAGAGATTTTTGTAAAATCCTCTCACTCATAAAAGAAAAAGCTGATTTCAGATACTGAAAAGTATCTGAATTGAAGGTAGAGATATAGAGATATAGAGATATAGAGATATAGAGATATAGAGATATAGAGATATAGAATAGAGATAGCAAACATGTAATCAGACTGCTGAAGAAGAATGTCCAAGCAGCTTTGCTGAAAGGGCTGTAGAATCACAGGATCCTAGAACAGTTTGGGTGGGAAGACACCTAAAAGGTAAACTAGTTCTAATCAGTCTACCCTAGGCAAGAGTACGTCCCACTAGATCAGGTTTCTCAGAGCCAATCTGGATTTGAACATTTCCATGGGTGGGCTCAGTTTGTCTGGGCAAGGTGTTCCAGTGCCTCACCACCCTCACAGTAAAGATTTTCTGTCCAATATTTAACCAAAACTTTCTTTCCATTTGAACCCATTCTCCCTTGTCCCATTACTACATGACCTTATAAAAAGTCCCTCTCTTGCTTTCCTGTAGGACCCCTTTAGGTACTGGAAGGCTGCTCTAAGGTCTTGCAGTCTTCTCTCCTTCAGATTGAGCAACCCCAACTCCCTCAATCTGTCTCCACAGAAAAGATGATTTAGTATTTTTTGGCCCTCTGGACTCATTGGCCTTTTTATGCTGCAGCCCCCAGAGCTGTACAGACTTTAGACAGGGTCTCATGAGAGTGCAGCAGAGAAGGACAATCAGCTCCTGAGGCGTGCTGGAACCAGCAACTTCAAAAATAATGGTTTAGAAAGTAGAAGAGTGCTGAGAAGAATTTTTTCACAATCAAAAGCCCTGACTATATAACTTGTAAAAGAATTACAGAATCACAGAATATGCTGAGTTAGAAGGGACCCACAAGGATCATTGAGTCCATCTCCTGGCCATGCACAATACCTCTGAGTTCCTGCTGATACAAATCTTAAATGGAAAATATTTTCATGAAGTCATGAAACAATAGCAAACACTGTTTTAGTAACTAGCATCAGTAAAATGAAGGCACTCTGTTTAGCTAATGTCAGCTCAAGCTTCATTAATACTCATGAGAAGGAATTTTTTGTCAGAGCTAGAGCTACAGCTCTAGTTCAACCTTCATACTGAGATTTTTGTTTAAAAAACAATTATTTAAAAAAAAAAAAAAAAGATCCTGGATTATGTCTGTATTTTTAGGTATGATTGGTGACTTTAAGTCTACTCTCCATTTAACCAGCACTCCAGTCCTGTCATAAACAAAACTTTGAGTTTTGAGGGAAATCCATGACCAGATTAAACTGTTGGCAGCTCTGACAAGACAACATTGTTAATGTTGCCATGGCAGAAATTCCACATAATTTAGTACTGAAGGCCTTTGTTGTTTTGGTGTTTCTTGCTTTTTATGTATTGCCTGAGTCCTGTGTACGCAGAGATAACATTCATATGTATCGCATTGCAACTCTTGCTTTACTTTGGATTTATAAATGATTCACAACAAATTCAAGCACACTGTATGTCTTCAAAAGTATGGTACTCTATGAATAACCAAGTCCCTGGGGTAGGCAGAAAATTATTGCACATACATTTGAAATAACTTTCAGGATTATACAAGTGAGGATGATGATGGAGTTTTATGTTCTAGAGTATAAGAATATGATAATGTCATATATTCATTTGAATAAATGATAAATATGCTTCCACTGTCTTAACAAATGAAGCAATTTAAAATGTAAGCTGAACAACAATAAGGGCTCAGGAGGGATAAGACAAAGCAGAAAATAAAACCAGAGCTGAGACAGCAACAAAAGACAGAAAAGCAATGAGCTCCAAAGGAAAAAGATGGAAAAAACCCCTAAGTGTCATATCCCAATGTGGCCCTGTTCACAATTATGCATACTGAACAGTGTTTATGGATATTTAGAGCACTGAAGCATTGTCCATAGCTCTGACATGAGGAGTCAGAAGATGTTGTAGGTCGTGGAATTTACTGGCACCCAGGCTCTTCTCTGCAAAATATGACTGACCAGTCACATATCAAGGTTAACAGCCCTTTGAAAGGATGTATAAGATTCTAGAAAAAAATGAACGGAGCTGTGTTAAGCTACTGTTAACATTAAACTAACAGAATATGAATGTGTATTCAAAATGGAACAAATACTGTGTATATATGTGGGAAATCCTTTTTTTCTGTAAATATAAGGGTGAATTTTAAATAGTCATGCAAAAAATAAACATCTCAGGGAGCAGATACATAAAGAGGTTAATATGCTTTAGATGATTAAATAAACCTCTCAAAGGTAAATCGTCTTTTATAAAATTGTGATGCCTTCTTTGCCTTTAGACTGCTTATCTAAGAATTTACCAAACTCAACCATCTCCTAAGAATTAAGCAGTTTCTGGCTAAATATTTCCAATCCAGATTTATTATTCTTTATTCACTTTTACTGTGAAGTTTTCACCCACTTTTCATTTGAGTAATTATCTGTTGTGGTTCAACTATAAAAGATGTAATAAAGTGGCCAGATTAGAGAATTAGAAAGGAAGGGTAAGCCCATCCTTCCACTGCCAGAGCATGTGTGCTAGAGTCAGAAACTGTAACTTTAGGTTTGCAATATTTAATACTGCAGCTGGTAGTAAAGCCAAATTCGTTACAACTTTGGAAATTTTATTCTGCATTGCAGAAAACCCCAGTATTGTGATAGTGGAGCCTCTGGGTTTTCTTTAGGGTTAATATTAACTGATTTCCATTTCTCACATGGGCACCATAAATTAACATCAGCAGGTAATCCTGCTTCCTTTACTCCTGCGATTTTAACTCTTTGCTGCCCAGGAAGCATTACCCATCCTCTCAGCATTCCAATATTTAGTACAGACTGGATTTCAATCTTGGCTTATTTATGGCCAGATTTTGACATCTCAGTACTGCACAGGGCACCATTTTAGCAGATGTTTGCTGACCTTAATAACTTTTTGTAGTTTCAATTTTACTTAAGGGTCATATGCTTCTTCCTCATCATCAGATATCAATGCAAAGGATGTGTCTTGATATTTATTATAAAAACAGATTTATTCACTGTCTTAGCTTCTCCCCAAAACACAGAAGTTCTGAGTCACAAGACCATGGTTTGAGACTATTACAGGTGCTGCTCCTGCAATTCCTTCATGAACATTACAAAGCTCCATCTGAAGCTTTCTAAAATGATCATAGTCATTAGCTAGCAGCAACTCTGTCTGCAGCCTTTTTTTCATTTTCCTCATTTAATTGAGAATGTAATTCTTTCATGAAATCTTGTAAAAGTAGTATTATTTAATTTTCAATTTTCTGGGCAACCAACAGCTCTTTATTCCAATTTTCTTATGCCAATTTCTATCAGTGTGAGCCTCGCTAGATAAGGACACTCAGGAGACAGCAGACCTGGGTTCTGAGCAGCAGGGCAGGAGACCAGAAGACTCCTCCCTTTGTTTATTATATCTATAATATATCTGTAACAAGGTGACCATGGATTTGAGACTGGTATTCCCACCTGTCACCCACATTGGTCCAGGAGGGTGTCATTCAACCTCCCCTTCTCATGGAGAAGGAATCCATAACAAGGGCAGTATTTACAAAACATGGTCCACTGTTTACATTTACGAGCGTGAGAAGCTGCTACACTTCTGCTTTAATATGAACACTCAGAAAACTAAGAAGAATCATGGCAACAAATTTCCTTCCAGAGGAGGGATGGAATTAGTTGCCCCTCTGCCCCAAGTAGAGGGGGAGACTAGAAAAATTTTCAAGGAAAGACAACAAAATATTTTCTTTACACTGGCCACCCAGGATAGCAAATCTTCCAGAAAATTCTCACAGGGGAAATACACAACCCACACACAAATTCCCTCAGAGGAAATTTGTTGCAAAATTTTCAAAAGATAACACAACCTCCTCAGAACAACAATGTGGAAAGGTTTCCAAATGTTAATACAGAAGAACAGAATTCCAATTCTCACACCAAAACAATGTTATGATGCAAGTATAAGAAATGACTCTGCTCAAATTGAGGTGCAAACAAGACCATGTGCCAAAGTCAAAAGTACAGATTTTATTTAACAGGAAATGTAAGGTAGAGACAGAGAAAGAAATAGGAAGAGAGAAGGTGGGGGAAAGAGAAAGAGAGTCAGAGAGATAGAGGAGAGATTAAGAAAAAGGTGTTACTACTACATAGATTGCTGTGCTATCCTGCTGGTCATTCTTCACCTTGGTCTTTGGTGTTGGCATCCCAAGCTGTTCTTCTGGAGGTACCACTTTTGTACAGTCCACATCCTGGGTACTCATGGGGTGTAGATGTTGTTCTCATAATTTTAAATGGCATGTGCATAAGCACTTGCTCCCTTATCCCCAGTTTTCCATGGTGGGAATTTTGTCCAGATGCTAACCAAACATTTGCCACAGGTAGGCCTGGAATTAGCTCCTTCCTGCTGTGCCATCTACACTTATCTCAGGTTCTCTTGTGGTGGTGTATCTTATGAACACAGTGTTTTGAGAATGTAACTGCATTCTTTAAGTCTTCACAATCTTAAATTACTTCAGATGAAAAGATAGTAGATTTACTGTGATGTTCATCATATTAATTTCAGACCTATATATGAAGTAACAACAGCAACAATTATTATCAAGCATTCATCTGTTATAGTTTTGTCTATGCTCCAGTGCACTTGTTTTTAAAAAAACATTTTATGTTGGTTTAAAGGTTTCACTGGCGTGAGAAACATCTTTATAAAAATTTCCACTAGTGCCACCCTTTTTTTCTCTATGAAATTAATTTCTTCACATTCAACTGCAGTCACATTTCTGAGTGCAATGCAATATAACTTTAGGTGACAGTTTCAGTACTGAGAGCCAATTCCGCAGGGAGAATGCTGCTGGTGTTTCTCTCCTTGTTCTTGTTATCTCCTTCACTGTTAGTGACCTTTGCTATTTTGACAAGTGCACAAGCATAGCCTTGTAACCCAGGGAGTATTGAGGTACAGCTGTAACAGGCTTATAGGATTTATGTTAAACTAACACCACAGACTTCAAACACGCTGGTCTAGACCAGCTTGGAACTGTGTTTTAGGTTGTAATAGAAATGATCAAAGGACAGGTGATTATTACACCCTTGGTTTTATCTTTTTCTTCTGTTTAGCTTTTGTGGTGAAATGTCATATTATATATCTTTTGTAATGAAGCGACAATAATAGCAAGTATTTCCTCTTTGTAAATCATGTGTGACCCTAAATAACAATACACTATTGGCAAGTACAGGCATGCGGTGATTAGAGGAACTTCAAATGTGTGGGCACCAGCTAATATTGGAAGCCCAAGGACCTCACCAATGGACATTGGTAGTCATCAGAGAGATGCGTCATTGAGAACTGTGTAAAACCAGGGTAAAGATCCCAAAGAAATTTTTAAAAAATCACAACCCACGCCTCCAAATAGGTAAATACACCATACCCTGCAAATTCAGATACAATATGGACTTGCAAACCAAAAAAGAGCAAGCCAAAGAGCATATTAGTGAGCATACAAAAGCGACTCCCAGCAATGCTAAAGCGATGAAGAAGATACCATTGACATGATACTTCTCCGGTGAATGAAATTGGAATTTTCACAGTTCACCTAGTCGCTTCCCAGACCATCAATTTTAAGATCCAAAAAGACAGTGGAATAGTGAGCATAACATCAGAGAAAGCTACCAATAGGTTTAATATCTTTTATGTATTTTGAAATATCCTCTAGATTAAAATTAGTATGAAGTGAATAAACTAATTCCAATAAATATTTGCATTTCGCAGACTAATTTTTCTTGACATTTGAAGCTTTCTATTTACCATTCTGTCAATGCTGCTCTTGGCTGAGTTAAAAGACCTGATTGTCTGTGTATTTTCAGCTTCTGTTTGAGTTTCTATTAAAATAGTCTCATTTGCTTTTGCATTCAGACAAATTTCTCAAGTTTTTCTTAAACAGCTGTCATTCTATTTCAAAAAAAGACAGTAGTTTCAGAGAACTTCTTTCATGCCTTCACCAACTTTTTTTTCTTCACTGAATTTAACACTTGTTAAGACTTGCCTGGAATTCCTGCAATCTCTGAACATTATTTCCTACATAAAAAAAAAAAAAAAATCTGTAATTTTAGGTTTTGTTACATTTTGATTTACACTGGCTACGTAAATTAGTTCTTTTGTATGGCAGATATTCAAAAATGAGCAATAAAGCAATTTATGTATTTTATGTCTTTCTGTCATTCCCAGTTCATAAAATATCTCACTGTATATGATGATACTGTGTACCTATATGCAATTTAGACTGTGGGAACCTACTTTTTTTTTTAAGAACAAAACATGTTTTAGAATGTGTTCTGACATTACATAGCAGTCCTTCCCATTCCTATCACATCATTATGCTCAGTGATATATCAGGCATTTATCTTGCTAAACATGCAGCCAAGGAAAAAATGATGAGGAAAAAAAGTAAAACAGAGAAAAAATGTTTTTACATAAAGTTGGTATTTTTGATGGACTGAAATATTGCATGTTTTCCAGCTGATTATAACCATTCTCCCAGTGTTACATACCCCTCTGAGACAATCAAGTCCCCCACATGTTCTGTATGCTCTTTTCTCTTCATCTGCAAAAGAAGAGTAGCAAGCTCCTGCTTTGGTCATGATAAGCATAGATATTTTTATTTCCTGATGCATCATTTTCCACTACTTTACCACCTTGGACTCTGTTAAATATTATTATCTTCAAATTCTCAAAATTTGTCACTAATTTTTAATCTGCTTTGTGAAACATATCTGATTTTTCTATAATATTTGCATCTTTTCACCTCTTCTCATCTTTTGTCTTCCACAGAGACTTCTAACAGTGAACCCTGTAACTAAATTGCCCTTTACCTCTTGAAACCTGTAATTTAAAGTCACTGTAAACACTTTTTTTAAAAATAATTGCTTTACTTGTGCAATTATAGAAATAATGGCCTTAAAATGGTAATATTATAGAGAAATTATTATAGAAATAATGGCCTTTTTAAAGGTATTAAAAAAAAAAGACAATTAAGTGAGGCACTAAATATCCTATTGAAGTGATCCATACTTCTTAAATATACTGTTTAATGATGCCTCCTCCCACTTTTATGTGGTCTGGTTTTATTTCTATTGCTCTTATAAACTTGACACTGAAGTGGGTTTGCAAGCTGTCATGGTTTAGGAATGCTGCTCTGGAATTTGGTGCTCCCACTGAGACTCTTCAAACTACACAGCTCACTTGCTCCCCCTCTTTCCCCTTTCCCTTCCCCCTGAGAGTGGAGAATGGGAGGTACAAAAGGTTGAGATAAGAATAATTTACTGGGCAGAGCAATGGGATAAGAAAACGAACAGTAACAGCAACAATACAAGAAAGTAACAATTCACATGAAATTATCCAACAATAGCCAACAGCCCACTTTCTCTCTGGAAGGGAGTCCCTTCCCCCTGGCCCAGCAATGATGTCAAGTGGTATAGAATAATCTCCACGACCTAGCCATGCCTGTCCCAGCTACAGCAAAAATCAAGCCTGTCTTGAACAGAACCAGGACACAGGGTTAACTTATTTGTGCAGCGTGACAGCAACTAGGAGCTTGTGCTATATTCAGTAACAGATGTCTTATTTTTTAGTGTGAACAAGATATGTTTTAACATGAAAGGTATGGTTGTAACTTGACAAAAACCTTCATACTTTAACTTCATTTAGGGTTTGTTGTTATTGTTTACGGATGGCATGAGAATAACAACATGACTCTCAGCTCACAGCAAATGAGAGCAATCTTTTTTCTTCCAAATCCTCTTTTAATACAGTGCTTCGGTAAAATATGATTGGTCATTCAGAGCATACGCCTTTTTGTAAAAATCCTTGCCAGTAAACAAGTTACAAAACCACCACCTGCTAATGGTTTTTCACCTCCCAAAGATTGTTTGGATTCCTCCTTAGGATTTTCCCAGGCCAGAATGAGAGAGTTGCTCGCTTGTCTTTCACACAGACTCTAGCAGTGCCTGAAGCCTAAAATCTGACCACTGTCAGTACTCACAAGGGATTTTTTTTTACAGCATTACTGTTTAACTTCTGAAATTTTACCAGTTTTCATGGATGAAATACACCTAGAAAGGTAGATACTGTGCCAGCATATCTCCTGTTTCTAAGAATTTCTTTCACTGCCATGACAGGAAAAAACAACCAAAGTGCAAGAATTCTAATGAGGGAGAAAAGTGAATCTACTTATGTTTCGAAAAAAACGAAGAGTCTGGTAAACTGCTATACCAGACACACAATTCATTAAAAGCAAACCAAGCTTTTTTATTGTCAGTATTTCTCAAAACCAACTGCAGTTAGGAAAAGTGTTGTTTCCAAATAAAACATGTGGAGGATAATGACAGCTGCCTTTGCGTGTACTTTCAAGCAGAAGCGTTTTCTAAATATCAGCAGTGTTTGAAATACTGTGAAAGTTTTGCCAACAAAACCGTCTGTACTGAAAAATTTAAGAGTGCATATCTATTGGCATAAATATTGTTAATATGTTTAGACTAAGGAGTTCTGCTGACTCTGAACATTTGCAATACACTGTATTTCTAAGAAGTTTCCTTTAGCTAAGTGAATTGAGCTGTTGGTAGAGTGAAACATAAGACCATTATCCAGAAAAGTTTTAATCTTTCTTTACTGACAATTGCAGATGAAATGAAATGAAACATAAGATATTTTTCTGAAGTTTGAAATTTCATTTTTTAGTCTTCATTAGTAAGAAGTGGCAGTTAAGTTGTGATATCATGAACTGGATAATATATTAAGAGTGGAACAAATTAACTCAAGTGGATATTTCATTTTGTAATAAAAATGGAAACTAATTAAATAGATACAAGTCATAATTAGATAGTAAGAAATAGTGTTAAAGGAAAATTTTGAAATATCAGCAATCTGTCACAATCTTGGGAAACTGACATGTATAGTTTTATTGCAAATGGAGTACTAATAACAGTTATTTCAAGAAAATTTTGAGAATAGTAAAGAAAAACTATGCTAGCTGCCATAATAAGCATCACTTTTTCATACCTAGGTTGTCGTATTATATTTTGACTTCTGCTTCCTCATCAGGTTTGTTTAAGTGGAAGATATTCAGCAAATTTCCACTTCAATTGCAATGGAATTCCAAATAGCTTAAGCTCATTAAATTCTCCCTAGCTTTCACTTTAGATTTCTACTCTTCCTTACCTAATTAACTAATAGTTCTTTTTTTTTTTCTACAGTTGTAATGAGGTTATTTCATAACTATATTACAAAAATAGTCTATGCTTTATGACTCATTTTCATCAAATATCATGAAGGTATTAAGAACACCAAGGTCTTTTGAAATAATTGGAAAAAACATATTTTTAACATAATTCAAAATGTACTTTTTAAAGATACACATTACAAAGCACTTATTCTTTTGTTAGTATATAAACAATAAGTGACAATAGTCATATAAACATCAGCATAATCTTGTTGCTTGTATTTCTTTCTTCCAATACATATTTCCTCTCTTTTTAAGTTGGGTCTTAGCATAATTTTCTCTGATAAAATCATTTAACCTTCAATGCAAGCTTCCATATAAATTTCTTTTTTTCTTTTTCTTTTTTTCTTTTTCTTTTTCTTTTTTCTTTTTCTTTTTCTTTTTCTTTTTCTTTTTCTTTTTCTTTTTCTTTTTCTTTTTCTTTTTCTTTTTCTTTTTCTTTTTCTTTTTCTCCTTTCATTTTCTTTTTCTTTTTCTTTTTCTCTCTCATTTTCTTTCTTTATTTTTCCCCTTCCTGCAAAAGAAAGAGAGGTCTAAACATAGTTCTGACTGTCTTTTTGTATGGTTACAGACAGAATTTGCTGATCTGATATGCAGAAGCTGTTTTCCAAACTTCCAGTAATAAAATGTATCAAATCAGAAGGTTTTATCTTTAATTGGTGCATTCATTTTGTCTCCTTTAACATGCATTTTCATGCCTTTCCTTCCAGGACTTTGTTCTGTTCTGGACTTCTCTTCCAAACTGTCTCATTTTACCAGACATAATTGTATTCCTTTTGCAAAAGGAACACTATATTGTATGATTTTAAATTACTTATAATGTAATTCTTTCTGGTTCATGAGTCATTGTCAATTCAAATTATTTTTACTTTTAAAATGTTGTAGTGAATGTTATCTCCTACATGCAACTAACATTTTGCTCATTTCATTCAATAAAGTTTTCTCAAACAGTCTTTACAATCTGCTTATATTTACTCCACCAATGGAAAATGTGATTTATTTCAGTGTGTGGATTCCAGATGGCTGCCAGTGAAGCATATGTAGCTATGAATCTTGTACAATCTTTTTTATTGCTATAGTCAGTACCCTCCTGTATGCATCTTCTTTTCAACTATGAAATTTAAGAAACATTTGTAACATCTTGAATCTTATGATCTACACATTATTGGATAGAGAGTAAGAAATACTAGATATATAAATAGACATAATTACTGGTATTGAGCAGTTTCTACAATGTAAGAGATAACTTAAACCAGGAGATTTTGATGCCAAATCTTTATCAGAGCGCTGTGGGTTTCTCTATATGTGTTTGTTTTCCTTGCTGTGCTAATAAAAATATATATATTTATGCTGTTATGAAATTATAGCTTAAAAGCTGCTGAAGAAACACAGGTGACTGTAAGTAGCATCTCCAAAAGGATAAATGTGAAATCATAGCATAAATTGAAAATGTAAGCCTGAGACGGTGTCAAAGTCTCCGTGGATATACATAACTCAAAAATTATCAGTATTGTGTCAAAGAAATGCAGCCTTGGGAGCTGTTTTGTTTTTCAAGTTTTGGAGATTTTTTTGAGGGTGGGGTAGTCAGGAAGGGAGGGATTATTCTCCTTTTTAATAATGAGGACAGGAAGAAAATGTAAACCATATCACATGTAGAAAATGAAGATGCAACATGGCATTATCAAGTAATGACGTGAAAGCAACTATGCTAGCTGTGTGAGCAAATGTCAAAAGATGACAGAGTGACAGTGACTTCAGGAGTGAGAAGGAAGATATCACTGACATAAACATGATATCCTTTCTGCAAAGAGAATGTAGAGGCCACCCTAATCTTTGTTAGCAGCAAACTCCCAGAGAAGGACACAAGACTTCGAATTGTTGCAGTTCCTTCAAGTACTCCCTCTCTGGAGCACTAAAACATTAAAGTCATTGGAGAAAGGCATCAATATTAGAAAGTCTGTGTATTTCAGTACTCACTGAGCCAGTATTATCTGGGAATTATCTGAATATCTGAGCAATTTGAACTGAAAATGCTAATACAATTGTTCCAAAATTACTAATAACCATTTGATTAGACTGCTTTGACTTAGACTAACTGTAAACCTTTGGCTTTTTTTTTAAATTGCCCAGGTGATTGATCTGGTAAGAGTGGCCCAGAGGGCAGGCTGTTAACATGAATGTAATGTCATTTTCTTAACAGGAATAATTTTTCTAGCAGGCAGCTCATATATCTGCGAGGAAAATGGTCAAGTATGACCTTCTGTAAGCAGATATCATAATTTTGCAACATAAATGATGATTTCCAGGCTCAAGGTCCTCTCAAATTTTTCATGCTAAGAAATTATTCCTTTATAAATAACAATCAAGCTCTACTGAAAACTGATAAATGCCAGGACCTGCTGAGAAACAACATGTTTACATATGAAGAGATTATTGCATTACACATATTTTTCTCATTCATTATTTTCCTCCATTCCCTGATATTGTAATCAATGAAATTAAAAGATTATAGTTCTCTATGTGGTACACAGAATTTGCCTTCTCTGAAAAGTCTGCAATACTAGTGATTTCATTAAAATTATAATTTATTTGTTAGCATTCATAATACCCTAAACATTTAAGTACGTTTATTGTTTTGTGGATTTTTTTAATACAGATTTTGTAGGCAGTGGTCACATAGACCCTCAGCAAATTAGGATAAAGGTAAATGGCAGCTCTGTAGAGGTATGCTGGAAGGATGGAGTTCCCTCTCCTGTTTTGAAATAGGTGCTGCCACCTAGGACTGCTGAGTGCTAAGCATGACTTTACTGCTCGATGCAGTGCGCCAGGTGTGGTCTCACCAGAGCAGGGTCGAGGAGCAGACCTGCTGGCCATGCTTCTGATGATGCAGGCCATCACATAGTGTTCAGTGCCTGAGAACCACCCAGGTGGAGCTCAGTCCTTGCTGGTAGTGTTTCAGCTCCTTGGGGAATATGACTGCTAGAGTGAGTAACGCAATCTTCTGAAAAGTCTCAGTAGAATTAGACCAGCTGTTTTCTATAAGTGTTCGATAGCCTCCAATAAAAACAACTTCAGAATTTCATCTGGAGAGATAGAATATAGAATCAAATAGCTGGGTATATATCTACAGGCATCCCTGTAATGTAGTAAGGGAGCACTAATGATTACCTCAGGAAGACACAGTAGGTAGGGCTCCTCTTAATTCTCTTTTGACCTCTGCAGATAGTGAATTATCTGAGACTGCCATTACAGTTAATTGAAAAAGCATCTTAAGTGACTTATCTGATTCTGAAACTGGTATTTAAAATCGCTTGTGCTACAAAAATAATTGTCTCCTCTTGTAACTGTAAAAGGATGAGTAGCAGAAAAACAGTATGCTGTGATTTTTCTATCTCCCATTTGTGCAAGGTGTCAAGAAATTCAGTACTCCTTTTAAAGGTCTGCATATTTTTCTGTATGTATCAAAACGATATCTGGAAAAGTGATTTCCTATATGTATAATGTAATCCTGGAAAGGGTAACTTCACAGCAGTCCTACAATATGCTTCCTTTGTGCTGGAACAAGAGGCTGCAATTCTTGGTCCTTTGAGAGATCATACAAAAATGAAAGGTTTTCCATATACTGGAAAACATTTAGAAACCAATCAGCAGCCACATTTCAGCCTAAATTTCTTTCTTTGTTTTTCTTTCTTGCTTTCTTGCTTGCTTGCTTGCTTGCTTTCTCTTTCTTTCTTGCTTTCTTGCTTGCTTGCTTGCTTGCTTTCTTGGTTGCTTGCTTGCTTGCTTTCTTGCTTTCTTCCTATTTCTTTCTTGCTTGCTTTCTTGCTTTCTTTCCTGCTTTCCTTCCTTCCTTCCTTCCTTCCTTCCTTCCTTCCTTCCTTCCTTCCTTCCTTCCTTCCTTCTTTCCTGGCACTGAAAATTTCAAAGATGCCTTTACAATACAAAGTTCTGCATTTCTTATTTTTATACCTATTTAATCAGATGTGTATTTCCCATTAAAAATCATATAATAAGCACAGGTTCCTGGGTGTTTTTGTCAGCTCTCTTGTGTTTATAAGGACCTACATGTCAAAGTAGTCCTTGTGTCTGTACATGTATTGATAGGGTGCATCTGAAAAAAAGCACAGAATATATTTGTCTAAACATAAACTCTGTTTCAATTTAAAAAGAGGAAGAAATTCCCAAATTAGTCTGAGAGGTTGTTATATTTCTTAATTAAAAATTATGATAAAATAATTGGCTTTATTTCCAGCTTCTCTTTCTGGGCACTCTTGTCATGGTCAATTATTCTTTTTAGATCTTGCTGTAAGATTCAGAGAATGCAAACTCCAAATATTCATACCTAATCCAAAAAAATATATTTCTGAAATGCAGTCTTGAATAACATATTACTAAACTGTTAATCTGATGCTCATTCCTTGACTTTAGGTATTGTCAGTTAACAATGGTTATGCAAAAACTAGAAGATGTGCCATAAACGGTGAGAAAAATTAAAATAAAACACAAACAGTAATATAGATTTTCTTCTATGCAAAAATTTATATGTAACACATATTTACATAAAATTAGGGGGATTTATTTTATTATAGGAAACACAATTTTGAGAAATTTCTGTACCTAAAATTATTTGCTAAAGCTGGGAAACTGCTGATGAGGCATAGTGGCTGAAAATTCTACTTTCTAAGTACTGAGGGACAGTTACTGCTTGGGCAGATGAGAGACATATTCTTCAAGATCAAAGCATGTTTGTCATGGAATGAAATGATTTGACATTCTGGTGTATGGCTTGCTTCTGGCAGGACAAACAAAGCTACTTAGATCTCTAAAATAGATGATGTTTCAATTAGTATTAGGTGTCAAACACTTTCACAAGAAAATTAGAAAAAAAAAAAATTAAGGAAATTACAGTTCTTAAATACAATTTTTGACATCTTAAAAGCTTAAGAGCAACCTGCAAATCTAAAAAATTGATTCTTACATCTAATTTCTTTGTTCAGTTCAAGATAAAGTACATAGTGGTACTTTACTGACAGCATTTTTGTGAAATGGACATGCTCCCACAGGTCTCTGCCCTTCGTGTGCCGAGGAGCCCAAAGCTGGATGCTGTTCTCCGGGTAGGGTCCTGTAAGAGCCGGATAGAATGAGGCAATCACCCCCCTTGCCCTGTTGGACACGCTTTGATGCAGCCCAGGATGCCACTGGCTCTCTGGGCTGCAAGTGCACATTGCCTTGTTGTGTCCAGCCTCTCTTCCACCAGCTCCCCCAAGTCCTTCTGAGCAGGGTTGCTTCATCCCCCAGCCTGTGTTAACACAAGGAGTTGCCCCAACCCAGGCACAGCACCTTGCACTGGGTCTTGTTAAACCTCCTGAGAGTCCAGTAGGGCCCACTTTTGGAGCTTGTCCAGGTCCCTCTGGATGATATCCCATCCTTTAGTGTCAACAGCATCACTCATCTTGGTGCCATCAGAGAATTTGCTTAGGTGAACTCAATCCATTTGTCTGTGTCGTTAATGAAGGTATTATTAAATAACATTGGTCACAATACAGACTTCTGAAAGTCACCACTTGCCACTTGCCACTGATGTTTGTTGTGACTAAGCTGTTGATCCTACCCCGTGGGGGCAACCATTCAAACAATTCCTTATCCACTGGGTGATTCACCCATCTCTCTCCAATACTAAGAAGTGTGTTGTGAGGGACCATGTCAAAGACTTTATGGAAGTCACTTCATAATAGAAGGCCACTGGGTTAGTCATGCAGAACTTGCCCTTGTTGAAGACATGCTGTCTGTCTAGGATCTCTTCCCTGTCTTCCATGTGCCTCAACATAGCTTCTAGGAGAATTTGTTCCGTGATCTTCCCAGAAACAGAGGTGAGGCTGACAGTTCAGTAGTTCCCAGAGATGTTCTTTTGTTCTTTCTATCCTTTAAGTACATGGGTACTTCTTCCAGTCACCTGGGACTTCTAACTGCCATGACTGTTAAGATACCATGGAGTCTGGCTTGGCAAGTACATCATCCAATTCCCTCAGGACTCTGGGATGCATCTCATTGTGTTCCATAGACTTCCATACATCCAGGTTCCTCAGGTGGTCAGGAACCTGATCTTTACATACAGTGGGAACCATTTTTCTCACCCTAGTCCCTGATGTCTTGCTGTCCATCCAGTCAAGAGGTGTGGAAAGAGAAGTTGCCAACGTCTTCATTGAAGGCTGAGGCAAAAATTGTTCAGCACTTCAGGCTTCTACTTGTCTGTAGTTCACTTCAGCTGGGCTGTCAGCCTTATTGCCTCCAAGGTAGACCCCTTGATTCCTGTGAAATATTTCCATGGTAGTTTCCTGGTTAGTTTACATTCTTTCTTTTACCTTATGAATATTTAGGTTTTTTAAAAATTAGCATATCAATTCATTGAGATAATCGTCAATAAATTTTAAGATTTGTCAATCAGCAGCTCTCTATATTTAGCTTTTTACACTTCATCTATTTGAAAAAAACTTTGTTGAAGAAGATGCAATAGGCTATTGTTCTTTAATCTTAGTAACTGAATCTCAATTTCTTTTTTCATCATTTTTCTTCAGACTTGATGAAAGACTAGCAGCCTGCAGTTACAAGGGTCACTTCTTTTATTTTTAGGTGTTTATATCAGTCTTCAATCTGCAGGAAATTCCATCATATTCGAAAATTTATTAAAAATGTATATCATCATTAAATGTTTACAACATGTAGATATTGTTTTATACCTCTTTGCTCACTAATGGATTGGAAAGTACTTTATCCTCCTTGTGTGATAAGAGGATTTGTCATGCTGTTTCTTTCTGATAAAGAATGGAAATATATATTGACCTCTTCTATCTTCTTCCATCATTAACTGCATTACCATTGTAATCTAGCATTTAGCCTTTTTTCACATATTTTTGCTTTCATATTTTTCACACACTTATTTCTGTTTTCTCTGGTCACACACTCCAATGATTTATCTTTGGTAATGCATGCTCCCTTAATCAATTTTCTGAAGTGATAACTGCATTTTCTTTGGTAACTCTTGTATTCCTTTTTAAGTAGTTGTAGCATTTGCTCTCTGCAGAAACAGGCTATTATGTAAGTCATATGACAGGATGAAGAAGATGTCATGTTTAGATGTATTTAGATCAGATGTAGATCTGATCTTCCACAACTAGTAATATGATTTTATTTTCCTGTGCTCATTTGAATATTGCATACTCGAGGAATAGTCAAGGGATCGGTTCTTTCCAACTGAAAAGACGTAGCCCCCATTTAAAAACCATTGCCTTAATTTAAAATTTGAATTTTCTTTTTGGAGCTGCAAACTATTAAGGATATAAAACTGTAATTTTAAATATTCTGTACTTCAAATAATCTGGATTAATTTAGAATGAAGGGAAACTCAAGCACAGAATCATTTTGGTTGGAAAAGAACTCCAAGAACTCCAAGATAAAATACAACCTTTGATCACCTCCTTGTCAACTATACCAGAACACTAAATGTCACATCCTACTGTTTCTTGAACGCCTCCAGGGGTGGTTATTCCATGGCTTCCATGGGAATTCTGTTCCAATCCTTAACTACCTTTTCCATGAAGAAATTCTTCCTCATGTCCTACCTGACACAGCTTGAGGCCCTTTCCCTTTGTCCCGTTGCTGGTGGGCTGGGAGAAGATGCTGATCCCATCTTGCTTCCCTCTCCTTTCAGGCAGTTGTAGAGAGTGACAAGGTTTCCCAAAAGCCTCCTTTTCTGCAGGCTAAGCAACCCCAGCTCCTTCAGCCACCCCTCACATGACTTATAGAAGAAGATTGACTCCTGCCATGGTACAGGCTAATTGCAAATTCTTAGCAGCGTAATCTTTCTCGATTCCTTTACATAGTCCCAGAATGTAGTGAATACACAACCACCATGGCAATCTTCCTTTGTACTTTATTGAGTGAGATTCTGGTACTGTATGCAGGATAAAAAGAACCACTCCTAATTAAATCATGGGCAGTTAAAATTCTATTTAGTATTGATCATGCATTTAACAGCAAAGACTCCAAGATACCAGATCACTATCTATTGACATCCTAGCCCCTTGAGAGGTAATTAACAATGAAGCCAGCAGTATCAGATTAAACATTTTGCCTGTGGTTTATTCTCTGTGTGGGATTTTCCTCTGGCCTTCTTTGCAAGGACTCCTCTTGGGAATAAAACAACAGTTTTAAGTTAAGGTGCCATAACTGTCATATAAAACAAAACAGACTGTAATTTCTTTTTACACTGATTAAATTATTTTGAAAATTTAAAAGCCTTTTTAAAAGTATTTTTGACTGTTTTTACTAAGTATTTTAAATAAATAACCATTTGTTTGTCTTCTAAACATTTACATCTGAAAATAACTTTAGTGAGAATGAATTAATTTTATATTTAGGAAATCTATTAACATTTAATAATCACAATGCAAAATTTTACAGTACAGCTGTCAAGATAAGTACATATATTCAATATATAAATATATCCAATTATTTACTTATGGTTTTTAAGTAAGAAATTTAGTGTTAAAAAGAGGGAATATACTCTTGTGATTTCATTTATCTATTGACCTGTGGTTTTTTTGAGATTGATTAAAACACAGAAATAAAGGAGCAAATATTAGAAAAATGAGAAAATATTACATACTTATTTCATGACACAAGAATGATATGCAGTTCAAAGCCCTAATTAGATTTATAGAGTATTTAAAAAAAAATATTAATAACATACGCTTTAACTTTTTCAATCATACCTCAGAGAATAATTTACCAGTAAAGAACTGGAAGTTTTTAATAGTAGCCAAAACCTTATTGTAATATTGAGGACTGAAGGAAATAGCAGAATAGAAAACATGATTATGTCACTAAATAAATTCATAGTTGAAGCTTGAATAATGTCTGGTGTATTGAAACACAAAGCAGAAATAATAAGAAGAAAAATCAAGGAAAATGAACAGGAAAAGATAAACATTATCAAATGCAGAGAGCTACCTGTGAGGACTGAATAAATAGACTGAGATTCTTTAATATGGAGAAAAAAATGATTCATAGGTGGGCATTTTAGAAAACTAGAAACTTATGAAAGCTGTGGGGAAAGAGAGCAGGAATCAAGTATTCATTGACTTCATTGAACTAAGTGGCACTAAATGCAATTAGCAAGGGATAAATTAAAAATAAACAACAGGAGGGAGTTCTTCAGAAAAAATGTGATTAAAATTGTAAAACAGTTTCATCTGCATGCTGGCCATCTACACAGTTTAAAATCATGAAAGAAGCACCTATCAAGATTAAAAAAAACAGCAATTATGTGTTCAGAATCACCAAAATGTGAATTGTGGTAGGCTGAGAAAATATTCTGGAGAAATATTATTATATGCTTGTCCTGGTTTACTTTTTCCTACACATCACTCAATGGCTAACATAATATTATGGGCCATGTAAACTTTCAGTCTGATGTGGACATGCTTGTCTTTTTGATTTAAAAGATTTACTGATCAGAGATATAATCATCACTGCTCAAGTCTTTAAAAAGAAAAATCACTAAATGAGCTTTTAACTGAGTTCCTGCAGGATCTCACCTGTTTCTAAAATTCAGGTAAAATAGATTTAATTAACTCTATATACTTATTCAAAAAGACCATGACCACACTTCTTCCCTGAAAAGCTCATAAAACTTTAATTCCTAATTTTAAGACCATTTTTAAAGATTGGAGAAAATGAATACTGGCTCAAATCAGCTAAAGTGTGTTTTTTTGAGGGAGGACAGGACAAGTTCTGCATGAGTGGAATGGTGCACTGCTTCAGACTCCACCCCACTGAAGCCTCTAGCCCAGCCCCAGAGTGGCTACTAGCCACTGGCACACCAGAAGGGTCCCTGGAAGGGAGGGTCACAGAACACATGGATTTTATAGCAGTTCAGATCATGCTGGAATTCAAGCAGATAATACTTGCCTCTTTCTTTCCACCTCTCTACCTGCCTCCTCTTCCTGTCTCCCCTTCTTTCTCAGAATTTGGGTAGCTAAATGTTGGGCGGGCTAGAATTTGCCAAGCAAATATTTTTTTAAATTCTTTATGTTAATTGAATGTTGCTTTAAAATTTGTGAAGTTCCTTATCCTTTAACGCTTTCTAATGAAAGTTTGTTTAGCCTCCTGAGAACTTCCCCACCCTCTCCATTGTGTCCACCTCAGGGAATCAGAGCACCTAAAGCCCCTTTAGAGAAACGTGCCAGGAGAGTTCGGGGCTTTACAACTGAGAGCTGAAATCATGTAAAACTTTTGAAGTGTTGCATTGCCTCCCCAATTGTACTCCAATTACATGAGTTCAGCCAAACAGTAGTGATGTTTTGGTCCCATGCTTCTTCTTCACTCTCATGCCTCGCCTTCTTTGTGGCTTCTTTATCTTTTTTTTCTCTCGAAGAAATAAGAAATGTTGTGGTTTTTGTTTGCCAGTCCCAAGGTTCCTAGAAAATGCACCAATTAATGTAGTGGGTTGAATGCCAGTGCACCCACTAAAATGATTTACTCATTTCTTGCTGTGAAAAAAGGATTAGGAGAAGAGGAAAAGAAGGCTCAAAACTTGAAAAGGCATCAGGAAATATTTATCAATAGAACTAAAAGAAAATATAATAAGAATGTAGAATAAACCTTAAGAATATTTCTCTTCCCCTCAACTCTCTTTGAAGGAGAGGACACATCTGTTCTGAAGAAAGAGAGCAAAATAATAGAGAAAAAGCCCAGAAACATACCAAAACATCATCAGAAAATATCCTTGACATGCAGTTTTATTTCTCACTGGAAAGAGAAAATGAGGAAAAAAAAATCTGAACAGAAAATGTGGAAGGGCCTACTGAAGTTTATAGTTAAACAGGTGAACTACTATATTTGAATACAGTTTCAAATATTTTAAATTAAAGATTATTTAAGGAAAGCAAGGGTCACAGTTCCCAACAATGCATACTTTTTGCCTCTCTTTTCAGTAAGACCAATGTAAAAATCAGTATTGCAGAGAGTATATAGTGGGGTTTGGAGATAAATAAATCTTTAGGTAATAGGAAAAATTTATTTTATGTCAATAATTTCAAGTTAATTTTGCGTCACCTAGCTGAATTGCTGCTTCATAAAATAGGAATTAGTATTTCCCTACACAACAAAAATAGTAAAATTATTTGAAAATTTTTAACCTTTTATATATTCCGGTTGATGAAAGATAGATTCTCATGTGGTGCCAATTAATTGGTTAAATATTATGCAGTTGCTCTGTTCATTTCTTCCACTATTTATATTATAGATGCTTTCCATTTTACACCATGTTTTTGGAAACGAGTGGCCAGTTTTACCAATCCAGAACTGGCCTGATTAATCCAGAGGAGGTTCTTGATTTCCGTGGAGCCTCTGCATCTACAGAACTGTATGCTGCAACACTGAATTTTAAATCATTCTTAATTCAAAAATATACTTCACAAATTAAGATGACCACAGAAAAAGAAATCAATTAATTAGGGGCTATATTGCATTTGATATTCATATCTAAGAAGTCTGATTGACTTCTGAAGAAATAAATCTTCCTGTGTGAATAAATAGATTTTGCCCCAATCAAGCATGTTTTTTAATTGTTTTTTCTTTGTAGGGAAACATTTAAATAACATTCTTAAGACAACCACACAATAGAGAGAATATTCTAAATAAAGGCTTCCTATTGAGATTGAATTCTATTGTTCCAAGACATTGCAGCACATATTATCTCTTCCTACTGAGATCCACTTTCCCTCCTACTGCATTTCCTAATTGGAACCTTTTTGTCGGAAAAAGTGACAATTCTGCATTAGGCTTGTAATTTTAAATGTCAGCAAATTATGTCAGTAAGCAACCTTCAGAAGGGCATTTGCATTATTAATTGAAAGTGTCCTGTGAAGAAAAAATACATGTAAGTATTCGTCTGTAATTCCATTGGATTATCAAACATGGCATTTCAGGGATTCTATACTCAGAACCCAAAGAGAACTGGCTGAGAAGCAGTTTCTGAAATTCTTAAGTTTGGCTTTTTTTGGGCTGTGACTGCCTGTTGACCAAGACTTTATTTGGGACATGCTAGTCACAAAAATGTGAATAGCCATCCCATGCAATAGTACTTTGATCAAAAAGGCAAACAATACCAAGTGTAGTTCTAAAGTAGCTGAATGCAAAACTGTGTCCCACGCAGAGAAACAGTGATCCTTCTTTCAGAGAGGAAGAAAACATACATAAACATTAGGGGGTAGAAAGAACATCCAACATTTTGTGTGTTCCACTTTGTGTGTCACATCACACAGATATAACCTAATGCAATCCCTGGGTGTAAAAACATGGGATGGCACTAGGAAGACAATCACCTGATCTTATCCTTAAATATTTATGCATATATATTTGGCATATATTTGTTTAATATACATTATAGTATAAATCAGGCCAGTATTGGACTCTGTTTGTGGTGATTGCCACTAAAACAATGAATAAGGTAAATAAGGAGGCATACAGACATTAGTTTCTTGGATTTGGAGGGACTGAAAGGATCCCATCTATTTTTCTTCTCAAAATGAGGAAGTGGTTTGATTATAGTCCATAAATATTTTTACAAGCTCAAAATATAAGATTAATGAATCTAGCAGAAAAGAGTATAACAAAGATAACTGGCAGAAAGATGAAGCCAGAGAAATTTAAATACAAAATTAGAAAATTAATTGAGAGTATAGTTAATTCTCTAATAGAATACACGGGGAAGAAGTACTTCCTGTATCTCTCCTGCTTCAATGAGAACAGTACCTCTCCTAAAGATTGATTTTTATTATTGTATTTTGTGGAGCTCAGTTTGTTGTACTCATGATGTTCTAAATATTTATTTCAGGATAAATAAATTACTTTCCTTTGGGGATTTTTTTGCCTTTATTTTTCCTTAAGTAAAATAATCTACTTGTAGCAGAAGCAAATAATTTATGAAGCCAATATAGTTTTTAATATTTAGAATCATTATAATTATTAGTTTTATATTTATTAATTTTTATTGTATTGTTCTTGTATTTTATTTTATTCTTTAACTTAATTTCATTATTTTTCATAATGATCTCAAAATAATTTATTTTTCCATTTAATGATTTTTGAAAAATTAAATAAAAAGGAATTAAACAATGCTTAGATGATTTTCCTTTGTTTTTTTCTTTCCTCTTCCTTAATCACAAACATAACTGAAAAAATTCACAGAACAAAATAAAGATGATTGAAATATTCTTATTTCTTCTGAGAGGGAGATTTGGTCAAAATTATTTTCATGCTCTGGATTTTTTGAAAGCTTTGAAATTTTAATTTGTTTGTAAATTGTTAAAATTCAAGCTAAACAGAAATTTAACAGCAAGTCAAGCTAGTCAAGCTTTAAGAATCTCTTTGAAAAGTGGAAGAGTTTGTACTCGAGATATTTCTAAACGCAAAAGAATAAGTGATGCCATTTCCAGAGAATGCAAGTTGTTTTTCAGTATGGTCTCATGCTCTGTCCTTCCTCTGTTAGTCCAGGCTACAGGTCTGCTTGTGGAAAGGCCTAGGCTGTATGTACACAAAGAGCATTTCTCCAGTAGTTAGCCAACCTTTTTGTTCATATTTTTATCAGAAATCTCAGATGTGATTGCTTTTATTTTCCCCTCTTCTGAGTTTCAGATCAATAGAACTGAGGGTTTTGTTTATGAAGCTGCTGGTCAGATGGGCGCTGGATAACACTGTGGCACTAATGTCTTTTTAAAATTCTGTTGAGTTATATTTAGTTCTCATGGTTGAGGGGGGAGGTGAATTTTTCCAGGGGGTTGTGGGCAGGCCAATCAGTGGTCGGGTTTTGTGCTGGCACTTGGATTGGCCACGGGGAAGTTTGGACACAACTCTGAGGACACAAGGGGTTAAAAGCAGGGACTCCAGGGTGTCAGCCCCTCCTTTGGATCCCAGTTCCAGCAGAGAATGGTCTCAGCCTCTTTCTCCTGCCCAGCCACGTGGCTGGGTGGGGGAGGAGACCCATGCAGCCGAGCCAAGGTAAGCCGGAGCCTCGGCGGGGAGGAGAGNGAGAGAGTGTCCCCTGGCAAAGTTCTCCGAGTGGTGCCACGGGTGACATGGAAACATAAAGAGTGGACCTGTGTTTCCTGAGGAGCAGTCTGTGGTGCAAGAGAGACTCCTCTCTACCTTGCTGAATTGAAGATTAGTTTTTTGAGTGGTGATTGTTTCATTTAAAACCCAAGGGTTTGGTCCATAGAAGGTAACGTGTAAAGGGTGGAAACTGGGAGAGGAGAAGAAATGTTCTGGGAAGTTTTTATTTCTGTTTTTGTGTGTGTTTAGAGTTTCTTTTTCTATCTCTGTTCTTATGTAATGTAATAAACTTTTGTTTTCTGTTTTCAAAGTTTGGGCCTACTCTGCTTTGTTCCTGATCACATCCCACAGCAATAGTTAGGGAAAAAACATATTCATGGGTGCATTAACATCTGGCCAGTGCTAACCCATGACATTAGTTAATAAAGCTGTTTAGTTTACAATCAATAGAGATGAAGCCCATTCGGATAATGCTTTCAAAGTGCAATGGAAAAAAGGTGCTGATTGAGACAGAGGAATTTGCTATTTGTATCTTTCAGAAAAAACATGGGCCAAAGCAACTTGTGTCTGTAGAGATCAAGACATAATTTCTCTTTCACTGTAATTGAAGATAGTCCTTTTAAAAATGGGGCTGAGAACATTCTTGTAAAGAACTCTCTTACTATTTCCCAAACCCATCACAGTAGAAGAAATATTGCACAGAGTTTAGAAAAAGACTGAGAAAAGAAGAGTATATAGGAAAAAAAAAAAAGATTACTAGGTCTCACAAGGCTTTTTTTAATGAAAGAAAGAAAAGTCATATTTTCAGTGGAGTAACTGTATTCTTCTCAGTTCTTATACAGTTGTGGCCTCTGCCTCCAGTCTTTAAATAACTCTGTGGACAACATTTGAGTTTGTGTGAAAGAGAGCTAAAAGGAGGAATTAAGAATTCCTGATGGAATTTTCTTAGAGAATGGGTATACTCCAAGTAGACATAAGAAAACATTAACAAAAATTATAATTGAGTATAATATACTTCAGCAAGTGTTACTTATTAAATTGACAGGTCAATCAAGGTCTTCCAGGTTTATGCCAGCATAACTGCCTACACTCGTGAGACGATAATTTGAGCCATTAATATATTATCTTAGATGATCCCTTAGTGCAAACACACAAACTGCTAACACTGAAATGCATTCATTAAACTATGTTTTATTAATTACTTGTAGACTTCTAAAAAGGCAGTCAAATGTTGCAGATACCGGTTTATAATCTTTAATGATGCCCTGTTATAGGAAATCCTATTATACTGCCATGATATCCTCTATAAATTGAATACTTAATTTAATTGGCACAGCAGTATTACAGATCCTGTTCTGAATGGATGCTGTTCTGAACTTGTCTTCTTTAGAAAATTTATACAGTCTGAATCAAGTGTTCATGATGAAAAATCTTTCTGACTTGAGGGGGATCCTCAGTGAGAAAGATGTACATATTATTGCCATTACATACCTCAGTTTCAGCCCACTGGTACCCAATCCCATCCAGTTTTGCTGCCCTTTACCTCTCAGCATTGAAAGAGAATCTGCAAATATCCAAAATAAGAAGTTAATGCTAGTGCTATTGAAGAGCTATCAGTATTGTATTTTCTTAATGTCCTTTGAGACCTCTACTCTTCTTTACCACCTGGGGCATTTTACTCTTTTTCCAAAACTTTTTTCAATATTGTCACAAGAATAATTTTAAATTCCCAGCCCACAGTTTCTGAGTACTTGAAGTTCGTGTTCCTTTCCACTCAACAGATTCTCTCTATATAAGTAAGCAGTATAAATTTTCCCATGTTTAATTTAGAGTGTAACTTCCACATGACAGAGCTCTGTCACTTTTTGTATATGGGAAAGAGGCAACACACACCTGGGATGTAATAAGATTCCATATTAATAATTTTTAAGGTATATTGCCAGGTGTCAAAGACTGAAATGGTTCATGCCTTAAACCCCTTATGAAGGGGTTTTACCCATTACAGTAAAAACTGTGTGAAGAAGCTACACAGCCACAGAAGCCCACCCCTCCTTGAAGATGCCTGACTGGAACTTTGAACTGTGAGTTAAGCCACCTAGGTAGGATAAATGGGACACTACTGTTCAATTATCTTGGGTCTTGGGAGCAGTAAACAAGACTGAATGAAAAGAATGAATCCATAAGAAAGCCAAATGCAGCAGAAAGTCATCCCTGGCTGGGTTTGGGTGTGGGGAGGTCACATCTCACAGAGGCCAGGTTTACACAGACTGCTCCCAACCAAGGGGGGAGGAAGAGGTTTCGGTCATGTGGTGTAACCTCTGGCCAGAGGCAGTGAACACCCATCCCCATTCTCCCTTACACAAACTAGCCCAGATGTGGAACCCCCAACCCCACAGGCCACATCCACGAGGCATTTTTGTCGGAGGCAGCTGAGGGGGTGTCATAATCCATCAAAGATCCCCCTGAAGTGCTCCCCAGACTCATTCCTGAGGCCTTGCTCCACAGCATCCCAGATGATACAAGGCGATGCAACAGATCCAGAGACTGCTGCAAGAGACTGTCAAACTCTCCCTGGCCTGGGGATGTACCTGGGCCTTCCCACCTGGCCTGAGAGTGTATTAATCCATTGGATTCTTTGCTTTTTGGGGGGACCTTCACCATCAAGACCACCAGCTGGAGAGAATCATCCAGACACCAGTGGGATCCACAGAGTGGTGACATTGTCTTTGATCTGTCTGTCACTCTCTTTCTGATCTCCCACCTCTCTACTATTTCTTTCTCTTCCTTTCTCTCTCCCTCTCATATTCATTATTAAATAAAATCCTTACTATATGACTTTGGCATATGGTCTCGTTTGTCCCCTAGTTCAGGCAAAGGAATTTCTAATAACTTTAAAAACTGGACTGCGACATCATTCCAAGCTCTGTGTTCCAAGATGTTTTTTGATTTATACCTTGACCAAAAAAAAAATATAATGAGATTGCCTTGTGTATATATTTTAAATTAATAAGCACATTAAAATAAGTGCATTTAATAACAGTTATTTCCTTTTGCTTAGCTTGTATTTCTGAAACAAAGTCTAGCAGCAGATAGAGGTGATAAACACATGACAGAGTGCAAGAGAGAAAGGTGACTAGAATAAAATTTATTAGGTTCTGGGGGAGAATATAATAAGAGCGTTTTTAGACAGTAAAAAAGGGTGGCTTTCAATGGTCTGCTTTTTCTTCTAGGTTTGAAGAGGAATGAGCACAGAAAAGAATTTTGATTAGGTGGAGAAAAGGATGACATATTAAACTACATTTTCCTGACATAGCGGGACATAAAAATCCCATTTATAAAATAGTCATTAAAATGATTATTTATAATGAATTCATAGTGAAAAGAACAAGAATGTGAAGAAAGAGGGAAAATTTAAACTTAGATTGCATTTTGCATTGAAAATTAGCAGAAATCATGCTGTTGTGAAATTCCTATTTTTAGAACTTAAACCCTCACCAAAATTTCCAGAGTTGAGTGAGGAATGGCTGCAGTCACCTCAGCTGGTATCAGTTTGGGGCCTTACAGATGTGTACCCATGTAGCTCTGTTACACAGTGCTGCCCTGGCTTGGTACGGGCCACGAGGTTTGCACCCTTCGTAAGGCTTCAGGATGGGGTTTGTCATTCTCGCTCATTGTGAACTTTTTTTGACCTGCCTGCAGCTTTGTTTTCCTTGCCTTAGCTGTGACAGCAATTTCTTTAATTGAACAGCTGCCTAAGGCTAATTTCTTTTGCTTTTTAGCTGTTAATGTACAGCCATATGCAGTTTATTGAGCTAGCAGTGCATACAGTTAGATTTTTGCAGGTAGCAATGAGTGGCTGCTGTAGGAAGAATAAGGTACTATGACCCTAACACAGTGATGTAGTGCAGAGACATACAAGCCTCATATTTTATCAGGGCTATTGAGGAGACACAGGTTTGGCACAGAAGAGTATTGGCACCTAGGACATAAGAGAATAAGAGTAGAATAAGAGTAGAAACCCAAAAATGTGTGCATATCAATTTTAACTACATTCTCATTCTTTCTTTTTCTATTACAAATGTATCTGGGCTAATGATGTTTACACTAATTTTCAGTTATTCTGACTAGGTTTTGGCTTATAGGTTGTGCTGCTGCTTTGCTGTTTATAGCTTAACAATTGCTCCAAGGTCTGATCTTGAAAATCACACTGAGCTGCATAACTGATGTCATAACTATATCTCTACATCACACAGAGTATGTTTTTATAAATTATTTTAAGATATAACCTAGGACTTTTAAATAACCTTATTTTTAGAGGTAAAATCATTGGGTTCCAATATGTTTTATCTGACCATGATGAAGAGAGCTTAGATTTATTCTTTCTTAAGTCATTGAAAACTCTTCCCGATCCTAGTTAAAAACTAAAGTAACAACAAGGGGGAAATATTTTTCAACATTTTAATCTGGCAACTTATTCCTTTTTGAAATATTTGCATTTCTTTCCTCTGTTGCTGGCGACTTCCTGTGAAAGCACCGTGAAAATTTTTAATTTGGTAAATGCAAGATCAAAACAGTAACTTTCACTGTACCATAAGCATTTCCCATGTATGCACTGAAAACCAATTACATACAATTAAAATCACTGACTATATGGCATTAATTTTTTCTGGGAAGCACAATGAATACTGCTTTCTGACATGATCTCTTTCTAGAGCTTGATGGAGTGCCATAAAATTATCTCCCTGAGTAAAAAGATTATTTTCTGCTCCCAGCCAGTAGGTAAAGAGGTAGTTTATGAATGAGTTAAAAGAAAATAATGCATTTGAACAGGGTCTATTTGAAATAATTTATAAATTTCTCTCACATGCCCTGGTGGTCACTGTACTTTACAGATGCTTGAAGCCTCGAATTTAGACAGACAGAAACGTCAGGAAGCTATTTTAACAGATTTGGGTACAAAATTGGTGCATTTCTTAAGGGCTTTAACTGGGCAGGTGAAACCCAAAGCTTCTGGCTTTTTCTGAATGTTGATGGAGGGAGGATGAAAGTTTATCCCAGATGGAAATATCCAGATTCTCATTCTATTTGCTTAACAGCAATGCCTGAAAAAAAAAACCCAAAAAAAACCAAGAATGCAAATCTATTTAAGGTAGTGTGCTAGTACCTAGTTCTGTAAAGATGCAGAGAGGTATTATTATCTCTAGTTTATTATTGGTTAACAGAAAAACTGATATTTTACTGAAATTATTAATAAAATTCTGGCAGAATATTAAACTAAAATTAATTTTTTTACATCTTCCATTAGCTCCTGTAGTGCCACTAGGAACTCCTTTTCAAATCAGTATGCTGAGTTGCACTGATTTTAGTGTCAGATTACATTGTCTCCAGAATCAAAATCAGGAGGAAAAAAAAAAAAAAAAAAAAAAAAAAAAAGGTGTTATNAAAAAAAAAAAAAAAAGTGGTTATAAGATCTGTAGAGAATCACAAACATGTTTCAGAGAATGGAAGAAATGTTTCCTCTGCTGAGATGCAAATACAAACCCAAAGTTACCAGTGGTGATCCTGTAAAAAAACCCATTTAATTCCATATAAGTATTGACCAAGATATTTCTGTCTTTTTTTGCAGGGTTTTCAAACTGTGAGGTTTCATGGAAACATGGATTGTCCTTGTACTTTCCAGCGAGTTACTGGTTTGTGGCACTAGAAACAGATTTTGCTAAACTCTGGCATTGTTTCTTGTCATGCAGAAAATATTATTCTATTATGCAAAAACAAAATCAGAAGAAAGGTTATCACTATTAATTAGCTGGACATGGAGAAATATTTTGACTGTCATTTTATCTGGAGATGATTCACTTATGTGTAAATGGTTTGTAGTTCACCTTTTTTTATTGATTTTTGACCCACTATACCGTTTTCATTGTTTGGCTGCCAGGCTATTGCAAACTAGAAAAGTGGTCTAGAGAAAAGGATCACAATATCCAGTCTGCAATTTAGGGGGGATTCATAATTTTCTTTTCATTTTCCATTTTTCTGTTGTTATTTAGAAAAAGGATTGGGTAGTTTATATACTTCATATTTTGTTCTGTTTATTTTTCTTTGATATAGTCATATAGTCCAAACCCTCAAATACTGGGTCATTTCCTAATGACTTCCTTTTTTGGCCTTTTTTTTTTCTGAGTTGTTAATTTGGTTTGTTTTGTTTTTCTTTTCTTTGTTATGTTGTGATTTTTTCCAATATGCATTTTATATAATGAGATTTGGATAAAACTTTTGGTGGAATTTAAAGTCCATCATACATTATGATTTAAAATCACCCCTTGTGTGATTTCACTGCATTCATTACTGCTATGCCAGAAATTAATTTAGCCTCCAGAGTTCTTATTTTGGCAATGAAAATAAATTGTTAAGATCTGTATTCCTGGAACTGTTTCTTATTGAAATAGGGAAAAATGGATTTAGTAATAACTTTGCAAAATAGATTCTTTCAGCACTACTGTTTCTTTAAACTACTACGTAAGGGGCCATTACAGAGAAGGTGATAGAATCAGCTGGATTTTTCACCTGTGCCTTCACTTTCCTTTCTTTTCCCACCTGATGAAACCATCACACATCTCTCTTATGAAACACTAGTAACATTATTTTCCCTCCTTTTCAAACATCAAAAAACATATTGAGCTTCTCCAGAGAAGTTCACACTAGAGATACATGAGAAAAAACAATGTTTTCTTTGACATTCCGTCCAATGATAAAATCATGTCATTTATCATTTTCCTTTCTTTCAGTGAACTATATCAGGATTTTTAATCGATAGTTGCCACCTCTAATTGCATCCTTTGTTTTTCCCATCTCTATGGATTCCTAATAAATCATTTAAAAGTCATATGCTCTACCATTACTCATAAGACTACAGTGAAAATATTGAAACCTCTAGGTATCTTGTACACAGATGGATAGAAGCATAAAAGAATGGCACATTTTCTATGTTTTGGTACAAGTATGTTCATTAATTTTTTTAAGGTTAAGGATTATTTTAGCCTTACACTAAAAGCACTAACGATGTGTAATAGATGCTGATAATGATCTCTGGGAGAAGGGACTTCCTATTGAGAAGTTTGCTCAAAAAGTGTCAGTATAAACATAACGAGCTCAGCTGCATGTATTTCTACTTGTTGAATATTTTTTTTCTCAAAAATTAACCTTTTAAAACAACAGAACTTTGAAAAGGTAGAAGAATTTTATTTTTAGCTATGGTTGTTTCTTGTTAGGTAAGCATTAATCCCAACTGGGTGGAAATTAAGTGTTCTTTTCTCATTCTAATTTGAGGATAAACTTTCATCAGTGAAGCATGATCATAAAATGATCAGTCGTGCTGTCACAAAACTGTGGGTTTGAACTTCACAATCAGTCAAACACAAACTCGTCATAATGTCTGTGAATTAATTACCTTCTTTTCCTGCTAATTCACCAAGTATTATTTATAAAGCTTAGTAGTGTATGCCAAATATTAGTATAATTAGATCATATCATTATATATATATATATTATATAGATATTATATCATATAATTAGATCATATCTAGTCATTTTATTAATTTTAATTATTCTGGATAAAGACAGATGACTATTTTTTTCTGAAGAAAGGGATATGCCTACATCTAAGGACAAGTTACAATGATATGCGACAATATTAAGTCTGCAGTGTCATGACAACTTTGGACAAAATTATTTTTAAAGTCACTGTTGTACCATAGTAGTAGTCTTGCAAGGTTCAAAAGATCCTAAGATACAGTAAATTTTAGCCATAGATTAAACAATGTTATTTTTATTCTCTATAAAGCCCTTATGTAAAAATCTATAACCCTATTTCCAGTATTATACACACCAGCATTAATTTACCATATGTTGTCAACTGTATTTTACACTTTAAATAACATACTGGCTCTATACACTGCCTGTGGTGGGTTGATGCTGGCTGAACATCCGGTGCCCACCTGCTTTATCACTCCCCTCCTCAGCTGGACAGGGGAGAGAAAACAGAATCCAAGGCTTGTGGATTGAAACAAGAGCAAGGAGAGCACTCAGCAGCCACGGTAACCAAAACAGGCTTGGGAAAATTAGTTTAATTTACTATTAATCAAATCACAGTAAGGTAATGAGAAATAAAACCGAATCTTAAAAACACATTCCCCCCATCCCTCCTTACTTCCTAGGCTTAACTTTGCTCACAAACTCTTTACCTCTTTCCTGTCCTGTGCAGGGAGATGGGGAATGGGGGCCCTGGTCAGTTCATCAAATGATATTTCTACTGCTCCTTCCTCCTTGGGGGAGGGCTCCTCAAACGCTTCCCCTGGTCCAATGGGGGTCCGTTCTGGAGGTTGAAGTTCTCCAGAAGCAGACTGCTCCAGTGCAGCTCCCTTGCAGGATCACAAATCCTGGCAGCTACCTGCTCCAGGGTAGGCTCCTCTCACCACAGAGCCACTGCCAGGAAGCTGCTCCAGCATGGGATTCCCATCCTCCTTTTGGCATCCATCTGCTCCAGCACTGGGTCCTCCATGGGCTTCAGGTGGATATCTGTTCCACAGTGGACCTCCATGTGATGCAGGGATGTCTTCACCATGGATGGTAGAGGGATCTCTGCTTCAGCACCTGGAGCACCTCCTCCTCCTCCTCCTCCTTTACAGACCATGAGGTGTTGCTCTCACATGTTCTCTCTCCTCTCTACAGCTGGAATTTTTTCTAGCACAGTGAATTTTCCCCCTTCTTTAACTCTGTTATCCTAGAAGTATTAACATCATCTCTGATGGGCTCAGCCTTGGCCAGTGGTGAGTCTGAGGCATCTGACATTGGCTCCATCAGACACAGGGAAAACTTCTGGCAAATTCTCAACAAAATTGCTCCTGTAGATCCCCTGTTACCAAAAAATTGCCATGCAAACCCAATAAGTACTGCCCATCAGAATTACAAATGAGATGTTTCTTCACTCAATTATTGTAGAATAATTAAAAACAAAGACATGTTGCTAGTATAATTTTGACAGCACTTTTAATTAGAAATAGTTAATAAATTCAGTAGATCATGTGTTTAAATGCTACTGTCCTAGCTTAAATTTAATATTAAATCTAGTTAGTTAATTAGATAAAATTAAATTATTACACTATAAAAATAAAATTGTTGTGTGACAGATAATTATAGAAACACAGTTCATTATTCCCTAAACTTGCACATTATCAATAAAATTCATAACATGATGCAAAACTTTCAGGTTCATCTAGAGCAGTTTCTTTTAAATGTCCAGTGAAATCCTAATGTACCCAGATAGATCCATCAATTTACAAGAGCAGAAAATCAGAGAGAAGAAGCTCTTTTTTGTGATCTTTTTAATCATATATGTGACATCTACTTTCAAAAAGTTGCTTCAGGCCTTCATTGACATAATAATAATGAGTGTCATTTAGATGCAGAGAATTAATCAAATTTGGTGTACATTTATTTGAATATGAGAGTGGGTGGAATTAGCTATCCTTAAGGCTACTCTTTTAATCTAGAATAAAATAGGAGCTGTGGCTATAATCTTCATTGTCAAAGCGTATTTTTCCTTTTTATAAAGGAAAGAGGGGATGGATCACATAGCCAGAACTGTGACAGGCATGGAATCTGTACCTGTTTCCTCCACAACTGAGTCTGCTTCAACCAATGTGAGTTCAAGATGACTCTGTCCAAGAGTTTAGAGTAATAAAGTCATTAATCCTTTCAGACAGTTCGAAGAGTTTTTTGAACTATAACTTCAATATGTTCATCTGTCCAGCCTGGGAGATACTGCATTTATCTGCGTTTAGAAAAACATCTTTATAGGGAGAAGGAGTGTGTTCTTTCTAAATCTTACAATTCTGTTGTGAAAAAGAGAAAGTACTATTAAAAGTACTATAGTACTGTAATAAACCATAAAACAGTGCTAACACTAATGAAAATATTATCTTTGTTATGTTTACAAAAAAATTTTGTGCTGATTCAATGATTTTTTTTGTTTGTTTGTTTCAGAATTCTGTCCTCTACACTGTTTTGGCCTTTTTAAGCCACTTCAGTAAAGACAATCAGTACTTATCTATTATTTTTTTGAAAAACACTAAATTCTACTTTTTCTTTTCCTTTTTCATTAAAAAAAAAAAAAAAAAAAAGTCTTTTCAGAACATCACACTTACATTGGTGACTCCCTGAAAGCAGGTAATTAAGAGTTATGGAATCCCATAAAAGTTTGGAAGGGACATCTAGAGAGTCTCCTATTTCTGACTACATCCTGAAATGGGGGCAGTAACAGGTGGGAGCTGGAGCTTCATGTTGAAAATCTTCAAGCGTGGAGGTTTCACAGATTGTCTGGGAATCCTGGCCATGCTGCAGTGCCCTTGTAGTGAAAATTACATTCCTAATGGTTAGCAAAGATCAAGCCAAAACCAGGTCTGACTCCTTAACTGCAGGCACCAACATGTCTTGTTTTATGGTGCCCAGGCCTATGGAAACTGTTTAAATTAGACACAACAGTGGAAGAACTGCCTGCATTATTCTCCCTGGTTGTTAATTTGAAGAATTCCACGTAATTTGAAGGAATGTATAACACATTTTTTCCAACTGATGGACCCTGGTCCAGCTGAGCTGCTTCTACAGGACCTCATAGCCATCTTGCTGGTAGATTGCTTCGCTTCTATGAGCAGTCAGGCAATTTTTTCATGGAGAGATTATTGAAAAGCCACAATACATTGTTGAGGTCTCTTGCCCTTTGGAACAGAAACTGTGTCTGTTACAATGTGCAGAAAACTGGCAATTCACTCACATATAGCTAATAACTGTAAGCCAGTGAGAAAGAGAATATTTTTTCTCTGTAAGGTAGACACAAAGTGGTACAACTAAATGGAATTCATAAATGATTTGTAAAGTGGAGAAAAAAATTATGATCTCAGCCACGCTGTCTTGCTAGTAGTATCAAGGAAAAATGGTATTTTAAAGGCACTTAGTCTTTCTTACTTTCTTAAATATTCTGATATTGCCAGCTATAATATTTAAGACTTCAGGCATCACAACGAAGTATGTATAGTAATAAGGGTTGATAAATATTCTTGTAAAAAGCCAATGAAATATATTTCTGTACTTATACCTTGAAATTTGTTTTTATTTGATGCCTTATTCCCTCCATCCTGCTTTTTTTTTTTTTTTTTTGAGTAAGAAATATGTGGAAAATAGAGAAATGAATATATACATAAGATCATGTTTTTTGTAAACACATGTGTACACATTTTAGAAAGGTGTAGAATGCAAGAAAGGTGTATCAATGAATAACTGGGTTTCTTTTTGGTTCAAGATGCATATTAGTCCGGAGGCAATTTTAGAGCTAAATTAAAAATCCCAGTTAAATACTAATGAGAATCTCATTCCACCATGGGATTAATTGTAAATTGAGAAGAAATCTTCACCTTCACGTCTTTTCTTCTGGTTAAAGTTTTTTGACACTAGACCTGAAATTCCATTCTTTCTCAAAGGACTGTCTGACATGAGTCTGTGCAGTCCTATAGCTAAACTTCATCTAGTAGCTAAATTAGTTTAATTGCAATGCTAGAAGCTGCTTGGATTTTCTAATACTACATTGCAGCCGAATATACAGGTGTGTCTGAACTGAGATTTCTGATACGCATTCAGCTCAGGGAACCATTAGTACTATTATCTATAAAATTCCTTGTTATCTATAGATAGGTGTGAATCAAGTCTTATAAATGTCTCTATAACTAACTTCTATAAATGGAAGTTAATTTCAGTTTGTTGTAGAGAGAAATGTGATTTACCATTTTGGACACTGTTACATGCTTGTAAATCTAATCAACTTCTGGATGAGAAGTTATTTGCATTTGGAAGACTTAGAATATATAAGATGACTGGCAGCTTGCACTAGATCCATTATTCACACAATTCCTAGTCTTGTCTCTTACTGGCAGGTGTATGAAGAAATTACCTTCTAATGTCATAGAACAAATCTCATTGAGCTTTTGTCCTGGAGATATGTTTTTTGTCAAATTTTTAAAAAATTAATTTATGAGAGAGTGTTTGGTTTTATGAGCATTGGCTCTGATAATTGTTTACCTGATAGAGCATATAGAAGAGATTAATTCAATATTGATGTACCATAAAAGCATTATGTAATTGGAGAACCTGTTTCTTACCATATGCAGTGAAGGAAGACAAGACCAATTAATATATTACATATAATGATACAGAAGTTAAATACTTAAAAAATACCAAGGTGTGGAATTATGAGATGTTGACTGCTTGATGACTAAGGGGTGAAATAGGCAGACTTAAGTAATTTCATAGTAATTATAATGAAGTGGCTTTGAAAAGGGACATTCTCTCAAAACTTCTTTCACTTTGTGCTGCATAGCACATCATGTCACCGTCTTTCTATGTTTATGCTACCAAAATAAAAAAAAAATAGCAGATAAGAAAGCTTTTCTGGGGTTAAGAATCTGAAGGCATTATTAAAGCTGAGCAAAATAATTGCAGCTTAATGATATTTTCAACTTTCTGAAGAAAAAAAATGCTAAATTAAGGAATGTAGATTTCAGAGTTAGGCTAATTAGACTATCTCTCTTTTTAGGCTATCACATTTTTCCTTATGGTGAATTAGGTGGCCTGTTTTGCTGGTATTTGGGGCAGACCACACAAAATGAAGCTCAAACCACTGAAACTTTATGAATCAGTCAAGACAAGGCCTTATGGGGACACATATTCTCATAATAATGACACTTTATCTTTCACAGTATTGTGCAAAAACCAAATTAGTAGATGGAGAAAAACATCATATCTGCGGAAGAGTAACTGTTCAAAGTAGGAAAGATTTCTAAAGCTGTTGGTAAGATAAAATTTTGTTATTTCTGTCTCTGACTCAGATTTCTTTTCATGTTCGTTGTTCACTACAATTCTAAAATGTCTTTCAGTGTGCCAGATTTCATAGTTCCCCCCAGCTGTACTGTCCTGATTCTGATTTATTTTTGCCCAGACACATTAGTATGTTCTTTTCTTTGTCTATTTTGTTATTTCCTGCTTGTGCTTCTCTGACTTCTCATGTCCCTGCTGTTGTCCTCAAGTGAGTGTAAAGTGCTTCTCAATTATTACTATGTTTAAACTTATTTCTGTTTATCTCTAAAATAATCAGTGAAAATGTTAAATAACAACAGACCTAATATTACACCAAACACAAAAAAACAGCTAGGAAATTTCATATGACTCTTCATGATTTATTATCTATATAGACCATTTCTATTAGTACAAAATATTTGGTTCAGTCACAAAAATATGCAGGTATAAAATAGTCCAGATGCTATCTAAATGCTTATATTAAAGACAGACAAATATTATAATTCTTCTGTTTCTTCATATTAAGAAAAAAAATTACCTGCTTCTGGATGGTTAATTGAACTAGTAATTACTTTTGAACATGTGGGTTGGTTCTTTCCTGCTTGAAATAATTACCCAATGAAGCTTATACCAGGGCTACCAGCAGGAAGCTAACAACTGGTGTTTTGGTGAAAAGAGTTTATAAAGCATTCCTATGCTTCTTCTTCTTAATTTTCCTTTTTTTTTTTTCTTTGCCAGACGGAGGAACAGATGGAGGTATAATGCACACAAAATCTAAGTACATGATCTCAGCTCTCAACCAGCAGCCACAGTGAAGTGTACAAAAATTAGATGTAGCTACTCTAGAGTTGTTGGCTTCAAAGGAATTGACCTTTTGCTTTAAAACAAAATTTATACCAATCTTCCAAAAACTCAGTTAGAAAGTTTATTTCTGAGCAATAGAGGTGTCAGCATCATTAGTGGGATTTATGATTGCAAATCATCAGACAAGTGATAGCATGTTGCTTCAATAATTCTTTGAGGTTCACTTTATGGTTTTCCATAGGTGTTCTGTACTTGTATTATGCTCTCTTATTTCTAAAATACAGGTGTTTAGTTTTCATCTTTTCTCAGTTGTCCTATGCACTATGTTTAGAGTGCTGATTTTCAGTAACAATTGTTTAACTTTCAGGTATAATCATACATGTTAATTTTTTTCTTCTATACATATACTATTCCCTTGTTTCCAATATAATTGACATTTCAGTCTCAGCACACTAAGAACACAATCATAGTTGTAAATGCATTGTCAGATTGTGCTTTGGTTTGCCAAAACTGTTCCTATATTAATTTGGGGTCATTGACTGTTAACAATATGAAATGTCATGAATATGAACTAAATCAATGTGATTACCACAGTGGAAAAATTAATCACCTAGCTTGTCTTTATCGTTTGACTACCAACAGATAGGAATCTATAAACATAAAGGCAACTAAAAAGCTGCCAGGTATGCTCTTGCATATTTATACTCTTGATAATAATATCTTTGAAAAGAAGGCTGTAAAGGACACATTCAACTTTTTATGTAAAAATACTGAGAAGTGAAACCATATTAAGTAAATGAACGTAATTTACAATTCATTTTCCATCTTATAATAAATATTCATTATGTTAAGTCATAAAATACTTCAATAAAGAGTCAAGAAATAAGTAGTGAAGGTGTAAGAGAATAAACAAAAAGCAAGGAATAAGGGTTTTATGCTGTTAAAATAGTGTCTTTTTTGTTTCCGTGATCACCTGCAGAAAAAAACTTAGATATGCACTACAAGACACGATAAACATTTAAGGGGATTTTATTTGGAAAACAAAGACAAAAGCTTTTGGTAGTATTTGTGTTACAATGGCTGTTTAAAAAATAAACATAGCATTCAAAAAAATAAGAGAATAACAGATAAGGCTGATTCTATATTAAAAAATAAAAGCAAAGACATTTGAAGAATAAATCTCAAAATCTCGAAAAGGCCATAGGTACTGGATTCAACATAGATTCAGAGTCATTCATAAATACATTCTCTTATTTGCATGTGAAAATGTCACATTGTTGTACACATTACACATAGATCATTTTTCTGTTTGGCTTTTATTACAATAAAATGATTGTGTGCTACCTTTCAGGGTGACCAGATCAAGACCTGTAAATACTGCCTAAACCAAAGTCACATGAATGACTAGCTATAAGAACACATGATTTCATTTGAAAACAGGTATTTCCTACCAGAATTGCTATCAAGCCTATGTATTATAAAAAATACACTGGAACTTGACATCTGAAAAATCTAATATAACATCAGTGATACCTACAGAATTATTCAGAAATACAAAATGAATGGGCCATGTGATAAAAGAAGAAAATTGAAAAAGGAATATTAAATGGGCTGCTAACATTTTCATATTTTAATCACTGAGGGATTGTTGGCAAATAAGTGTTTTAGAGAATCAAAAGATGGGAATATTAAATATAACTTTGTATCTCTTCAGTATTTCTAAAACAGAAGTTGAGCAGATTTTGGCCCCTTTTTTTGAGTAAAGTTTGCAACAGACCTCTATGTTTAAATTTGTTGTGGCATCTTGTACAACTTGGTAATCATATTTAAAACAATATTTATTTTAAACACTGTGGGTGTTGTGGCAGGAAAATGCTGTATATACGATTTTCCTGTAATGTAATACAGTAAAATAATTAAATTTTACGTATTATGTTGATTGATTTGCTTATAAAAGAACTATAAATTGTATACATTATAATTTTTTTTCTTGGGTGAATATTGACCTAAACAAAAATCAGAATCCCTTTCTTGAAGATTATAATATCATTGATTACTCTGAGAAAAACTAGTTTAACATTTGTATATGTTCAGACAAGCCATTTCATAGACTAAATATATTCTCATATGCTTTTTTCCCTCTTCTGTAAATTCGAAGAATAGTTTAAACTTTCTTTGCAATGTCAAAGGATCCAGTCCCAAACTGGTGCTTTTTTAGTGACTGAAAAATAATCATAAAAATACTTATTTTATTCACTGTTTGCTTGGGAATTGGTATAAGTATCCTTTAGTTCTATGATATGAAAATCTTTTGATGATTTTGTTGCCTGGAATCAACTTTCAGAACAATATTAATGGTGGTAACATAAACAGTAGTTATTTAATAATTTTTTCAGGTGACAGATATACACATATACAAATATATGTGTATGCATGTCATCAGATTATTACAATTTTTATAAATTTAGTTAATTAGTCTATCTATCAAGTAGTCTATCATGCAATAGAAACCTGGTTGTCCTGGTGACCCTGGCAGGCCTGGGCCTCCTCCTTGGATTTTGCAAGGGCTCATATTATTTTGTGTGTCCCAACTGCTAGTGTGAAAAAGGATGTCCTTGTTAGAGATCTCTTTTTTGAAAATAAAACTAAACAGAATTTTAAGAAGATGGAGGAAAGTGTGAGAAAGGGTAATCTACTATTCTTCAAAAATTACTCTATCATCAATAAGTAAATGATGTGCAGCTTAAGACTGAAGGAGTGTTATTGTACAATATTCTGGTATCAGATAGTATGTATGAAGATTAGGGCTCAAATATGAGAAGACACAAATGCAACTTGGATGTATCTACTGGAAGTCTGCACATCAGATGAAACTGTTAAAATCCAGTGGTATTTTGACTAAATGACAAAGAAGTGAAAATTTGCTGTTACAAATGTTAAGATATTTCACTGTTTTCACTGAAGTCTAGGTCAGTGAATATTCATTAAGGGTTACATTTTAAAATATGCCCACATGTAATTTTTCAAAAGATACCCTTGGAACCTGCATTCTCAGTTGGAAGGTTCTGCATGCAGACAACTTGATATGATATATGCAGACAACTGGGTGTTTTACTCATATTTTTGTAGTTAAGCCACATTTTTACTTGCATTTTTGTAGTTTGAAAGTATTTGTATGCTAACCATGTACTGCTTGTTCCATTTGCTCTGGTTTTTTGATAGTGCTTTACATAGACTGTGCTCCAGCAGGTCCCACCATGAATCAAGGAAAGAGGCTGAAAAGAGACAGAATGAGAGCAGTATCTCCTTACCAAGGTAACTGTTTCTACACTGATCTCTTCAGGATAGAAATGCAGGGGGCCAGGATGTGTTGTTGAAGCCAGAGAGAAATATGGGGGAAAGGTATTTGCGCTAGAACATGGAAGCAAAGTGCAAAGGGGCAATTTTTGCTAGAGCAGGATTATGTACATGGTGTGATACATTTTCAGCCTCAACACAGAAAATTAATTATAGGAAATACTAACTATTCTCTACAGATTTACTCTTTGAGCAAAAATTTCGAACTCATATTCATGAAATCAAGCAATTGCATTGAAGTTACAAATTAGGTCTGTTATTCTGTGATAACAGAATACTTCATTAAGTATTCAGATACTTCATTAAGTGGAAGTTAACAAGGAAGATTCATTCCTGTTTTAACACTTCTCCCTTTGTACAGTGCATTGAAAACTTTGTCTTGACTTTCCAGAGGATTTTCTGCAAGCAGCATCATTTGGATCCTCTTGGAATGTGTTTTGTTCAGTATGATCTTACACAGTACTCTTAGAAAAATAATAGGTATATCAAGGATCAAGAAAGCACCAGCAGAACCAAAATAACATCAGAACCAGTGAAAAAAAACACCAAACCAGCCAATCAATTAATCCAAATAAATAATTTTAAATAAAGAAGGAAGTCAGGATATTCCAAATATTTGCCAGAATGTACTTTTCCTGTTTTGTGCAAGGTATATGGTTTTCCTCAGTAGCTATAATACAAGTTGGACTATAAAGACAAGAAAATCTGTGTAATAACTTCCACTTAGAATAAAAAAAATTTCTTATTCTGTTATTTACCCATACAACATAAATGTAAAATTCTGTATTAACAACTGCTTTATATTCATTAAAATTATTTGCAAAGTTGACTCTTGTCTGTGCAATTTAAAATAAATTAAAATTGTCTGTGTCATATAAAAATAGAAGTAGGGCATATAAAAATAGATACAATGGTATTATATATTCTCTTACTAACAGTGAATTTCTATGTCAAGTCTCTTACTGGTACTATTAAGTAATTATATTGAAATTGAAAAATGTCTCAAAAATATCATAAGTAAATTTCTACCATTCCATGGAGTTTTTCTTGACTATTCCAAACTGATGTTTTTGATGATCTCTCTCATCATATGGATGACTAATCCTCATATTTCTTCATAAACTCAAATTCCATTTTAAAACTGCAATTTAAATATACACAAAGTTAAAGCAAAAATCTACATCCATTACCATGTGTGGAAAGCACTAAAGCACTGTGGAAAGCAATAAAGTCCATTTTCCCATCAAGACACTTTTCATCATGCTCATTTACTCACTTCTTTACCTGAGAAGATCACAGAGCAGATTACTATTATTATTATTTTTATTATTATTATCTTTTGTGAAAAAATTGATAAAATCCCCCAACAAATTGTTTTGAAAGCCTCTTACATATTCTATATTATGTGGGATAAAAATATATAAAATATGGCCTGTAGGTATTAGATTTATATCTCATATTAATACTGAAGCCATCATTTAGTCTATTAAAAAAAACAAAAAAAACCCCAAAACAAAACAAAAAAAAAAAAAAAACAACCCCAAAACAACAACAACAAAAACCCAAAAAAACCCCCAAACAAACAAACAAAACAAAATAAAACAAAACAAAACAAAAGCAAAAAAAAAAAAAAAAAAAAAAAAAAAAAACCCCAAAAACCCAAAAAAAAAAAAAACAAAACAAACCCAAGAAACAACCAATCATACTTCTTCATATGACTTTGCATAATAAATTATTCTGTTCTTATCATGGTTTCAGATGTGACTCTTGAAGGCAAGATACTGGTTAATGCGGTAGTATAGCCACTCATATTTAGAGGTATGTAATCTCCTCATCATGTTTCTACAATCTCTGAATGAATACAGTATTATGTCATTTATAAGGAGAAGTTTCCATTAAATATTTTTACCACCAAATAAGAATTTAATGGGTTACATAAATATCACTATAAAAAACATTGTCAATTATCCTTTTCAGATACAATATTATTGTTCAGTTTAAAAATTAATCGTGCTTTTTTTTTCTGGTGAATGTTATGAAAAGTTTTAAAATGTATGTATTTGTCCTTTTCTATTTAACTCTTAACTTTCTGGAATGTATCCAGAAGTGTTATTTACAAACAAAAAAATGTTTAACATTTAAACAGTTTTAACATCTAAAACCTGGACTTCTGCCCAGCAGACATCAGTCAAAGAAAATATTCAAGAATGGAAGTGATTTTTTCTTTAGATCTACAGAATGTAGATCTTTTTTTTGAACCATAAACTACATGAAATAGGTTTATTAGAAGTTATTAAACATATTTCATGCAGTTATATATACTTCTATGTATGGGATGTTAATATGTTAATATGTTAATATGTTAATATATTAATATGTATGTTAATATGAAAAATATTTTACTTCTGTGAGGTGCCTTTCAAATGAAAATTTATTTAAAGGCTAAAGTCAGTTGGCTACAGAGTACCATATTTTCTGATGGGAATAACAGAAAAGATGACTGAAAGTTATTTTTTACCATGATAGATTTTTTACCTCTGGTTATTATCTGCTCATACATTCATCATCACATTCTAGTCTTTCTTTTATTATATTGATTTATTTTATTGCCTAATAAGTTTGTACTTGTATGAAATTCAGAAAACATTGATTTAGTTAAATTATTCAATGCTTTAGTATATGGCTACTATGTAATTTAACACTTTAGACAAATCAATACACTTTTAAAAATTGCTTTCCTTATTTAGAAGATTTATACATGTACTTTTCTGGACTCATTCATTTGCTATAGGGTGATGATATTTTATACATAATCTATTTTGAGACTATAAGGGGTTATACATATATATATATAAACGTGTATAAATATATAAATAATTACAAGTAAAATTAATAATTTAAGTTTGCCTAAAGCAAGCTGTAATGTAGAATATGCCTTTACATTTACATCATAACTCTCAGACATATCATGACATGGCCATATAAAGATATTTTGTTTAACTTGCAATCATTGCTGGATGTTAAGGGTGTTTCTTCCAGTATTTTAAAGACCAGAAATTTTGACTTTTGACAGAAAACAACCTTCAGTTGTCTGGAAATTTCTGAAGCAGTAGATGAGTATTGAGCACTAATGGATTTTTGCAGTTGGGTTACAGGTGAGAAGTGTGTGATCAAACATGACAAGTGAAAACATCACCTACAGGTTGATAACTCCATCACAAAGAAATAAACCTGTGCCATGTTCTTACTGAAATCCACAGCCTGAGACAGTGTCTCTGTATACTAAAGCTACTGATCCCTTATTCCATGTTCACAATCATAATGCCTAAACAGAAGTTATTTTAGAAAATAAAAGGTTTTCCATTGATTAAAAAGGGCATTGATTCACATCAAAAGAATTCATATTTTTAACCAAATGTATACTAGAAAAAAGAACATATTGAATGAGCAGTTTGTACAGCATCATTTCTCTGCAAGAAAATCCTTTTCACCTGCTGAATAGAGCAACGAGAAGATTAGGGTTAATCCTGAGAGCATTTATTATTTAAATTATACTTATATTAAGAAATGTATTGACAATAGTATAGAAGATTTCATATTTGAATAGAAATTAGGTATTTCATTAGCTCAGTTGGTTAGACCATGCTGCTTACACCAAGGTAGGTGTCATATCCACATATGGGCCATTTACTTAAGAGTTGGATTCGGTGATCCTTATGGCTCCCTTTCAGCTCAGAATATTCTGTGGTCTGTAAACATTACTATTATCTCATCCACTGCAAAAATCTCCAGGAAAAACCAAAATCCTATGTGTTCTTTATTGGTTATTTACTTCTTTAAAATTAAAGAAATTTTGTTTGAATTGTTCAGTTTTTCCTTCTCATGTTGGAAAACTGATGAATTAGCAGGATATATTTCTTTCTTCTTATTTAAAGTTCCCCTTTTTTAACTATTTCAATCACAAGGAAAAATCCACTTTGCCTGTCAATTAACACTTTTAATTCCTTTGTCTCATTCCTTTCCTTAGCAGTGTTAGTGCCTGTAGACTTGTGTTAGCTCACATTAATGCTCTGGAGCTGTGTCTGTATCATCAATAGCAGTATACAAAATTATTTCTAAAGCCTAAAACTGTACATACAATCCATATGCATAATTCATTTCCACAGAGGTTTAAAGTTCAAGCTTGCTGTATAGCGAGATTCCTTCTGTTTTGCTCCAGGCTCCATGAAACTGTTTTAGATCTTGAAAATAAAAATACTCTGTAGGTTGAAGTATGGGTCAGTTTATTCAATAATCAGCTCCACCTGATTCTGTATATTATGACCATTAAGAAACACCTTTAATAAGCTTAAACAACCCCATTTCTAGAGGTCAGGATGCAGTTACATTGAAATAGTATTTCTTTAATTCTGAAGGAGTTGTCTAGGGTTTCCTGCAGCAACATATATATTCTGTAGTATTTCCCATATTATTTTGTGAGATGTAGAACTATTTTTACTGGAAGGTTTTACACTTGGGAATTATTCAGCTTTCATGCAGAATCATATCTGTTTATCCTGTGAGGTGCTGTAAGGAGGGTCTCTACTATTTCAAGTATTAGAAATAAAAGTGACAATTTGTAGGTTCTCATTGTGCTATGGGTGTATACCCATAACCAGTGAAAGACGACTCTGCCCATGGCAGGTGGGAAAGACCATATTTAAAAGTCCATTTCAACCCAGACTTTTCCATGATTCTGTGGTCTGCCTTCTGGCCATGCAGAAGTTTTGCCTGACTTGAGAGGACACAGAGAGGAAGGGCAAACTTGACATTCCCACTGCCTTGTTCCACTGAAGGACGTTCCTAAAATGACTCAAGAATCATGATTAGAAGATCTTGATTAGATCTCTTTAGATCATGATTAGATTCTCTTCCAAGAGACAGAAGGTGTAAGCTACAAAGTTGGTATATCATGAATTCTGTGAATTACATGCTTATATAAGGAATTGAAATTTAATAATAATAATAATAATAATCAGTCCAACTATGAACACACTGCCAGATTTACAGTGCTCCAGAAGAGATATGCAGATTTTTTGCAGCTTTGCTGGGCATGTCTTTCAAACAAAAGTAGAATGCATAACTATATATATTAAAATACCTGTGGGCTCTTACAGAGATTTTTAGTTTTTTCTTGTTGAATGAAAGGTTTCAGTAGGATTCTCGATACACAGGATATCAATAGTACTGACTGATTAAAACAGAATGATGAGAAAACGGACACGTCATGATGAGAAAACCATGAAGATATGAGGAAAAAAGTTGAAATTTTCATTCTACCTATAGTGGTGTGCCCTAATGCAATATAGATTTAATAACAAGACAGGAACAGAAGGCTCTTCCAAACCTTTTAGCAGAGGAGTGGAATAATTACTTGGATTTATAACATTGAGAGACATTGACTGAGCAATTCAAACAAGGACACTTATTTCCTATTTCCTTATAACCAGAGGATTCCAGTGGTTTGAGCCACCAGCAGCCTGGTTCATTCAATCAGGACCTAGTGCACCTAATTAATAAACAGATGGCAGTAACCCTGTGGGTCTTTAAGTCAGTAAGGGCTTTCGTGCTCCACTGGTTATGTCACAATATCCTTTCTTAAGGGACGCATATGCCAAGACTCTATAACGGCACAGCAGATGCTTCATCTTGGTTTCAGCAAAGCAGGAAGCCTGCCAAGATCACAAGGTAGTGTCCAGACAGTTATGGAATGAGCTTAATCTTCTTACAGCGGGAGGCAGAGTCGGCCCCAGGAGCCATGAGGAGAACAATTCAGCATGGAAGTGATTTTGCAATTCAGAGATCAATAGGATTGTAGTGGAGTGACCTCTTTAGGTAACACAATGCATGACCAACTTTCTAGAGAAAGGCTTGGCACCCTCCACTCTGATGAGTGTGCTGTGGGCCTTTCTAGTTTAGCTCTGTTTTGTGGCATCTCCAGATACCTTTTCGGGACAGCAATTCAAAACCAGTTAAGAAGTTTCTGTCTTTAGATGTGGGCACAAGAATGAGATGTGTCATGCTGCAACAGTGAATATTTAGATACACATGCATTAGCGACATGAATGCTACCTCTGATAATGGCAAATATTACTATTATTTAATTTTGGATTTATGATGTCATTTTTTGACACACTCAGCATAAGTGATTTCCAAATTATTGGTAAATGATATTTTGGTTGAAACTATAAAAGTAAATATTATTCTGTGCTCAATAATGGAAAAAATTATCCTATTTATTAAAATCTAGCAGATCAAAGGCTAGTAGCATGCCTATTTAGATGACTTCTATACCATTCTAATATTAAAATAATTTGGGGACACTAGCTATCAAGTAGCACACTGTAAGAGAACCCTTCTTTTCTAATTTCAGTTTCCACCAAAAAGAAATATCTGCACGATATTAATGTGTTAATGCGTTAAGATATTAAAGTGTTAATTGTGGTGGTATGTTTTAAGCATTTATCCCTTATCTGATCCCCTCCTTCCCCAGCTGTCAATAACCCTGTATTGCTGCCCTGTTTCTAGATCTTTCCCTGCTAATCTCCCCTTGCTTGATGTATGATTTGCTGATCTACATTGTTCCCCACCTTTGGTTATCCCCATTGGATTGAGTTCTGTATACCCCGCCTTGGATTCCTCCCTGCGTGTATCCTCACTGGTTGCTTGCCTTGTGCCATCCCTTCTACAAAACCCACCACGCGAGCCCTGCTCGGGGTCTTGGGAACTTTCCATAAATAAATGTCTCTGTCTCCCCCAAGACCCGTCTTGTCTCCACTCCATTCTCTGTGCCCCAGACAGACGGTGCCGAGAATCTCGGAGTCCCTCGGTGGGGAGGTGAGAGCTCCCCAGGGGGGACTGTGTCGCATCCCTGTGCCACTGTGTGCCCTGGGACAGAAACACGCACCGCCACAGTTAATGTCACTTGTAATATCATCATGAATTCATTCTAAAGAACCAAGTATGTCAGTTCCTGTCTGTTTGTTCACAAGAGATCCAGCTTGATGGAATGGCCATCCAGTTGCTACAGGACAGGCATTTGATCTATAACGATGCCTGCTTAGTTGTAGCAGCTCATGAGAACTGAGACACAGTCTTGTTTCTGACCACTCTGTAAATGCAGGAACTTCTAAGGCAGTGATTGCTAGCCACAAACATGACTAAAGATATCTGGAGTTATTTAACCCAGTATAATACCAGGATGAAACAGATTTTGGGGAGTTCCCTGTAATACAGGTTAGACAAGAATTTTCTCAGAGAAATAGAAAAGCCATTTACTTCTGGTTTTGCCATTCACAGATATAGTTCATAATTTAATATCACTTTTTATTAATTTTTTTGAGTAGTTGCAAAGGAACAGAAACTAACCCAAAATGTGATTGTTGGTGGTAAGATGAATAAGACTGGATAGAGAAATTTCTCACTGAAGAGGAGTTTTACATGCAATGTCTGCTATGCTTTCTCTGTTATGGAATGGCAGTAAATAAGGAAAAAAAGCAGAGAAGCCTTATCATTTTCTACTATGTTCTAAAGAATCCACTACTTCAGTAGCCTCTTGCCTATGACTGAATAACATCATCATCAGACTACGGAGTTTATTTGATAGAAGTACCACCTGCAGAGTCATAAGTGACAAGTACTGTTAATGCCATAAACCTCTGGAAACATACTGTGGGCCTAGTTCCTTCCTTTGCTATTCAGGGAGAAAATTCCACCAAGTCACGTTAAACATTCGTTTATAGGCATGAAAAATTCTGCATTGGTTCTCATAATCTTTCTGCTTTAATTTAAATTAATACTGTTGACTGATTGTCTTTAAGAATCCTATGCAAAATTATGCTTACAAGTCAGCTTTAAAGATCTTAAAATTGCTTAATATAGCATTTAGGCACAACTGTCTTTGGAATAATCCTGTAATTACAGGGGAGGATAGAGTCCATCAGTTAGTTCCTTGTACTAGAAGGAGAGCTCTTCTTATTTTTGTTTGTTTGTTTGTTTTAGTTTTTGTTTTGGTTTTTGTTTTGTTTTGTTTTTGGTTTTTTCTACAGATGTATTAAAATCTGAGAAGGAATTAACCTAACTGGTAGTGCTTCAGCAGTCCTGGGAGTGTATCTACATAAGTGCTTGAGCTGAGAGCAGTAATGCAGTTATGAAGCAACTGTCCCCATCATCCCACTTACTGTACTTGGTCTCACATTACCTTGCAGCTGCAGAGTACATGCACAGAATCCTTCTGGGAAGAAACTAAACTGGAAGACTTGTTCCAGGAACACTCCTAATGCTTTTGATAGGCAGCCTGTGCGCAGGACTAGGCTAGCATTAGTCTGAAGTGATTGATTTGATTCCATTTTCATTATAATGCCTTTATGGACTTAAATTTCTCCTCTCTGGTGTCTTAGTCACATAGGGTTAAAGTCTGTTGCTTTAGCATCTTTGGCATACTTTTATGAAATTCCATTGTCACTCCCTGTTGCCTTTTTTTCAAATGATATGCCATGATGGCAAAACTTAAATCTCTTGCCCAGTTGGACAAGTCAAATCACAGAGTCACCATCAAATGTCACAATTCCCACATGATCTTCCACTTTGTGTGAACAATATCCTCAGCTCCATAAATTGCAGGCTTTTTTGGCTGCTCTTTAGAGTGACTGAACACATTAAATTTTATGGAATTTGGCATGTAAAAAAGGTACTGTCTACTCTATATTCATTTTTATTGCCACCCTGGATTGCTTTAGTTAACTATTTTTTCTTTCTTTTGGGGATTTTTAAAACCTTCCATTTTTATGTAGTGTCAAAAATGTTCTCTGATCAAGTAGGCACCAGAGGACCTAAGATAAGGTTGTTGCAAAGAGAGGGTGACAGCACCTTAACGGAGAGACTTTTCAATGGGATGTCAAATACAGGGGTTCTGCTTGCCAATGCTGCTTCTGCCTGCACTGGGAAGAGCATGGCTTCTGGGGTAACTGAGAGGGAGACAAGAACAAAAAATGGGATTGTTCTTCCTAAGAATCAAATTATTTTGTTAGTTATTTGGCTTCGGCTACATGATGCAGGTCATTTATACAATAGATTGCTTCAATGCTTAGGTTTAATTTCTTAAAACCATATTAAATGGTATTTCAAATGCTTCAAATGGAGGAGAAATTTACCCACTTATTGGGTAAATGTCTCTGTTATCAGTGGAAATAAGGTTGCCAGTACCAAACACTTTTAGATCACACTGACAGAAACAGAATAGGCAGAGAATAAGTTTTAACCAACATGGAAGAAATGCTCTTGTGTAGTTATTTCATGAAAAATAACACTGCTATCAAACATTTCTCAGTAAGGCAAAACTGGAGGTGAGTCAAGATATTTCCAGTATGCTGGCTCCTATCTTTATGGCAATTAAATGCATCACTGAATTCTGTTACAGAAAATTTACAAGAAATATGCCTTGTGCTGTGTCTCCTAATGATTATTTGGGCTTATCAATGAGATAAATACAAGGACTTCACCATATCCCAACCACAGTGTGCCTGACAGCATCTAATAACACAACAATCAAGTGGCTAAAAGAAGCTTCTTACAGCAAGGTTCATTTTCCATAACAGGAAATAGGACAAAGATAAAAGGTTTAAGCCAGCAACGACTTATATCTGTTCTCCCTTACCTCAAATTTATGCTTCCATTTTAAAGCTCTCAACTACCTCTATTGCTGATTGACAGAGCTGAATGCAACCTCTCATTGCAATGAGCTTTTTTAATACTTTCTCTTCTCCTTATGTGTCTTTCTTTCAGGATGAGAAATCATTTTCCCTTGTCCTTCCTCTCCGAATCAGCAGATCCAATACTGAATTAAAGTATTCTCTTTGATTCTTGTACCTGTTAGTATCTGGTATGGGGCTCCAGCAAGGGGCTGTTTTCTTTTTAATTATTTGATTATTATTTTCAAAAGACATGTGATACAAGATCACATGCCAGACTTGGCAACATTTTATTTCCTGTGTATCTCCTTGTTCCTTGCCTCTGGCTCAATGCAATACTTCATTATATTCATAATGACTTGGTCCTAAGAAGGATAGAGAAATGTTTGGATATTAACCTTAAAATACCTTAACAACACTTCAGTTCTATATCCTTGCACTGTGAGTGTATATAATTCATTAATTTAATTTGTAAAGGGATTACTTCAGAATAATGTTATTAGAGATGATCATATTACCAGATAGACTGATATGAGACAATCTCAGTAACTTTGCCTCAGGATGTCATTTCAGATATCTCTTTTGTACCCCCTATATAAATTCATTACATGCCTCAAATTGGCTTCTAACCTTAAACTGACAAGTATTCTCTACGATGTGTGTTAACCAGGTTTAGTACCCTTGGGTTTGCAATATGGAAGTATAGATGCTTCCAGTAAAAAAAATAAAGAATTTAAATGCAAGTAGGGATTTAAATTACTGCACAATCATATACTGGAACTACTTTCTATCTTGCTTAATATATGTGTCATGGGTTGATGCTGGACCAAATGCCAGTGCACCCATGAGTGTATATTTTACCCAGTGAGCGACTGTGAGATGCAACCAAGAACAGAGCAGAGCAGGCCTAGAACTTGAAAGAGGAAAAAAAACTTTATTAAATTACATAACAGAAAATAGAAAAAGGAAACCCAACCACCTAAAAGCAGAACACTTCTTCTCCTCCCCCCAATTTCCATCCCATGCATGCTCACACAGTTGACAAGAGCACATTACCCTCCTCCACTTGCTTAAACCTTCTATGACCCTGGGTTCCCATCATAATCATCATCCCTTAAAAAACAATCCTCATTCCATCCAGGATGAGAGGAGTCTTTCTCGCACCACAGACCCCCCACAGGAAACACAGGTCCACCCTCCCGTGTTCCCACGTCACCCATGGCACAGCCGGAGGAGTCTGCCAGGGTGACACCCTCCCTTCCATGTCCAGCACTCTCACCGCCATCCATGGACCAAAACTGCAATAGGGCTCTTTAAGGATGTTTGGCCAAGTACCAAAAACCAGCCATCTTCTCACTTTGGGACTCAGGTCCCCCCCATTTACCTCTGGGGCCAAGGGTTCCAAGAATAGGCCAGAACGTCTCTGGTTTTGAGCCAAAAAACATCCANGGGGGAGGGGACGGGGATGGGGCGGGGGGATGGAGGGCACTTCCAAAGTTCTCCACTCCCCATCCTGGATGGGGCTGGCTCAGCTCCCGACCGTCTCTCTCTCTCTCTCCCTCTTTCCCCCCCTGGGGCCCGAGGTCTACCTGGCTCCCCTCCCCCACCCAGCCTGGGCTGGCTGGGCAGGGGAGAGGAGAAGGATACTCCTCTCCAAAAAGCGGAGCCAGGAGAAGAGAAGGTCCCTCTGGAAAGCCTTGCTTTTAACCCCTTGTGTCCTCAGAGGCGTGTCCAGCCTCTCAGTGGCCACCAAAGGTGTCAATATTCGAACCTGACCACTCACTGGTTTGACCTCAGCTTCCAAAAAAAATTCACTTCCCCTCAATCCAGGACAATCCAAATCTTCAAATATTTTCAATATTATTTCTCAGACTTAGCTTTTGATCCACTTTTTATATTGATGCAGTTATCTAAAATAGACTAGCCTAAAATTAGCCTTTCTTGTTCCTGATTTTACAAAGAAAGTTATAAACCAAATCAGACCAAAAAAACCCCAACAATAAGTGACTCTACTTGAGGTAGAGGTCTACTAAAGGAACAGATTTCTGTTCCAAAATATATGATGATGAAAGAACTGTATTAGGACTGTATTTTGTATAACTATGAACAGTTTCAGAAATGTGACCCTGCAAATTAAAAGAAAAAAAAAAAAAAAACCTTAATTTTGAGTTTTGCATTTTAAATGCAAGAATCTAGTGGTCGATGCCTTCTAGAATAAAGAAGAGTAAAATTTGGATTTGAGCTGATAGAAAAAGTAGGTTGATACAAAACTAAGGGAATAAGAAGCATTCATCCACATTCATTGGCTATGACTTTTTAAGGCCTTAAAAATATTTCCCTCAGCATTCTGTAAAGTTGCCAGTGAACTATAGAGTTAAACTGCTCTGTCAGCTTTTGGTGGCAACTGAATCTTTGGTGCCAATCTTTCTACTTCACTGAACAATCTGGAAAGGTTTGTCAAATGGTATTTCAGTTCCCCAAACTAACAATTCAATAGGCTGGCTTCATTCTCCCTTCAGTTTTTACACAAAATGTTTTGGTTTTTTTTTTTTTTAATCTTTTCAGCACAAACTAATATATGCATAGAGGATGTGCTATTTATTTTTGGTTAATTGTCACAAGATACCAATTTAAAACTTTTTGTAAGAATAAAGTTCTATAAGAGCATACAATCTCACAATTTTAGGTTATCATAGATGATTAAGTTTCAGAAGTTTGTTCAAATTTTATTTCTGACATGTCTGAAAGGAATATATTACAGAGCAGTATGAGCCTTGGTTCCCTAGAGGAGAGCAGTGCAAGTTTTAGAAACTGCATATCTACCACTAGGCTCTTCTGTAGGCCTCTGAAGTGAGATCTACGATTTTAGGCTGCCGTATTGAAAGTCTGCATGCAGGCAATATTAGACCTGTTCCAGTGACATACAGGCAAGTGCTCACATTATAATGATAACGTATAGCTCTGTTTCCTCTTTATCTCACAGAAGAATGCCACTACCACAAGAACAGTTACAAGTGCCTGAGAAGCTGCTCTTGATGAAGAATGGCAGACTGAAGCACCACCACAGCAAGACAGTGATTATAGTGGAAAACAAAGGAAAGAAAAATTGCAGAAATGTTCTAATACCCTGTTTGGGAAGCACAAGAGCAGCTCATTAATTTAGTTTAAGGTTTACATAAGGCAAAGCTGAATTCTGAAGCATTATATTCTATTGGTTCTGGTTGGCTAGGAGACACTGCTGCATTCTGGAAACTGGGCTTGTTTTGCAGCATTTATATTTGTTATTTTGTCAATTCTTGGCAGGGACAAAGTAATGCAATATGATGAAATTCTAAGTGAACATGGTAGAGTTTATCCAGCCATCCCAGCATTGTGTGAGAACAGGCACCAGAAACTATCATTGTAAAATAATCTGTCCAGTGAGGCTGTACTTAAAATTTGTAACATAGTCACCAAAACTGACTTTCTTAATTTATTTAGAGATATGATATTATAGAAAAGAATTTGACTAAAGAATGACTCAAGTCTTTTTCTTTTTTTCAAAAATATTCTTCTTCTAAGATTCTGCTTGTGTTAGCTGCAGCAGCATCCTGATGGGAAAGACACAAGCCAGAGAGACAACTCTCAAGCCATATACATTTGTGTAACTCCCAACATCATCCTAAATCTACACTGAATACACAACAGACAAAAAACTCAGAGGTAATTTCAGAAATGAGTGTGATGTAATACAAAGCTATTTAACATGCTAGTTCTATTTACCTCTAATTTTAGACTCTGTGTGGATATGAAGTGCAGCCTTATAACCTTGACGCAAGAATGGCAACAGAAAGATCAATACTGAAAGAAAAGACTGTAATATATTACTGAGCCATGGAGAGAGCTGAGTGAAAGACAATGACCTAAAAGCAGGAATAATTAAACACTGATGACTGATAGCAGATGAATTCCACAAAAACAGTGTAGCTGAAATTATCACCTGTGTCCATGGGAGAAGAATCCCCCTATTTTCTTTGAATTAACTGATTTCAAATTGTAAGATTATCTGTAAAATGCTAAAAATTTGTGAGAAATGTTCTTTTTGGCAAATCTCTACATCTGGTTGAATACCAAGGTGGAGACAAAGCAACAATGTGTATGCGTCGGTCTCCACATACACATAGAAATGCTTTTTTTTCCCTCCCTCACAGTTACTGGGGAAATGCATGCCCACATTTGAGAACATATTAGGAACATTTGCCTCTTTATATGTGGGAAGACATCTTAGCTCTGTAATTTTATTTTCTAATATACACTAATATTTATGTTATGATTATTATATGTTTGATTTTGAAGTACAGGTCTCTAAACGAGGCTCAGACTTACATACTCTATACTAGCTGAAACTTTATCTGAAACATCTAAGAAAGTTCAAATATCAAGTTTTATTGTACAGGAAATGACAACTCTTTTACTCTAGAGAAATAATTATGGCAAATTGACATTCCTATAAAATTCTTGAAGGTTTACAAGAGAAATTCAGTTAGGCTTTTAATTATGATAATATTAATGACGAGTGTTAAATCGAAAAGAATGGGGTCAGGAAGCTAGACTGCTTAGTGAGCTATGTTGGTGGAAGTGGCTTTTAGCCCTTTTGAGATGATGGTTCTTAACTCTTGAAGGAAAAATATATCTCTTAGGCTGATAAAGCAGAAGTAAGAAAACCCCATTGTACTTATCCTAGGTGCTGTGCAAACACATGATCAAGTGTAGGCTCCTCCATAAAATGTGACATGTGTGTTAAGGGTACCAACAGCACAGGTTATCCAGTGAACAAATGGCATGTTTTTGCTGCTCTGGTTTAGGTCAACTCATTAGAGATATTCCTCCTTGTACAATACTACAAAATTGTCTTGAGTCACATGTATTCACATTGCCCTTTTAAGTCGTGATACAGCATTTTATTTTTTCACAGAACAGAACTGAATTTAGGACTCAGTCTTGTCATTCATGCTCCCTAACTAGGAACACCACCTCTAAAACAACATTACACATTTGGAAAATGGCAGAATTTAGACTGTTTTATGCCACTATTACTCATGGAAAATGGAATATTCTAGTTCACAAACCCAAAAATATGTCAAAATGAAGACATAAATTTATTCAGTAATTTTCAAGGATTGTGTTGTATTATTGTAAAAGCTTGGCGAAATTGTTTGCTTAAGGGTTCTGATGAGATAGTCTTTTGCTACACTTCCTATTTTTTAGCCTAGAGTTGTGCAGTAATTACAGTATATCAACATCTGAAGAACAGTCTGGGAGCAATTGCGGTTTTCCCTGTGGACTTGATAAAAAATTGAGAATCACTACCCAAAAAACTATATTACTTTTCTTTAAAACTGTAGAATTTTTCTATCCATCCAAAATGTCAAAAAGGAAATATCTTTGAATTTGCTTCTCTTGCTTTTAATAATTTAAATCTCAGAAATATTTTTTTATAAATAAAACAAAAACTGTAGCTGAATACTGAAACTTTAATGTCATTGTACAGTGAGCTCAGTCTAACATACTCTGTTTACACTGTTCTGCAGAAATTTTTGTCTTACTGTGTTACTTCTTGGGCAGCAGGGCAAACAAGACAGAGTTTTTTCAGAAACTAGTCTTCTGCCCAGTCTTAAACTTCTTCCCAGGTTTTCCCCAGTCCACTTATAACTTAATATTTATTTTCAGGAGACTCCATGGCTTTGTTTGCCTCCCCAGCTTTCAACTTGCTATATGAACTGAAATCCTATTTGCTTCTATGTTTGCTACATGTTCAAACTTACAGTCTAACATCTGTCCTCATATGTCCAGAAGTATAACTTTGATCATTCACTTAGCATTTGATTTAGCTTAACTGTAGTACAAGTAGGTACTACAACTCAAAAACCACATTTCAGCTTTATGTATCCGCAGGGCCAGCTGTTCTCATGCATGTTGATTGCCGTCTGGGTTGGCAAAGTTTGGTTGTCTGAAATGACATGGCCTACATTTACTCATTTATTCATTCTCCCCACTTTAATTCTGCATTCTTATTTTCTATCACTAGACTTCAATATTTACCTTTGTAATTCAGTTCTTTTCTGATCAACTGGGTTAGAGGAAAAGGAATAGTCAAGTCTTGAACTTTCATCACTAAATGCATATCACCCTTTAGGTTTCAACCTGAAGTTTAGGTTTTAACCCTGAGGTTATCACCTCAGGTTTCATGTTTTGGGTGACATAAAAGTCAGCATTTTTCCCCTGAAATCAGAGCTTGGTCCGTAGATTAAAAATAAAATAAAATAAGAATATCATATAAAAACACATAAGAGCAAGTGATATTTTTGATCTTCTGCATTAAATATACTCCAAAAAGAGTTTAATGACTCTAAGAATAATGAATTATTGTAATTTATAATTATCTTTTGCCAGCATCTTGTTCATGGTGGGTTTTTGAATTAATTTTATGGAACGCTTAAAGCTTTTGCACCTTTGAAACCTGATATATGAAAGGAAATTGATGCTTCTAAGCTAAATGCTCTTTATGTATCAATCCACAAATTTCAATCTTTTTATCTGATAATTTTGATGTAGAATACATCAAGTAATATGGACATTTGTGTTGCCTACATATAGAAAGAAAAAAGCAACAACCCACCTCAAAATACACGTAATTATTTGAAAACCCACACCATTATTGTCTTTGATAAATCTTTGCCCTTGAGTAAGGAATGATTACAGATTTTACTTGAAGATTTTTCTGGTTTAGAGTTTTCTAATATTTTAGCAAACATATAATACAGTTGCAAGAAAAAAAATTCTACCGCTGGTAATGCATTCTAACAGAAGCAAAATTTAAGATTTAGCTGCTGTAGTCAGAGATCCAATGTTTTCATCTTTGTTTTTTCTGGACTGAAACTTTCAGGCAAAAATTCTCATCTGCACAGCATTTTCCCGGAGCAAGGAAGAGAAAGCTGTGTTGCAGGTGGAACTCTTGCGAGGGAATCTAAAATGATGGAAAAGTTCTGCAGATTGTCATCAGCTTGTCTGTTCTATAACACAGGACTGCAGCTTTAGCTGAGATATACATCTGATAAGCCTGTGGGGTTTGACAATGCATTTCTTCCTTTTATATGCCACGGATTCTTTCAATGATCTTGGCCATTTGTATGGGGTTGTCAGATCTCAAGCACTGAAAATGGTGCACTGAATATATATACAGGTATATGAATTTTTTGCACATGCCATAAATTTCTGAATCATACATACTTCCACCTATACAGACACATTGACAGTTGGAAAAGTGAAATGAATATTAGCAAAATATTCTCAATTCCATTTTTTTCATTCCATTCTCAGTTTTCTCCTGAAGGGGTTCATCTGTTTCATTACTCTACTCACAAAGGTTATATGGGTAAGTGAAAAAAATTATTTTTAAAGTAGCAATTTGAACTATGCTAAAGTATAAGTAAAGTATATCACTCTGGTGGTTAGCACAAAACATACAGATTTTTTTCATTTTCCTTATTGCAGATTTTCTCAGAGAGAAATTGACTTTTTAGACTGATTAGACTTATATTTGCATTTGCATCTGAAAATCTGTAATTTTTCAGAATTTATTACTTGGCAGCATATTAAGCACATCTATTTTATTGATTTAATTACTTATTTCATTAAATATGTGAACTTTGTTTACACATAAATGTTCTAAAATCCAAATCTTCGGGAGAGAAAGAGATGAAAATGGAGGAGAATGTTTGTCAAAAAGTAAAAGTTCCTTATTCCCATGACTCCATTACTTCCTTCTGTATTGTTTTTTATAATGATACTTTAATAATTCCCAAAATGGTATTAAAACACTGTTTAAATTTTTTTTTAGAATAGTATAATAAACCCCACACCTTTCAGTGGGGAATTAATCATAAATAAATAAATAAGACCCAGGTAAATTTAGACAGTATATTATTGTCATGGTGTTTTCATCATAAATTTTGAAGAAAGCAAGAAAAAAGCAACCGTAATATGTCTTATAAACACTACATTTGAGTTATGCTTAAACATAATTATGTGGGAACTACAGAATAAAAGAGAATAAATTGCTCTTTCGTGTTATATCTGTCTAACAATCATTATGCCTTCTGTTTCTGTCTTCTATTACAACTGCTGTTACTTAGGTGACAATGCATTTTCAATTCAGATTCCTATTATTATGATTTTAAATGTTTTGCTGTTTCTTCATTTCAGAAGATATATAGGTTAGCTTCTAGCATTCTTATTTGATTTTTGTTAAAGTCCTGTCAATTTCCATCCCCCATTGAACACGGAAAGGTTTGTTTAAAGCACTCTCAATCACTCACAAAATAAAGGTTTTTTCCCTCCCTTGGGATATCTGGCACACACGACATGCAGATATTTTAACAAACAACTGCCTCAGAAGAGGTATAGTACCCATGTGATTACTGAACTGTTTGATTGGCAAGAATTGGACATTAATTCTTTTAAGTGGCAACAGTAGATATAAGTAGATATAAGCCGCTGAAAGCATTTGCACGAAAATATGATTTTCTCATGGTTCTGTGCAGTATTCAGAAATGAGTGCAGTCTTTTATGTACATTATAATTAGGAATACACAAATACTTGATTGCTCCAAATTTTCCTAAAAGATACAAACACGAATAAAAGCAGCACCCTGAAACCCATTTGCAGTCACCAGAGACTTTTTAATTAGCAGTCACATCTGTGTAACAATACTATATTTTGCAAACCTAGCAGCAACCTAAACAGTATTATTAAATTTTGGAAAAGATTACAAATCTCAGTAGACCGGTTTAACGATTCAAAAAGTAGTGTGGAATGATATCTCTGGCCTCCTGAGTCTAGTTTGAAAATAGCTAAATCTTCCATAATGATGTCATTAAATATTTAATAGTATAGTATTTTGAACACCTTTCCAACATAAATGACATTAAATTTTAACCTGTTTAAACTGTTAAAGGTTATCTGAGAAAATTCCATTTGACTACACTTTTAAAGCCAATTAAAACTATCTTGATATTAAAAGATGGCTTTTTTGAAGAAATTGAGTTAATGTAAACAACAAAAAAAGAAGATTGAAGTGAACAGGTAGATTTTTTATGAAGTATTTCATAAGGTTATGAATTAAAATTATGATTTTTTTAAATTTTTCAACACGTTTCTATTGATTTTTTTTGTAATCTTGATTAGAATGTAGCTGCTATGCATCCAAACTCTCAATTACATCAGAGCAAAAGTTGTAAAGAGACATCAAAGTATGTAAAAAATTGCCATTTTAATAAAAAACAAAATTTCACTATATAGAAAAATCACCTAAAAGTTTTCAATAAAATAAAGCTTCAAATATAAAGGAAAATACTTTTTTTGTGTGTGTTCTGGCCATAAATTATTCACCTGATTTTGCTTGCTACTAACAAATACTCTAATGGAACTCCATGACTGCAGCTTTTGTTTCGTATTTATTTTTTCAGTATCAAATATCTTTGCTGCTCCATCACATTCCTAATGGCAGTAGACTATGAGAATGCACACGAGATTTTGTTGGGGTGGTACTGACTTCACTGTTAGCAGAGTGGGCAAAAAGCAGCTCATCACCCAAGTGCCTGCCTTCAGGGTGCTGATGCCTGATTATGACTCCCAGCATCTCCATGTGGTGGTTTGGCTTTTCACAGAATGGACAGGAAACAATAAGAAATCACATATCAGCAGTGCAGAAGGAAAAAAAAAACCAGAAACATTCAGCCACAAGAAGTGGAAGGAAGCATTTCAGCTCGGCATATTGTTCTGACCTTAAAGGTCTCCATCAGTTTGCTAAAAGTGACCTTCAAATGAACTTAAACATTTTATGTTTCATTTTAAGTAAAAAGTGGAAATCTTCTGGTAGAACCCCATGTCTTTTAGATTTTTGTTCTTGGAGGAGAAATAGAAATGCTTAATAATAAATTATTTTGTTTATGACTTGAAATATGGTTGTATGTATTGCCAGTTTGACTTTTAAGCTGATCTTGTTCAGTTAAAACAGCACAAAAGCAAACCTTTGTGAGATTTCTGCTCAATAAGGCTTGTATTCATTTTTCAAATATCTATATTATAATTGCATTGACTTTAGTGGGTTGTTCACACATACAATTGCCAGAACTGAGATTTATTATTAAATCTATAATGCAGCCAAGGATTCATGATGTTAGGTGCTATATAATGTGCAGAATGTTGCAGTCATTTCTCTGACAGCAAAACTCTGTACACTACATTCACTTTTGTTTGAAATGTAAATAGGGGAAAAAAAAAAAACTTTGAAAGGAGTCGTGGACCAAGTATCACACAGTGGCACCAAATTATATTATTTTTAAAGCTCATATAAAATAATTCTATTTAATTGGAAAATCAATCACAACTTTGACTACTGTTGTCTTTAACTTAACAGGACAGAAGCTAGTAGCAAAGAGCTTGTGGACTTGCTCTGACTAAAAATCGTACAGTTTAACTCTGTTCTATATGGCTCCTTGTACCAGAATGGGTTGTAACCAATTTCATGTCAGAGACTGGGAAGGTCATTGCTGTTAGGCCAGTCTGAACACTGGATTTACAGTTGATTGGTAGATGGAGATGTATGAAAAAGCACTGAAAAAAAAATCAGTGTTCTTATCTGTGCCTATTAAATGCCATCTTCTCTGACAGTAACCAGCCTCTTAAGAGCTTTAACTAACACAATATTGTGTTTTCCTTTCATATAATTTGTTTAATATAAATTTAATTTGTTGAAATAACAGATATTCCTTAGGCTCCTTGGGTGTCTTGAACAAAGCATTTTGTTTGAATAAAACACATTAAAGAGCAGAGCACTGGCAGAAAATCTTTTTTGTGAGGTGCAGGATAAATTTGAGTGACTTGAAGTGGTGAAATGACAAGATATTGTCTCCTATTGATAGAACCTCCTCTATGCTTTATTCCCTTTTTCGTTATATTTGTTTCTGCTAAGAAGGTGTATCTTTTTCTGTGGGAAGCAATAATTCCTTATGGAAAATATTCTCTGTTGTGCAATTTCTTAAATAGATCACAAAAAGAAGCAAGAAAGATGTAAAAAATTTTGATTATGAGAAGTCTCTAGATTTTTTGAAGAGCATCATTTTCACACCAAATCAGCTTTTGTATACGTCTCTGTGGTGAAAAATCTTTTCTTTCAGTAAATACTTTATTTTCACTTTTTCTGGCTGACAATAATCTTTCTGCAGCACTTCTCTCAAACCATTTTCCTGTTTCTTCATGGGTAGCTTCTCTTCTGTACTTCTCTCCATCATATTTTAACTTATTAATGTCAGACTTTCAAGAAATAAATATAGTTTAACCAAAATTTGAAGGGTGATAACTCAGTTTTATTTGAGTTCAGAGCAAACAGTTTTGAAATTTGGGCTTTCATTTACTCTGCTAAGGCCTGCTTCTTCAAAAGTTGTTTGCAGTAAGCCCTTCATATGACAGTCTTTGCCAGATTTTCTGTTTAACACGAGACCTTGAATCTAGCTATATAATTCCTTCCATTCCTCTCTCTCTCCTTCCTGCCTTTCTTACAGAAATGTTTTAATCTGAATGTGCACCTATCTTGACATCTAACTTTTTACCTTTATATGTACTTGGAAGTAGTTTTCCATTTTCCAACCTGGTCTTTCTAAATTTATTTTTGTTTTTTTTTTTTTAATAGAAATTGTTTGTGTTGTTCTAAGTTAGTACTTACTGTGAACTGAATTCTATAACAGTGAAAAATTGAACTCTTCCTTCATAAAGTAAACTTCTTTGTATTTATAATATGTGGTATTAATTATTTAATAGATAACATATCATGTTTTAGTCCACAAGAAACTTAATGAGTTTCACACTAGGGTGTCAGCACGGGGTTTGCCTAAGGGAAACTTGGTTATTTGAGCAAGACAGAAGATCTATTGATTTAATGCTCAGGACTCCAGCAATTTATGTACAGCATGATACTGAAACATTGTGGAGCTCAATATTAAACTGAACACTAACATTAGAATTAACCAGGAGGCATAGGAAAAAAAAAAACCAGACATGATCCTAATTACCTCATCAGTTATGTAATACAGAGCTTATTCACTTCAGCAAAAGCCATATATGAAGAAATAGGTGGATGACATGGGGTTTTAATTTTCATTTTACATTGTATGCCTATCTTAATTGTTGAACTAAGCTTTTGTGAAAAAAAGTAGCTTTAGCTCAATACTGATGTGTAGGAGAAAACCTGTGGGATGTTTTTGCAATGATGTGCCAACTTTGGAAAGAAGTGAAATATTTTAAAGAACAGATTAGATTTTGTTCTATTTCAGTAATTGTAATATTTAAGGCAGGACAGATTCCTCATTTTTCAGAGAGTAGCAGAAAGTTCATATAATTAATTCTGAGACCACAAGACATGTATTTATATGTGTAAGTCTTGTGGTCTCAGAATTACTCAATTATTACTTTTATCCCCCAGATATTCTTGTATCTGCCATTGTACAGCTGTGGAACAGACATAGCACTAACCAAATTCCAAGTGACAGTGGTCAGGAACTTTTGCAAATGGAGATGCATCCTATCTATACCTTGTCTCTCTTCTGTTTCTGTTAGCCTTGAGGTTAGAATGATGAAACTGAGAATGGGGTGGTAGCTTCAATAACCCTAATATGTTGGTAGATTTATCATATCCCATTGTGAGGTTACTAGCACAAGACTGTATTTAATTTGGCGTTTCAGTATAATTTGATTGGCAGATTGTACCTGTACTTGTTTTGTTTTTTTTTCTTTGGATGTTGGAGAAAAAGAATACTCAGATTTAAAATACAGACACTAGTTTCTTTTTTTTTCAAAAATCTCAGCCTCAATTACTTGCTCTTTATGAATGGAACTCTACACATGCACAAATGTTTCCTTAAATCATTGATTAACACACGCTGCTTTTAGCAACTGCTACTTCACACTGCCACTTGTTAATTCATAAATTGGTTCATTGAGTCTAGTACAATGGAACAACAATGGTTATATATTTCTTAAAATAACAGAATGATACACACCATCAATCTCAAGACTTCCTCTCCTCTTTCTGTTGTAATTCAGTGCCCACCAAGCTTCTGCAAAAAAAATGATTCAGACCTTTTTCCCAGGTCTAGGCACTATCATTAGCATCACAGGCAGTAAATTACACTGTCTTCTATGAGACTGACAAATGGAGGTTCTGCTAAAGCATCTGGCATGCTTCTATTAAAAAGGAGATGCTTTTTTTTCAGATGGAAAAGCCTTTCAAAAAGTATATCCATCATAGCTGAGCTCATTGCATCTTGAGTTCCTAGGTATTATATACCTGCTCTTTTCACTTTGTTTTTATTGATTACTGTTACAATACCCCATAATTTTGACTTTTATATGCCTTGAACACATTTCTTTGTATATGCTCCTATAGAGCAAAATTTTTGGGTGAAGGAGAGGGCATTAGGGAATAAAATCTATTTATTCTCCTTTAAAGAATTTTTGATGTAGATATAAAATTTCAGGTTGGCAGCTACCACCAAATATGACTTAGTGTAGTTCTTTTCCTCTATCGGTGATCAACGAGTTAGTGTGGTCTTAAAATCCTAACACTGTAATGCATGAAGAAGAGATAACAACCATCAGGATGCTATTTTTTTCAAAGTTTTTTAGATATTTCAGCATTACCTAGTTTTATTAGCATATCCCTTTATGTGTTTTGTTTCTTTTGTTCTTCAAATGTAATAAGACCTCATTTTTCTAATTATCTGTGTAAGAATACACAAGGTCTAGTATTGAAAATCGCTACATAAATTTTGTACTTGCATAACTACAAAATTTGTCTACCCTTATGTGTTTCATAAAAACCTAATTTAATAATTCAGTACCTGTTTGAAAAGAAAAATTATTTCAGATCAGATAGCCCAAGACTATGTAAGAGGACAAGGAAAGTTTGTTTCTTCTAAACTATGACTCCAAGCATGGACTTCAAGCAAATGCTGCTAAAGCTTATACACACACAGATGTTGGTCCTTCTGTTGCTTTGAACATCCAGAGAGACATAATCTAAATGAGGAAACAATCTAACTAAAATTTTAAAAGTCATGAGGGGGCGAGACACATTGGATCTAACATGACAGAACTGCCTAAAGCTTGGATTTTCATTTACTAGATTAGTGTGCATTAATGAACACAGCACCTTGGCTACACCATACACTTTACTTATGCTATTTGTGAGCTATTACAAAACAGCACACGTGAGATTAAGAGCAGCAGAACACAGTCTGCTGATGCATTTCAGAATTCATCATATGAATACGCATGCTTGTGCTTCCTGACTTCAAAAATGCAATTATAGCTAAAAGTGCTATGAAATTATATTGAGGTAATCATAAAAATAGTTATCTCAGCTGAATGTTCCTACATTTCAATACTAGCACTTTTTGGGATATCCTGTTAAAGTTTACTCAGGAATGGATGTTACTGGAAGAGGTTAGGAATGACATTTCACCTCTGTATAAGAGCTGAGTGATAGCTGCCATGACAGTGCACCTATATATGCACAAGATATCTTCAACACATAGTTGTATATTGCCTACAACTACCAAACTCCTCTGTGTGTATGCCCATTTGAAAAAGCCTGTCAGGAGTTTGACACGAACTAGTAACTTTCCTCAGTGGCAGGTTTGCAGGAGAACTAATTCTAAAAATGAATATTAGGCATTAGGAAGCCATGAAGTCCAAAGTATGGAATTCTAAACACACAGATGAATTCTTCACAGTAAGTTCTGTATTTTGTGCTATGTTCCATTGGCTGAAAAACTTTGGGTAGCTCTATGCTACCACACAGTTGCAAATAATTACACATGAAATTGCCAGTGATTGTACACAGCAGGTGACCGTACAGATTGAACATTTACCATAGAATAGAAAAATAAACTTTGTTTACATTGTGAGTGTAGAAAATGAAGCCAAGACCTCTGTAAGAAGGAAATCCAAGGATGAATAGGCATCTCTAAGAACAATACATCCTGTCTCCTTCTTGTGTAATGCAGAGTGGTTACAGAGCTATATTTCTTGTGGAACAGATATTTTCATAGGAATTCTTGTAACCTACCCTTATTATTTTGGCAATACAAAGACCACCTGGTTCCAAAAGCTTTTCTAATCACCTCCTCTATGCCATTGCATGTACTGCTTCTTTCTCTGCATGTGTTTCTTAAACATTCTTTGAATTGTGTTAAGGTAAGATCTCTTAAAAATTAAAATAAAATCCACACTTCCCAATATATATCTTCTAAACAATATATAATTATATATGGTGAGCCACAAAAGGGGGGAAATATTGTTTCAGTATAGAAAAACAATTTTTAACCTCCCATTTCTGCAACAGAGTACTGTGTTCCCTTTAGATGCAGAATACATAGGTCTTAAAATAGATTAGCTGTGGGATACAGCAATTTCATGTATGCCTGTGTTGTGAATTTAACTAGCAGTTAGATTTTTTTCTTTTTATTTATGAGAGAATAATAAGAAAAGTAAGAAGAGATGTTGGGTCAAGTGGAAACAGTGAGAAATTTCACATGACTGGAGGTTTATATGCTTGGAAAGAAAAGATTCAAAATATGGATAGGTATGACTATGGCACAGGAGAGAACTGGAATCCCTAAGCTGATGCAGTGTATCTGCTGTGACAAGAATGCAGCAGAGATATGAGCCTCAGTTTTGATGGAAAGAAAAGCACCTTAGAAAGAGAATTCTGAGGAGTTTTCTGAAATTCAGAAAGTCAAAAAATTAAAGGCCAAATCCAGGCCTTGATAAAAAAGGATCTCCTTGGAAGGATAGAAGTTTAAACACTCTTACCTGTTCTGTCTTGTGTAATTTTTTCAAATTAACTTTTGAATTTTATGGAATATTCTCAGTTATATTTATGTACCAGCTGATTTCTTCAGGTGTAAAATCCTCTAAGTTTTCTTTAAAATGTTCAGTACAGAGAAAAGTTTTGACCCCTTTCTTTACAGCAAATACTGGTATCTCTGTGGAAATGTATGCTGTTTTGTCTTGCCTTGTTTGCAAATCAGTACTGGGCAGCAGGTACATTTCCTGTGCTTGCTTGAAGTATGGTTGGCATTTCAGTGTATCTAAAATTAAAATTTATTATAGGGACAGTTTTTTATAATTGTTGTCTTAATAGTTATGAAGTTATATGGCAGTTTGGGTAGATTAACAACTTCGTATTTGAATAAATCCCAGGAAAAATCTTTGCATATCTGGAAAGACACTATAGTAATTGCAATAGTGTCTTGACCAAGAAAAAAAGGTCAAAACTGACTCTTGAGTAAGCTAGGACTAGTGATCCTTGAGGGAAGTGTGTGCATTTGAATAAGTGGCTTGAAACCTTTATACAAAGTGTGTATATATATACATATATATATATACACACACACATATATATATATGAAAGCAACATATATAACAGAAAAAAACCCCAAAAAACTGACAATGACTTTCCTGCTATGGCTGACAGCCTAAAATTATCTTTAAGATTTTTAAATGTAAGCAGATCAAGTGTATTTATGAGTAGAGTTTTTCTGTCTTCTCTTCTCTTCTCTTCTCTTCTCTTCTCTTCTCTTCTCTTCTCTTCTCTTCTCTTCTCTTCTCTTCTCTTCTCTTCTCTTCTCTTCTCTTCTCTTCTCTTCTCTTCTCTTCTCTTCTCTTCTCNTTTTTTTTGGTGGCTTTCATCTGGCTAACCAATGCTTGCCCCCTTTTTCCTTACTGGTAATTTTATGTAAATAGTTTTCAGGAGAAGTAATTAAGAGAGAACTTCATTGCTTTGATGTAGCATTCTTAAGGTTGAATGTCAGAACATTTTCCAAACACGGTTAATGTGTATTAACCTGGGGAGGTGTAAAAGGCAGCATGGTAACTCTCATCTTAGAGGCATGAATAAATGTGAGGCCATACTCCTAAGATAAGGTCTGTGAGAAATGTAAACTGCTTGACTACTAAAGGAATGTACATAAAGTATTTGTTTGTATATTTTACACTTTTAAAAATAACCTAGTTTCTGTAGTTATAAGAGTAAGAGCTAAATTAGGCAGCATCAGTTAATTTCGAATTCATTTTATGATTTCTTTTTCCCTCTTTTAACCTTTATTCAATAAATGTCATCCTTTGTATATATCTCTGTATCCTTGTATGAATATGCATCTATTCATCAACACTTACGTATGTTATTTCTTCTGAAAGACAAAACTTATGTTTCACAAGTGCATAGTAGTATGGAAACCCTCTTGCAGGATTTTGTCCTCCTAGAAATTAATTCCCTAGTTGCAGTAAATTCTAGAAGCATGAAAGAACAAACAATACAGTAGTTTATTATGTTTATTTTCTTCTTCCAAAAGCACATTTTTAACTTACATTCTGTTGTTTTTAGAATACTTAACTACCTTAACAAAACATAAAACACTCAGTAGCCTACGGAAAAAAAGGGACAAAATCACCTTTGGATTTGAAAGTACAGCATTTAAATCATTACTAAATCAAAGATTTGATCTTCTCCTCCTTCTAATGTAATCTGGACAGTCAGATGAATGTGAAAGTCTACTGATAAATTCATCTAGCTATAAAAAATAGATGGGATGTCTGCTAAAATATCATGTAATAGAGTTAACTTTAAAATATTATTAGTCTAACTGCAGTGTCTCATTGAGGAGAAGAAGAAGAAAACAAGTGAAAATATTTCCAAGGAAATGAAGAACCCCAGATTTTGCAAAGAAAGAAATAATCTGATATTGGAATCCAGCAAAAATTTTTAATTAAAATACTTGATTCTTTGAAGTTCAGCATTGCACCAGCTAACTCTTAGTTATCCATTTTCCAAAATGGAATTACTACACTCTGGTTAATTTTCCAAATATAGTGGACCATGGACCATTCATGCATAGAGCTGTGAGCCCTCACAATGCAGTTCATATTCAGAGCCATTGCATTAAAAGTCTAAACCATCTTATCTGGACACATGAATGGGTGTTAGGTTGAGGAAGCACTCAGTTTCAGTTGCCCGAGGCTGACTTTATTGCCTTTCAAGACCTTGAAGGATTTCTTAAATTACTTCAGCGTTCACATTTTACAATAAAGCAGAAAGTTTCTGTTTTCTTTTAAAAGTTTTGAGGGATAAAAATGTAGTTTTGCAGATTGAGGTGGTGTTAGGCCATTCTCACATGCACTTCAGTCCTCTTCTCTCTGTTAGTATGTTAAATAAAGTCTGTCATTTCCTAGAACACCTAATGATTAGACTTCAGATGGTTTTCCTCTCAAATCTGTGCCACTGTGCAGAAATAATTTATGGCTCATCAGACCATAAATTTCTAGCTCAGTGAGTAGAGTACTTACCTGAAGGAAGGATACACTAGGATTTGAATTCCTCCCCCAAGCTAGTTTTTCTTCAAATAAACACTCGATAAAAGATTGACATACTCTTATTCAAAGGATGAAAAGCTAAGACTCTTACACTGAGGCCAAGAGCTCCCCTGTCAGACTAAAGCATGTTACCTAGGGTCCATGTTGCTGAGCAGCTGAAGGTATTCCAGCTGGGGAGATGGTAGCTGTTGGTGTGTGCTATATAAAGTTGAGGAAAAGAACAAATCTCAGTTTTCTTCTACCTGGTCAAATTCTCCAGCTAGAATTTTTTTTTTTCAAATGAAGAGAGTGGCACCTTTATAGTTCCTCCTAGTTTGTTTTTTGTAGTTGTTGGTTTGTTTGTTTGTTTGTGTTTGGTTTTTTGTTTGGTTTTGTTTTGTGTTTTTTGTTTGTTTGTTGGTTTGGTTTGTTTGTTTGTTTTTGTTTTGTTTTGTTTAATACAATGTATTGAGTTTGCATGGCCAGGTTTTGGTAGCAGGGGGTCTTAAAGGAGTGACTTCTCTGAGAAATTCTGGAAGCTTCCTCCATGTCCAGCAGAGCCAACATCAGCTGGTTCTAAGATGGATGTGCCATTGGCCAATACTGGATGTGTCAGAAATGGTGGTTAATACCTCTAGAATAACATATTTAAGAAGAAGGTTAAAAAAAGAAAAAGTTATGCACAGATGTAATTACAGCCAGAGAAGAGCAGGGTGAGAACACACGGAAGGAAGGACTCTGTAGACACCAGACCAGTGAGGAAGGAGGTGTGTGAGGTGCTGGAACTGATATCCCCCTGCAGCCTGTGGTGCAGACTGTGGTGAAGCAGCTGCAACCCTGCAGCCCATGGAGATCCTTGGGAATGCAGAGATCCACCTGCAGCCTGTGGCCAGAGCAGGTGGATGCCCAAGAGGAGGCTGTGACCCTGTGGAAGACCCACGGAGAGAGGAGCTCATGCTGGAGCAGGTGTCCTGGAGGAATTGTGACCCTGTGAGGGACCGATGCTACAGATGCCTGGCCTTGAAGTACTTTCTGTTTGTTGAGATCTGTTAGAGGGATTAACCCATGCTGGAGAAGTTAATGAAGACATGTCTCACATGGAAGAGGCAGGGCATGGACTTCTCTGCCTGAGCAGCTGGAGAAGCCATGGGTGATGAACAGACTGTAGCCCACATTCCCAGTACCCCCACACCACTGGTGGATAGGAGGCAGAGCTGGGAAGGAGGAAGCAGTGGGGTGAAGGAGTTTTTAAAGTCTTACTTTACTTCATATCATCCTGTTCTGATTTTGTTAGTAGTCAATTCAGTTAATACCTCTAATTTGAGTCTGTTTTGTCTGTGATGGTATTTGGGAAGTGATCTCTCCCAGTCCTTATCTTAACCTATAAACCCTTTGTTATATTTTCTCTCCCTTGTCCAGTTGTGGAAGGGAGTGATAGAGAGGCCTTGGAGGGTCAGCCAGCATCAGCACACTACATACAAATGTCTTCAGCTGCACACTTTATCTGGAGCTAAGTGAATTTCAGATGTAGGTGTTCTCAGACCAGGTTAACTACTCAGTCTTTCAGAGGGAAAGAAGACTGCCTACTTTAAAAATCACAGTTTTCCAAAAATTGTGCTATTCAGACAGGGAAATGATCATTGTATGTTATCCTTGAGAAAGTGCTAATGGATGAAGCTTGTAACTAAAGAACTTGTGGACTTTTAGACCATAAAGATTTCTATTTAAATACTCTTAACATACTTAATTTCTTTCTGCTGGTCTTGGGCTACATACCTATTTTCCTTTGACTCCAGCAATATTCAAGGACATTTAAAAGAGCAAGAATTTGTCAAAACACCACACGTGTTTCTTGTAATTCAGTGATGAGAGTGTATCTCCTTAATATTAATATGGTAATCAGTAGCAGGGTTATGCTGAGATTTCTTTATAAATGACTTTGTTATTTATATCTAAATAGGGAATATGACTGCAATTAAGTATAGTTGTAGAATTCTATTTTCCACTTGTAGTCTTCAGTAATTATAGCTGCACACAGCTCACATCTGCAGAATGCAATGGCTTCCTTCCAAGCTATGCTTGAGTTACTCTGCAGGACAGTAGATGCAGTGAACAAACAATGCCTAAAGGCATTAGCACAGAGATCAGGACATGCTAAAGATGCTCTCCAGAAGTAAAGTAATCTTAGATACCATTATCTACAAAAAGCTTCTGTTTAACCTATTTTGATAAATTTTCATAAACTTTGTCATCCACTCTATGGTCTGACCCTTCTCAGAAAAATTGACAAGCTGTCAGACACAATATTTATGAGATAAAAATTTCTTGCTTGATTATCTAATGTTATTAGGCTTGGGAAATAAAGGACTAGGGGAAAGAAACATCTTTTTCATTCTGAATTGAATTAGAGAAAAAATTTATTTTTCCATGGTAAAGACAGGTTCTATGAATAATATTATCCCAGACATAAATAAATGGAAGTGAAAAATCCTGAAACTGATGTAATTGCAGAGCTTTATTACCACAAATGTTTAGATGAGTCCTAATATTTCTTTATCTTTTGGCTGTAACCACCAATAAAAAGTAATTTCTATGTTTATTGTATGGAGTCCTTAATTTTGTACAGAGCAGTTTTGCCTCCAAATTACCATTTTAATCATTAAGATGAAGTTAATGAACATAGCCTTCCTTCATCTGAAGAGCTTTAAAGGAGTGTTCAAATGTAAGATGTGAAATTATGGTTCAGGAAGTGGGGGATCCCCTTGTGTGAACAGGATCTTACAGCAAGAGTTAAAATGCTGTAGTTTAGAATAGTATGGTTTCTGTCCCAAGCACAGAAATGAATGTAGACTATGTTTTGGAGACTCTAAGAAACTGAGTCTGTCTCCAGACTGAAGAAGGAAAACAAAAGACAGGATCTATCTGTTCTCCAGAAATCTGCCATTACAGTTATTCCAAGACAAGGCTTTAGATCAGGTTACTAGACACAGTAAGGCTCTGAAATATTGATCAATTGTAACAAACATCCTATTTTAAATGCTGGATTTTTTAAAATGTAAATTATCTAAACCTACAACCCTCAAAGCAAAAGCACCTGAAATCACCCATGGGAACTCTAATGCACAGAGCACTGCGAAGGACAACAATTTCAAAAATCTTTGGATTTCTAGATGTTAATGAAAGTAATTATCTCCCCCTGTCTATCTCTTCAGCTAGTAAAGACATGCCTCAAGACATAAACCCAATAGCAAGGAGCATAGCAGTAATTGGAACTATTAGTGATGTCTCAGTTTGCCTCTGCATTTCCAAGTGTACACAAAGCTCCTGCTGTGGAGTGGTGTTTGGGTGAAGGCCTAGGTAACATGTGACTAAATTACAATGGAGAAAAAGGTTCCATTTTGCCTTTCACCAGCAACACCTCAATTTCCTATAAAACACCATACCACAGAAGAGTCAGTGTATAGGTGGCTAGATTTTAATAATCTTTTATGATATTGTATGTCATGTTATAAGAAGAAATAGTCAAGTATTATTGCTTGAGATAGGAACGTACCTTTTTATTTAGCAACATGTATAAACTTTTTGTAACTTTCCAGGCTAATGTGCAATTAGCAGTTTGTGATGTCTCACCCAAAGGGGAAAGGAGTACCAAAGATATGTAGGCACTCATAGTCAAAAGGAATGATGGAAGTCAGAGGAGGCACAAAATCTCACAAGGTTTTATCAGTAAATTGCACACTTGGCATCGAAATAGGTATGTTAGCACTTATATAAAAGTATATAGTTTAAAAAAGGAATTAAAAAAAAAAGAAAGAAAGAAAAGTAAGAAAAGTTAGGCTATAAAATGTCTGAGGAATCATTAGCATAATTTCTTGGAAATGAGAGAAAAAATAATAGAAAGCACAAACCTGTTATTTTTATTACCTACTTTGCTTTATTGTACACCAGATATCTTCAAGGAAATCTGAAGATAACTGTTGTTTTCTTTCTTATTTTTTTACACCAAATAAAAACATCTGTGATATATTTACTTGTCAGCCATTCTTGTAGTCTTCTGTGTTTAGTTTTTCCATTTTGTGTATTTGCATTTAGTTTTGGAAAAATGTTGCAGAATGCTTTCTGGCTGAAAAATGAAAGAATCTGCAACATGCAAAATTTCCCTGTTACCTGTAAAGTGTATGTTAACTGGCCTTTTTTGGAATAAGCATACCTTATTAAGAGAAAAAACATTTTTAAGACTTGCATTAGAGCCAAATTAAAATGTACACTGCATGTACATTTAATCTCTATATACAAAAGAAACCATATATAAATTATTTTTTAGCTTTTTTGAACTGGAAGTGGCAATTATCATCAATATTAGACTTAGTTTGTTCACACGATTCAAGACCACTATCCACATTGTGTGGTGATAAATGTGTCTAACCCTAGGTAGACAATAGGTGCACAATGTTATCATGTGCACATTGGATACACATTGGATATTAAACCCCAAGTTCAAGGGGATGTCAGAGATCCAAACATTTATTTAGGCATCTAGATTTAAAGGGAAGGCTATTGCAGAGAAGCGAGCTGTCTGCTATCACTACTTATCTTTCATTGTAAAGAGATGATGGCAATTATTAAATGAAGGGAAAGGGAGATTTGTTAGAATGGATTTGCTATTTCTTTGTGTTTAAGATCTCATCTTGAGAAGAAGTGGTAACACTTCATGAAAAAAAAAAATCTATGATTTTGGAATACTTATTATAATATCCCTCTAGCAGACTTTATTTCTGTTGGCACTGAATCAAATAGGACCAGTCTGGCCTTACCATTTCTTTGCTCTGTCCTAACAATTTGTTCCTGCTGGTTTTTCAGATATTGCACCACAATATTCACAAAACCTGTACTGCTACTCACATATCCTTTAAAGCTGGATCTACTGTTCAGACTGAAGTGACAGAGAGTGCCATGTACTTTGAATCTTAATGTAACAGAGCTAATAAAGTCAATCCTATCATTTCAAGACATAAGTAGTGATGTAGAAGGTCACTGCACACATGAAGTTCCTCTTTGGCAGCTGCATATGGAGGAGTACTAATAAGAACTGGGATTGCCATGTCTCACCACTGCTCCTATATTCTACCTGAGGGACAGTACGTGAAGGAATTCAGTCAAGATAAGATTTTGTGTTCATGCGTTGTGTGTGCAGTGACAAAAATTATAAATTCATTAAAGTATACAATTTTCAGAGAAGAAATAAACCAGCTAATTTTGAAAAGGAAAACACAATGCAGTACAGTGAACAATACTCTGTGGCATTTCACTCTGTGATGATGTTACCTATATAATCTTCCAAGGTCAGTGAGAGCTTGAGCTGTGTGCTGCATAAATACTGAAAATGCAAGTTAAACTTTCTCCTGGGTCAACCACTATCATTTTTATGCTACTTTTTGAATTTTATCTGTGAATGAGCATTCCTATTGTGTAGTGGTTTTCCCTTCTGCTGAATCTGAGGGTCAGTTTCATCATGTCTTACAGCATGGAGCTCTGTCCACATTTCTTGCTCTGTAATAAAGCAAACCCAACATAACCCCAAACCTTGTACTGGTGAATGTGACATTGATAATGAAAATAAAGTGCACATTTTTTACTGTGGTCATTCAGAACACATTTATGGTTCTGGCTTCTTCTGATCAAGCTGAGGAGAAGGTCATTATCCCTTTCATTTTCCTAGACCAGACGTATTTTTTTGCTGAAGAGGGCATGAAAGTTTACTGGTATGTAGCCCAGCATTCATTGTTTTTCTGGATACAGAAGTATGCTTGGGATTTTTTTGGAAGGTTTGACAAATGGAAATATAGCTGCCTTCAGCACTTGGCATCTAAGAGAAGAAGATAGTGATTCACTTCCTGAACTCTATCAATATTTGGTGGCAGGGTCTTGTGCTTTCATCTGACTTCTGAGAGATGGTTTCTGTCTGCCAGTTGCTCAGGGGAAGAGAAACTTCTTCAGCCTGGGGAAACATCTTATTTTCTCCCTTTTTTCTTTCCTATATGACTGAGAATTTTAAAAAAATAGCATCTAGGAATCTGTAGTCTCTCTGGTATGCAGTTATGAATGAAATGTCTTGGAAAGCCGGTGCAAATTCAAAGTGATCGTCACATGTTGGGGTTTGTGTATGGTCAGCATGAAATAATAGTAGTGATCTGCTGATAAATAGGAGGTATTCTACAGAAATACATCAGAGTGCCTTCAGACACAGATATCCCAGCAATTTTTTGGGTGGATGTTGGAGCAGCCTTTGCTGATGCTGACATTTTGCAGAACCAATTGAGAAATAATGGCTTGCTGGAAAAGTTACATTAACACTTTCTTTTAGTTGCCTGCATCAGCACTGCCACAGAGAAAAGCTGTCAGACAAAGGGCTCTTAAAAAATAATCCTAGTGGCATTAACATTTGCACAGGTGAAATATGAAATGTAAAAACAAGCACTAAAAAATCCCTCTCAAGTACTAGCTCCTCTATTTACAGGTCAAATGTGAAGAATGTACACGTGTTTTTCAGAATTCCATTTTCAAGGATTATTTTCATTGTATTATATCTCTAAATGCATCAGCAATTCACTGGATATCACTAAGGTCACTTGCTCAGTTCAATTAACATTTGTTAATATTCCCCTACTGTTCTTTTATCACTCAATACTGTTATCATGGATATTGAGATACTTGATAGAAAGGTCATTTGATTTTGAAACTCTGGCTTTTTTTAGTACGCTGAGTGTTGCTATGAATCAAATAATTAATGTGGTCTGTAAGCTTAATGTGAATGCAAACTGCAGCATCCTGGCTTGTTTCTAATCAGCATTAGAGATGTGCCAAACTGTCAACAGCTCATGAGCAATATGAACACTACCGTTCTTCACACCCCTTTGAGTTCGTATCAATCATTTGAAAATAACATTTTTTTTCAGGATGAGCTGTCACTATCAATTTGAATAGTAGCTGTTCAGCTGGAATTTGTCCAATTTTTCAGCAAGCCATTTGGTACATTATGTCATGAAGCAAACAACTTGCAAAGGCAGATTCTTTTCATGATGCTTGTAGGGCAGAAATGCATGTTGAAGCATTTCAAGCTTCCTTTGCCAGGTGAGACTCAGCTTTCATCTATAATATCTAGAGATTGTTTAAAGAAAAGAGACTTCTGAGACTTTATCTAGTATATTATGACACACAGAAATTTAAATGTTTTTTCTCACTACTTAATAATTTTGATAGGATTTACAAGGTAATAATCAAGTAAGAACTCTCTGAAATTCTATATATTTCTTCATCTTCTGCAACATATACTTTGTAAACCATTTAAAAATCAGTTTACCTGGTACTTATAGTACTCCCCAAGAACTCATTATTGGTCATTGAAATTTTATATCATACATATATTTTATATACATGGAAATTAGTTGTATTTTAATAAATTTAATGCAAATGGCATTTTTTTCTGCTCTTTGCTTAATAGCATGGGCCTTTTCCTGTTTTAATTTCCCTGGTTCCAGTACATGTTAACAGTTACTCACAATAAAACAGTGTGGAAAGAATCAAAATATTTATCCTTTAGGCATACCAGGACAGACATTTTATACCTTTCCAAGAGACATATCAACAGAAAATATTAAACTGATGAATTTTCTTGCAAAAAATGACCACGTTTGTTTCTCCGTGTCTTAGAGAACAATCTTCTAAATTTTTCTAACAAAATGTTTTCATGGTTTCTGTTTCATTTCTGACAGACCAAGAAACAAACCATAAGCATCACACTTTTTCCTTCTTTATCGGCAGCGAAACAGGGATTTGGACAACATAAGAAACCTTTTGAGGCTTCATTTCCATGCTCATTTAATTTTTTTTTTCCAGCTAACTAATCTAAGAAGCCTGAAGAACCTTGAAAATAGTTTAAGGATATAAAAAGTATGACTTGTTTTTCCCTGGATACCTCATGAATAAGTGAGCTAACTTCTTAAGTTAATTAATTTGACCTTTTTTGTTACAAAATATATTCTATCAAAATTTGAGAAAAAATCTCAAGAATTATAACTCTGTTATGCCTTTTTGAAAAGGAAAAGGAAAGGGAAAAAAAAAATAAAAAATACCCATAAAAACTACTAAACTTCAATGAGTTACAGAATCTGATAGTATATTTCTTGGTTATATGAAGTGATGAAAATAGGATTGTACTTGGGCACCATCTTTTAATAAGCAGTCTAGTGCTCAATTATGCAATACTTGTGAATTCCAGGCTCTGATTTAACCAATGAGAATAGATGCAGAGTGATGCAGAGAATCAGAACTGAGGTTTAATTTTTATTGTTTCTATACTAATATTTAATTTTCTAATTATGTTGACCATATGTCAAGGTTTACTGAGCACTTATGCTTCTCTCTGAGTACAACATAAAAAAAAGACCATCTAAGAAATTATCCCACTAGAAACTTCTCCTAAACTAAACTAATATACACCAAGAGCTATTGAAACACAAGTGATAACCCCTATTTCACCAGAGTAGTTCATTAAGATTTAATCCATTTTTATCCAATTTTGAAAGAAGGATCATCAAAAGAAATGTAGAAAACAAGGTACAGGATAAAGCATGTAATTAATCATTACATGCTTTCAAATATAGTATTATTAAGTGTGTGCATAATAACGTACATGTTCTCCTCTCAACTCTGTCCTCTTTGATTATGAAAATATCATGATAAATTCATGTGAATCTATTATTGATTTAATAGAATTATGTTACTTTTCCAATAAATGTTACCGTGATTGCTGAGTATGACACCATAAGGCAAACCCCCCTTTCATTCCAGCTATTACATATGATTTGTATATCATCAATTATGGATTTACTGTTCCATCTAGATAGTGTAATAGTTGATTTGAAATCTAGCAACCATTATGAAATTTATTACTGTCAAGAGAATACAATAAGTAATAGGAAACAGCTTAGTCAAATAAAAGAAATCAGTCTGCACTTCTTCACTAAATGAAAATTCCTGTAATTGCTCTTAGGACAGTGGAGAGTATTGTGATGCAGTAAGGTCACACAAGATAGTATCATCCCAAACAGCTGAAGGAATATATGAATGTTATAAACCAACAAAATTTCTGTGTTTGCTGTCAGGCCTGAATTTAAACATGATGTGAAATTACAGGAAATTTGGCAAACATGCCACAAAAAAAGTCAGCTATTTAAAATTTCCCGAAAAAAACCAGCAGGACAGTTTAAGATGAAATTCTGAGCCCTGTAAGTTCTCATACAGGAAAACAGTAGCTGGTGGCAAAAACATTCAAATTTTCTGCTACCAGTCTGCATCTTTGTTTCAAACAGTTGTGGATATTTTGTTGTGCCCTTCAGGTACAGGCAGCCCTTCAGAAGAGACACAAAAAGGAAAATCCTAGGGCCACATAAGGTTTTTAGAGGATGTCTTCCAGTATTTGAAAATGTGGAATTGCCATGACCCAGGTTCTCTCCTGGTTCTTTCTTGTGAGAAAATAGCTCTGTGCTAAAGTCTCGCAGCACTATATGTGGAAGCTGTTACAATCTTGCAATGTTGTTTCACTTCTGCCTCTTGTATTTTTGATAATGAAGCTAAATAACACTTTATTTTGAGAAATTCAATATTGCAGTGAATTGCTTGCTACAAGTGCTAGTATTAGTCTACCTCTATAGGCACTATGCATTCAGAATTCCTTCTGAAATAATAGAAATAATTGTTCAGAATTCCATTCCAGTGGAGCGTCTAAAACTTTCACAGTGCCTCTGTTAGTCAAAATGGATTTTTACTGGGAGTAAAGGCTGGTTGACCATACCCTGTAAGGGTATTTTATACAGTTTATCATTGTATGCAAAGGTGTGTCTTGGTTTGGAAAGACAGGTGTCTGTCAGGGAAAACTAGAGTTTCCCTTGGAATGGAGAATGTAAAACTCCCTCCCTCCAAATTGTTGCAATTTTGCAATAAGGAGTTTTTGGGCAAAAATATGGGAATAAGAATAATGGATCTTTACTAGGAATATAAAAAATACAAATGCAGTAATACGAAAAAAAAGAACTAGCAAGTAAGTAAATAAACAAAACTCCTAGAAAACCCTGATGGAGTCAGGAATACAACCTGACACCCTGTTGGTCAGGGTGTTGGAAACAGTCCAAATAAGTCCTCCTGGAGTGACAGATGTGNTTCCTCACCGGAGATAAAAAAAAAAAAAAAAAAAAAAAAAAAAAAAAAAAAAATCCCCCGACTGCTTTCTAGAGATGAAATAGAATACACTTTTTTTTTTTGGTTACATAACCCAAGACAGCTTATAATTAGAGGTATTTTAAAACAGCTAACATTCTTTAATATCTCACTGTCTTCTCAAGATTAAAAAGATGTCTTTTGAAGATACCAGATTAGATTACAAAAAACTCAAAACAAATAACTCCCCCAAACCCCAAAGTCACTCTTTAGATTCTTTCTGTAGCATAACTAATCCTTTGCCTGCTCTTTTAAGGTCACTTATGAAATTGAATCTTGACTCACTGAGAATAACTGCATTTTTATAAATACCTTAGTCTGTGATCAACTGGAAAACATCACTGTGAGTTTCAGAGGACTCCTCTTGGCCAAAGGATCTCTTTGTGCCATGGCAATTAACTCTCTGTTCTTAGAACACCTTCATATCACTATGATTAAACCTGAAAACAATGTAGTTCTACTCTTTAAATAAGGAAATAAAGTAATGACAATAAGAAAATTTATTAGTAAAAGAGGATGTTGTACTAACATACCTTATATAGTTTTATAGCAACAGAACATTCAAAAAAACTGGTAGATTGGTGTTACTAGAACAGATCATACCATGATGTATTATCCAGATTTTTTTATACACCTGAAATGTAAGAAACCTTTTGTCAAATATATGAATGAACTTTTTCCTAATGATAATCAACAGCTCCCACACCCTAATTTTTGTGAGACTCTGCCTCAAGGGCCAAAAATTTATAGACCTATGTTGCAATAGCTAGAATCCAGGAAGTTTTTGGTATTTCAGTGCAGACATTGGTTATGTTGATTACAATAGCTTAGAATAATCAGGTGCCATGGTCTAATAAGGTTTTTAAACATCATGACATATAACAGCTCTCTTTCTTTTTTTCACACGCTACTAAAAGGAAGGTCTGCTTACTTTCTGCTTTCTGTCTTTTAATTCTTGTAACGCTGCCTTTCAAAATTCTTCTCTTGGGGATTTTTTTTTTAAAAATTGTTTTGATAGGGCTTTTCCTTTTTATTTTTTTTTTAAAGATTATTTATTTTCTTAACACATTGACAGTTATATTTCTACATATATGCCTGAATAATCATTTCACATAATTATACAGGATATGTCCTATTCTTGTCAGTCATCCAGTTTTACCATCTCTGCCTACGTTTCTGAACTGCTCATGCCATCCAACACTTTCCAAAACACTATAAAGATAAGTCTAGTTCTCTCTGTGGCCAATCTCCTGACACCTAGTAGTCTACTTTTCTAAACTTTGACCTTTTGTTTTTCAGATATACTTGCCTGTTTGATTTAGACTAGCTGTTTTTCTTTTTCTTTTTTTTCCCATTTGTCCTGGTATTTTCTATTTGTTCACCTGCTGCATTGCATCTGTAGATGCAGTGCTGAAGGTCCAGATTTGAGCATCAGGTGAGATGTGGGTCCAGCTACATGGCCCTGTAAGTTAATGGATACCAGAGATGAAAACTTCCAATCAGGGATTTCTCATATTAGTCAAAGAATGCTCTGTAGCTGTCTTTGTTGGAGAATGATCAAGTACACCATAACAACTGATGGGAAATCTTTGCTGCTTTTGCTTAAAGTGCTATGAAAAAATGTGCTTCATTTATTAAATGGATATTACAAAAGCGTTATATATATATATAAAAAGAAAAGCGAAATCTTTCTGTTGCAAGACAGCTGATGAACACCCTAGAGGTGTTTAGTAACTTCCTGAATGGTGATATATGCAAAATGCTGTAACATTGACATGAGTCGGAGAGTTACATTTTAGTAAAAGCAGATAAACTATTAAAAATAGTTTTGTGCTCAGAAACTGCAATTTCCACAAGTGAAATAAATATTCATAACTCCATATTAAAACAAAAAATAAATATACTGTGTCAGTTTCTTGCCCGTGTTCACTGTTATCTCTTGCTTCTTGTGCAGTTTATATTTCATAATAAATTCCTGATACGCTGCAGGGTTACCAACATCGTCTTTAATGTAACATTTCTCTTTGAAGGACTGAAACCAAGTGGTATCTCCAGGGCATCATAAATCTTAGTTTTCACTTGTAATATAGAAACAAGAAAAAGCGTAAAACAATATTTAAGGTTCAGACTAGACTAATTTTCAATATAAAATGGGATTGTTATGACAGTAAATAAATGAGCAGACAAGAGTGAAGATTCTCCAATTTACAAAGCCCTGCCAGAAAGAGAAAATAGGTAACCGTGGAACCCCAGGGGTATAACATGATAGAGCAGTGTCCAGGAAACTGAAATGATCCACAAGGATTTTTTCATCTTTTTGAGGTGCCTGTCCATAGAAGTGAAAAGTGTCTGTGTTCAAATATTCTGTTTAAAAATCTAATGAAGTATATAAATAACATCTATTATATGTCATACCACTGCATGATATGACTTTCATAGATCAGAGGTAATTTTCTTAAAAATACAAAATGTCTATCAGAGAGTTTTTAGGAATTAGGTAGTTTTAGATGGTGTTCACTAATTGCGGACACCATGGTGATAAATTTAAGGCATTAAAGCACAGCAGGAGTCTTCTGAGACACAGCATTTTCTGTAAGGCCTTTGAACAACTTCACTGGTTTAGCAGATCTTGGAAAGTCAAGAAAAAATAAAGGAAAACAAATCTTCAAATTGCTCAGGTCCCCGAAGTTCTGTCATGTTCTTTTTCAGAGACCCTCTAGGGTTTCCAGCAGACAACAAAAGTGAACAGGCTCACAATCATCAAAGGGAAGGCTAGAAAAATCATCCTTTTGATAAGAAATATGTTTATGTTTGTTTAAAGTATTAGTATATAACTTAACAGTGGGAATACCTCTAATAATGGTGTGTGAAAAAGCATGTGTGTGATGGGGATGGTGTAGGCTTTTGTGAACCACTATGAAAAAAAATACCATATTTGTCCTCATATTGTACTGCTGTAGATTGCTTTCTTAGTTTGTCTACCACTATACAACCGAAAGTATACCGAAGAACTAAGATGGTTTTATTTATGTTTAACATCTCTGGGTTTAAAGGCAACTAGAGTAGCATGCACAAGTCCAGTTTTCAAGCCTACCCAAAGATAATTGGAAGCGCTTGGCCTACATTATTTCAATAATTTAATTTCTACCACACTGAATTATTTATTTGGATTGAAAAAAAATATTGAGAGTTCTAAAAGCTTCCTATAAATTTTCTTCTGATGACATGGAAAGGTACTATTGATTCTAAATGCTAAACACTGTGAAGAGGAAAAATCCAAAGATATTCATTTACAATTAAAAATAAATTGGAAATATTCAGTTTGTTTAAAAGGAAAAAATTCCACTGAAGTAATATAGTAATATAGGAAGAAGTACACTTCCTTGGCTTTTTTTGTTTGTTTGTTTGTTTGTTTGTTGTTTGTTTGTTTTTTGTTTGTTTGTGGTTTTTTTTGGGGGGGTTGGTTTTTTTTTGTTTTTTTGCAGTGCCCTAAAGCAATGAAAACGAAAACAGTGAACAACTACAATGGCCTCATACATGAAACAATGCAAATTAAAAATTGTTCAGCTGGACTGAATATTGGTTGTCATTTTAGATGTAACAACATTTTAAAGACTACAGTTTTAAAATCAAGCATAATTATTAGTCTCTGTTAAGGATCCAAACTATATGTTAAAAAAGAAAAAAACAAACTCAGTCCAATCAACAAAAGAGTCAACAAAGTGAATAAAGAAAAGAAAGCAAAGGAAACAGTAACAGATTTTGAGAAGCTATTTGGTACTCAAATGACTCAATTTGGGTTGGAATGTTACCCATATGATCTGCAGGGTGTCTGTGAGAAACAGAGCTACAGCTGAGTAGGAAATGGCATCTGTGGCTCAGGAAAAGACTTGGCAAGAAAAACAAACAAACAAACAAACAAATAGAAAGGTTAAAAAATGCTAAATTGCCATAAAATTGAAGTCTTCTGTGAAGCATTGGGGTAGTCTAATTTCTTAATTTAATTTTCTGCTTTTAAGTAAAGACTGCCAGATAAAAAGAGATTCAAGCTGTTATTTCCACTGAAAAATAAAATAATATTTGTTATTCCACTGAAAAATAAGATCTTAACATATTCTCTGCAAACACTTCATAAGATTTATTTTATGCCTGGTAAAGTACACCAGTAAGGAGTACAATTCTGTGGCTTGAGAATACAACACAGAGAAACGTAAATATTTAAATTGTAGACTGTGTCACCACATCATTGTGTAGAATGGTGGTAAGAGAGACCAAGCAAAATCAGACAAATGGAAGTGAATATAAAGGAGGAATGTAGCAATAATCATTCCTGACTCAATTGTTGAAATCAGTGTGATGTAAGTAATTCTAAGCTGACACAAGATTCTCTGAGAAGAACACAGTACTTTTCAAATATCCTGAAAATCTGACATGAAAACCAACCAACCAATAAAACAATGAAAAGCCAAGAAACAAACAGTACTAGTAAACATCCCAGCACCAGCAAAAAATTTAAAGCTGGTCATAAATCAATGCTGGAAAATGATATTCTCTTATTTCTTTGGAGACCAGCAATTTTGACCATGGATGTTAGATAGCTGTCTTTACCCATTGCAGCAGCAGCACACTGAACAGAATGTGAGGCGACCACAGATTTGTTATAGAGGCCAGGCAGAAGTAAATTGCAATAGCAGCAGTATGATATAATGAAAGTTCACACAAAATCCTATGTGAGTGGGATATATCCCACCTAAATTCAGCCAGATACTTAGGATGGGGAAGGGAGAGTTTCAATCCACATATCAGAGTTGTCTATATTGGCATTTTATTTCAATCTCTGGAGAGATCTATTGCCTTACAATAAGTAGAGCAATGGTATAGACTAAATAGATAGGGTTTTTTTTAGTGAGATTCAAAATGCACTCAGTTTTTCACTAATGAAAAAGGTCTGAATTCTTAAAATATTATTTAGTTGGCTGCAGTATTATATAAAAATATAAACATTAATAGTTACGATACTGAAAAAGGAGCAGAGATGCCTGATTGTGTCTGTTTAAGGCATGAATGAATACAGGTTTTTTTTATTGTGATCTTTCTTTTGATTACATGCAAATATTGGAAGAACAATATACATGATGCAACAGCAAGGACACATCTGTATTAAACATGACTGTGAAAACTTGCACAGAACCTAAAAAGAAAAGCTAATTTTATGATAAATGCAATACTCCTACAAAACAAAAGGACTAAAAAACAAAGATATAGTGTCAGTAAGTTTACGTAATGCTGACTAAAGCTGAAAAATTTTGTTTTAACCCCAGCCAGCCTCTGAGTATTTGGCAGCCACTCACTCCCCTCTCTTGCAATGGGAGAGAGATTCGGAAATGTGAGAAAACTAATGGGATGAGATAACCAAAAGCCACAAGTACAGGCAGAGCGAAACAGAATTCATTCATCCCTTCTGATCAGCAGAAAGGCATTCAGCCATTCCCAGGAAAGCCAGGCACACAAATAACAGTTATTAAGGAAGGCAAGTGCCATCCCTGCAGAGATTCCCCCTTCTGTCTTCCCCTCGATTTTGCCTGCTGAGCATGGTGCCATGTGGTGTGGGGTACCACTTCAGTCACTGGGGCCAGCTGGCCTGGCTGAGCCCCCTCCTAATTCCTGTGCACGCCCAGCCTTGCTGCTGGTGAGTGGAGTGAGGGGCAGAAAAGTCCTTGATGCTGAGTAAACACCCATCAGAAACAACAAAAACATCCCTCAGCTGACGACACTATTTCCAGCACAAATCCAAAACACTGCCTTGTACCAACTACTAGGAAGGATAACTCTACCCTGGCCCAAACCAGCACACAAGTGCAGAGTCTAACTGGTTAAAGAAATGCTCTTTGTAGATACAGGAAATGTGTCACATATGACATGTTTCCTATCAACATAGAAACAAAAGCACTTTATGAGACAATAACCTGACAATACCATGTCGGTAAACACATACGTGACTAATTTATAAGCTTAGATTACAGATTTTAAGAAAGGAAAAAACAAAAGCTTTACTCTTCTTCCAGGAGCAATAGTGCACCTGAAATTTCTAACTGACAGAAAACACTGAGAATAATGACAGGCAGTAAAACTTTCATAGGTTCAGTGATAGTGTTTGATGCCTGAAATCATGTTATTTGTTCCATGCTTAACACAGTATAGCAAGCTCTCAGCTCCCTATCTGTTGGTGGTATGACAATTAATTAAGAGGGCTGGGAAAGCAGAGCCTGTTGCAGAGAGCAGTGGTTTAACAGTATGTAATGAATGACTGTGGAAAAATTTTAGTGATGGCACTAAAAGCTGACCAGGAAGAAAAAGAACCTAAAGAATTCAATTCATGAATTTCATAGGAAAAAAATAATTTCAAAAAAAGGCTGTGGACTCTATCAGATCCATTATCATCTCGTCATATATTAAAGCTATGTATTCACATTACTGAAAAAATTGAGACAAAATCTGATGGCTGCCACATAAGTAGTGTAAATCTGTATGACTATTACAAAAAGAATTTAAAAACAAATTTTTATAGAAAAAAAAACCCCATAAGACATGTATGCATTTTTTACTTTCTTCCAGACATTAATTTCCAAACAAAAGCTAAATGTTAATGATAAGTATAATAGGAAGTCCCATTCCTTGTGGCTTTGGAGAATTTTAAAGTTATTTTTGTGTATGTATTTTTTCCTATATACTAAAGTTATCTCTTTGCATTACTTATAATTTTCCTTTAAAAGAGTTACATCTGCAGTATATTTCCCTGACATCTTAACCCCAACTATAGCTATGTTATTTTGATACGTATGCTGATATTCTGTCACTGTCATAAGTAGGCCTTGTGCAGTAAAGTAGCTATATTATCTTTAAAACAAATAACAAACTTACAAATCAAAGAAGTTAGTTTGCTTGAAGTTAAGACAGAAAGCTTATGAATAGAGTCAATTTGACTCTAAATATTTTAAAATGTAGATCAAATTATGACGTTTAAAAATAATAACTTTATCGGGTGTTTGTAAATGACTAAAGCAAAAAAAATCTGTTTTGTGAACATTTGAGTAAATTAATATAGCAGACACCTCACATATAATCTATATGCATACCATCTTTATATGTGTAATCCATCAAAGATTTTAAACGACAAAATGTATTAATAAAATTCATGAATGCTCACTGACAATTTGCAACCACACTCAGAGGCCAAATTCAAAGGATTCATATTTTTCAATGAATAATTCAACATGTTCTGATTGTAAACTCTTTAAATGAAATTTTATGTTATGAATAAATTACTGCTTTGCAGCAAATTTTAGTTCATTTCTTGGTTTTAACTGCCTGTAAATTCAAGTTAATCAGTTTAACTTTAAAAATAATCAGAGGTCCTTATGAAAAAAAAGGTTTTTTAACCAGTCTCTAATAAAATTTACTCTACTGGGACAAACATTTAATCATTTAGCATTTCTATTAAAAAAAAAAAAAAGGAAAAGGAGAAGCTCCCTCATATTATTGCCTGTACATGAAATAAGACAAACCTGCTGAGTTCTTTAATTAAAGTTTTATCGTTTGATTGGTTTTGATTTTCAGTTTTTACTTTCTAATTTATAGAAAGGTTGCATAAATTGTATTCTGTAACTGCTATGTACATAGTAATAAAACTAGAATTTTCTATTAAAAAACGTAAGTAAGTAAGTAAGTAAGAAATCCAAAAACTCTAATACAAAGAAATTGCAAAATTTAATTTAGACGAGTGTATCTAATTTATTCTGAACTGAACATTTTACTCCTTTTTACTATCATGTTCTGTAGTTTCCTGATAAGTAACCATAATTTTGCTCGGTTCATTTGAAGAAGAGAAGATCCAAAAATAATTTTACATGATTTTTTTTTTAATTCTCTACTGTCCTTGCAAAATTCTGCAGACACAGCTATATATTAAACAACTTACTGCAATGTTTTTCTTGAAATAGATATGTTAGGCATTCAAGTTTGTTGTTTGGGTGTTTTTTTTTTTTTTTTGTTTTTGTTTTTGTTTGCTTGCTTGCGGTCTTGTTTTATTTTATTTTATTTTTTAATTTTTTTTTCTGGTTTTATTTAGTAAGGAAGATGAAACTTGGCTTAAAATCAGAACCTCCAGCTGGAACATTCCTGAGGATCTCAACCCATGATATGTGGGATGGCAGCTACCTCCATCCATACTCAAAAGTACAGTAACTATCTCTGGTCACAAAATTCTTTAAAGATACTGTTTTGTGCTCTACTTGATTTCTTTATTAGATGGCCAAGTGTTTTCTGGAGTGACAGAAGCACTAAAGAAAAGCCAATTATCTTTTCACTGTTTCTGGATCTTTATACCCCCAATGTGAGTCAGACTACAGGGCAGAAAATATGAATTTGAACAAGCTAAACCGTAAAAGGGCAAAATAGGAGATGCAGCTTCTACTTTAAAAGGAACATGCTCAAATGTTAAAACCAACAAGGGAATATTGAAAAAAGCATGTGAAGAGTAAGAAAAAAAAACTGTGCAATGAGAAAAAATGTGACCTTAGCAATTGAAGTAATATATTGTCAGTACTGGAAATCATGGATCAAAATTGAAAACAAACAAAATTGAAAACAAATGCTTAGGACTGATATAGACATACCAAGAACATCACAAAAAAAATGATAAGAATATTTCAAAGAAAGGTTCAATAGGACTAAATCACCCTCAACCATCAGAGAGACTAATGAAGATGTGCACAGGTGTTAAAAAAATAGGAAAGACAGAGCCAGAGGCAAGTGTCTAGAAGATATTATGCCACTAAGTGACATCCCTGAAAAGTTTTATACAAAGATAATCTGACAAGAGTAGCAGACCAAGCAGGATCTAATCAGTTATTTTGAAGCAAGTTTTCTTGAAACTCACAGATTAAGCACCAATATTCCACTTGAAGGAAAAATATATGGAAAAATCAGAAGCTCACCTACATGTTTTGCAATGTGCAAACAGGTTGCCTCAGAATGTTGTTCAGTTGTTCAGAATGAAGTGGTGTTACTGTTAGGAAAGTCATCTGTAAGAATAAAAGATAGCCAGCTCTAACATGAAAAAAATTAATTACATGCCTTAAATGTTTCCTCAGTGACAGTGTATAAAATGTGCCTGCAATGGAGGCAAGTTTTCTGTTTCAGGAGAAAAGGAGATAGATCCAAGTAGAGGCATCAATAAAATATTTTGAGGGACATGTAGAAAATACCAGTTCTGATGAAGGGTTTTTAAAAGTCACGACCATGTCTACAATAAAAGGGAAACTTCTGGAACTTTGTAAATAAGGTCTGCACTCTCAATAAGCCTTTAATGAAAACTAGTTAATACACCATACAAGCCATTTGAGAGAATTAAGAAAGCATTCTAAGAGACCTAGAAGAGTTTTAGCAGATGGAGAGGATTGACATCAACACAATAGGGAAGATATAAGCTCTGGAAAATGACATAACAGAGCAGAAGATGTGGTCTCTGCCCTAGGCACCTCCACCAGCTCTGGCAGGATGAAATGTGATAAACAATAAAGTGAATGTGGCAGGTCTTTTATCCTGATATGATTCTTTTGTGCTGCTGTAAAAAGATCAAAATTCCATCCAAAAGGACTAGAACAGTAATGTCTGCTGGAACAGAGCCTCTGCTGACTTTTTCAATGGGCTGCACACTACCCACATGTGTAGTGCCTGTGTCTGAAACATCAGAATCAGTGAATTCTCAAGAGCCACTGATTAGAGATGTCTGAAACTAGAGTACCTTCAGAGGTTCTGCTTTGTGCAGGAGTTGCAGGCCCTTTGGTAGCTTGGGCCCTCTAGAAAATTCTGTTGTTTGTGGTGAACTCTTTGCCCCTTTCAACCTTCCAGTCTTTTGCTGAATATAATTCAACCATGTTCAAAGAGTATTGCCCTTAATTTTCGGTCATCATGAGATTTCCAATGACATGTCAGAGCAGTGAATGAAAGTGGGGGAAAAAACCTGAATGGTTTATGATGAATTTCCTAAGGCCATATATATTCATTTTTTGAGATATATTCATTCAGTGAACATAGAATGATTTTAAAATGAAAATCAAAGCAAAACAGGTGGTTGACATACATCTCAATATTTTAATGATCCTTTAAATCTTTATCTGGAAATCTGACTGCTCCCTTTCACTGGCTATTCCTAATGTCTGTTTCATAAAGTAGATGTCTTCTATCTCATAGAATGCCTTTTGCATTGTGGTATGAGATCTTACCAAGCAGCCAAGAAACAATGAAGTACTCGATGTGTTTTTCTTGATCCAGCTCATTCTGCAGTCAGGATTCTGTTAACTCACAAAAATCTTAAATGCTAAAGAGGCTGCAGTAGCTTTTATTCCGTCTCTTCTGAAATACAGCAGAAAAGTGGAGCCAAATTCAACTGATGAGATGGATAGTGTCAGATCTGCTTGTGCACTGGGTTAAATTTGTGTTAGAGTTGAGGATTAGATATTAGCAAAACAAAATCATTGAAGGAGTTGACTTACATTTCAAATCTTTAAGAATTTAGGAATTAAAAAGGATGAGAAAATACATATGATCTTAAGCCCACTGACATAACAAATTATGAAAAGAGTGTCATTTATATCTAACACAGATTTGCTTTCATGCACTCCTCATGCAAAAATACTGGAAGTTATAAGGTGAGAAAAATAGTGTTTAATTTGAACTATAACAGAACATTTTCAAAGAAACTACAATGTTTTCATTTTATAATAGAAGAGTACTTCTATTCTAAGCCAGATGCATATTTTTGTAACAACTGATGAGAAAAAAATGTATTTTTTTTTTTTTAATAAGGACAGTTAATCAATTAATTCAAGTCTGGAAATCTTGCAAAATAAGAATCTGATACTCTCTGATTTTTTTCATGAAAGTTTAACTTTTTAAAATTATATTGGATTGAAATAAATTGAAATATAGCAAAGGATAAGATATCAACACATTTTTACTTCTTACTTGTTTCCGTTACTTCAGTATATGTCAACCCTGAAATTAGATCCTAAACCAGTGCTAGCAACTTGATTAAAGATGAAGACTTATCCCACATTATCCTTGTACCTGTTTATGACAATTTAATATATTTAACATATATAAATAATTATATGTTAACAGTTAAAAGGCCTGACCAACAGAACTTGTTGCAGTGCAATGTTTTTATTTTTAATGGATTTTATCTACCTAATTTTTTTTTCCTGAATAAGAAGCATCTCTTAAATGTGAAATTTTCCCAGAGTCCCCACAGAATAGAAAATAACAATTAAGCATACCAAAAAGCTGATAGAGGGGGGAATGCATGTGGAGTTGAAATGGCACAATAAGATTATAGGACATGCAGACACTTAAGAAATGGAGTGTATATTAGACTTTCAAGACAGTCACAACAAGCTGTGATGGCCAAGATGTGTCATATAGATATAGAAACAGAACAGAAAGAAAAGGAAGACAGAAAAATTGAGTAATATGTTTTAAACATGAGAGAAAGAGATTTTTAAAAAGGTGGTAAAGAGGATTTTGAGATTTAGATTAATAAACAAAAGTAACTGAGAAGAGTTTCAGACCTAGAAATGAGGGTGCTACTAACAGCGCAGTTGCAGATGGCCTTACATATGACAGCTCCTTTATAAGATCCATTTTCACTGAATTGCCTGACAGCCATCTATCACTGAATAAGACTTATGTGACAAGAAGTGAACAGATTTTCAGAACAAATCATGTTCTTTCAAAAAACTGCAGGGTTGATTCTGTTCCATAAAGATTGGTCATTCATGGCTACTGATAACTTACACTCCTGTTAAACCTGTAACAATTAAGACCTCTCTAGTGGACACTGTGTGTGTCCTTGGATGATTACAGCACAGCGTGGTGCAATATTTCTGTGGAAAGCAGTGAAAGTTATTTTAATGTCTTAGGTGACGACCAAACAGAGGTGAGCCAATTAATGTGTAGCAATTTGTGTTCAACTTCCACATAGGTCTCATAATAACTAAAAATAATCACTTCTGCCATGAAATGAAAAGACCAGCTGATGACCATTCTATGTGCATTGACAGTACAATTCCACCACTGGATGGTGATATGAATCTGCTATGATATTGTGTGCCTGATCTTGGAAAGGATTGTACCTGCCATTCAGCTTTGCCTTCAGCCTGCTGTCGACTGACTGCCTTGAGGCTGAGTTCAGCTGAGGCTGAGTTTGATAGTCCTGCCATGAGCATTAAGACATTGCTTCAGTGGTGACAAGTTTTTCCATTCTTCTTTTGAAAGTTCCTTGAAGGCTCTCTTGCTAAACCACAACCACATACATAAGATTGACATCCATTTGGGTCCAAACTAGGGGATGGAGGACAGCTCTTCTCAAAGACTGGAGAAGAAAGAGGCATTTGAATATCCTGTATAAAAGATGAAATGTTTTCCTTAAGAGTGATAAAGGGGCAGTTGTGAGGGTGCTAAGTGCCAAAACAAAACTGTTCCGCATACACTATGAATGGCTTTGGGATGCTCTGCAGATAAAACATACAGTGGAACATTTTAGCCTGAGTGTCTTCCACTGAAGCATCTCTCAATCTTTCAGGAGCTGGATGTCCCCTTTTTTTTCTTCTATGCTTCTTCAATATCCTGTAAATTAGCTCTCCAGTAGTAACCTCTATTTTCCCTCATATCTTCCTATTTTCATTCTTTCTTCAAGGTACTTATAATTCTTCAATACTTAAAGTCTGGTTCCTTCTTCCTAAATGGTTCCTTCTTCCCATATTCTTTTAGATGAGACATTCAGCTTCCATATGCTTCCTTTCACCTCTGTTTTTCAGCCAGACACACTTCACACATGTAGATTTTACTTTATCCTTTTCTCTACAGAAGGGATTAAGAAATCATCATCATTCTTCCTAAATAAACAACAGAAAAGTTTCTTTTAGTGAACTGCCTTTTTTTTTGTTCCAGCAAACTGTCTGTTCATTAGTGGAGGAGATGGTGACTGACTCACTCATTGAAGTCTGCATGCAGTTTTAATTTGAAATGGGTTGAAAGAACATTTCATGAAAACAAAGACGGTAATCTAAAATTATTAAAAACTTACTGAATATACAGGTATCAGAAAGACTGAACAGAACTGGTTTGTAAAATCAAGATTTATAAAAGTGGCTTCTTTTATGTCTGTGACTTCCTAATACAGATGCTGTGTTTCCACTGTGTAGCCCCCTGCATATTCATTCACACCTGTAAATGGAGTAGCCAATATAATATTAAACCTTATTTCACGTCCATTCTGAAACCATGTAGATTGATACACAGTGGCATTAAAACGTTTGCATATGAATATTTGCATATGGCATAAAGATGTTTTTGCTTACCAAGTGATGAAAATCTAGTAAAGGCAAAACTTTAGCATAAAGAAAGTGCTTTCATACCATATAGTGAAAAGACAGCAGAATGTGGCGTTTCCATAGTGTCTAAACAGAGGACATTCTCAGGGTACTGATTCCACCTATGAGATTACCAGAATATTAAGGCATATGAAACTTGTTGCAAGATGGCTAGCAGAGTTAAAAGGAACTTACTCTATATTAGTGAGTAAGGATCAATAATTAAGATGAAACCAGCACTTTATTGTTTATAGACCACTTTCTGCTATTAAACAATAAAATCATTTAATTTAATTAGATTAGTAAGTGAGAGTGCTGAAGACAAAGCATCATGTGGGAGATTTTGACTTTATTACCACATCTGCACAAAGGTCACACTGTTCTTAACCCACACACTGTCTCTGTGAAGTGTTGTGTTGTGAAAATCTATTTCAAAATCTGTATGACAACCAATATAAAAATACCTTACTCAATATTTCAATTCCAGTAATTTAAACATTTTTATACCATTCTTTAAGCAAGGATATTACCTTCCTCCTAGGAAGGCACTTGGGTTCCTTAAGAGTCTTTAGCCAGTATATCTATCACTAAGAATTATCCTCATGATGATGTTCTTAACTGCATATATTCATTATTTAATAAAGGAGCTATTTTTATGATGGAAATGATCTGGACATGACAAATAAATTATTCAGCATTATAAGGATATTGTCATTGGCACCAGGTGTGAGTTAAAATTTTTAAATTAGTCTGCTAGCACTTTTGACAGATCATGCATGTGTTCCGTAAACTTTTTGCTTACTTTACTATTTTTACCAATTCATTAGTTTCTGTTCCTAGGATGCCTTGTAGAATTGAAGAAACATGTAATAGCAACTCTAATATTTAGCTGATTCTTTAATTGCATTCCAAAGTTTTACAAGAAGAAAATATTAATTTTGTAATTCAGGAATCGAGAATTTAATTTAGAAGTTAGGAAATGTTTAAAAGCAGACAGCAGAAAAAAAAGAAAGCTTAATTTAATTTTTTCCCTAAATATTTTTGCATATAGAGGTTATCCTTTATATTAGAAGTTATCCTTTACATTACACATTATGCATCTACCTAATTTTGCAACTGAGTAAAACCACTTTTCACTTTTATATTTATTTTGTGTAGTAAGATAAATAGTAAAACCAATACAGGATAAAGAGGAGATTTGGCTTTATTGTCCTACTCCTACTACAGTGGAACATAGACAAAGATGAGATTTACAGTGGAATCACTGGGTCAGCTGCACTGGACTTTCTGTTGTTCTTGGTGGTCTGCTCTGTCCATATTGCCATTGTACATGGCAAAAACCTGGGGAAGGCTGCCTTATCTGCAGTTTTCCTAACTGGCTGCTTTATAAAAGGTAAACTTTATAAAAACTGCATTGAGATTTTTCTGTGTCCCAGGTGATTTGCTTTCTTCCCTGAGGCATATATAGATATGCCTAATAACTGTATCTTGAAGTTTCTTCGAATTTGTGGCAGCCTTAACAGTGAGGAAGCATGAGGTGTCCCACAGAAATGCTTTTAGAGTGACATTCCAGATACATACAGGGAACTGTGGGACACACTATGAAGGGTTATGAAGGTGTTGGAGACGTGCAAGATTTGGGATTTTGGAGCATTGGGAGGACTGGGATTTTCCTTTTTGTAAACAGCAAAAAATGATGTTTTATAAACAGAAAATTCAGTAGATGGCTCTTCTGTCCACTATGCCAGTGTCCTCTTGGAGGGAAGGACTCCCTGTGGAGACTGTAAGTGAATTAATGATCTAATATTCATGCAGTGTGCGTAAGGAAACTGCAGCCTGGACCAAACTAGGAATAAGTCCTATTGATAGTATTGGCACCTCCACAAATGGAACTGTGAATTTCTGAAAGAGGGAAAAAAAAAAAAAAAGTGGGGGGAGGGAGGAGAATCAGGAAGTAGTGAAAAAATACTTTGGGAACCAATAAGGGCACTGAGGAAAAGGGAAGGTAACTTTCTAATCATGGAATTGTCTTTCTTCTTGCCTACTTCATTGCCCATCTTCTGCCTGTACTATTAAGAAAAGTGTCTATGACTATTGAAAAATGGCCAGCTGTATGACACAGAGATTCTTGTGTAACACGTTTATCATTCTGTGACTGTGACAGCTGTAGGACTGTCTGTTCATTAGTATTTAAATCAGTTCATAAATATTTCACTCTAAAATCCGGCTTAAATAAGCCTTACATCTGGTCAGGGTAATGCTGTAGTTTAGCGTCTGTTGTAAGCCTTAATTCTAGCTTGATATAATGCTATTGTGTAGTTATACAATTTCATAAGGGCACTTATACAATAAAACAGGGATTTAATGGAGCACTTTATCTTTTTGCAATTTTTAGTTTCAGCTGACCATAGCAAGTGAAGCTAAAGGTTGTATAAAATTGCACATCTCCCTCTGGCAGAATGACTCCTTTGCATACAACAGTTCTCTATTTTAAGAAAAGGATGTGATATTTTGGAATGTCTTAGCGAAGATTTTCCCTAAGAAATGAGAATGCATTAATCTCATTTTCTTCCAGTTTCTCTCTTCAATTTAATTTTTAATGTTTTTTAAGTGATGACTGTGAAGGTGTCAGAATGATGTGAATAATGCCATTTTCAAAACACAGAGAATCTTAAGGACAAGTGGATACAAGGGATATTTTAGGTCAGTACAAAAAAATCAGAAACTAAACATAAAAGAGAGTTATCCTTATACTTCCATATTACTCTGTGTTAACTAATACTAGAACCTATTCCTCTCAAATACCCCAATCTCCATAATTTTCTCATTCTCTATGAACTTTGGGAAAATAATTAATGGGAGCACTCTGAATTTGTCAGATGAAGATTAGAAAAAGAGAGTAGCAGAAATGTCACCGTTTTTCATTAGCAGTCATATATGTGCAACAAGTTACTTCAAAAGAGCATAGTAGGAGAAAAACAGTGCTATAGAAAGGTCAGTAGCCATTTCACTTTATAGAAGCCAAACTCCTGCAGAAGGCTGTCAGGTGTTTGCCTTTTAGCTTTGTCAATTATCCCATATTACAGTATCCCCATGTTTTTCTGTAACCAGAGGTACAAAGAAAGACACTAATGTAAATTTAATGCAATAAAATCAATAAAGATGTATGTTGTGTAGTAATAGTAGTAATAGTAATAGTAATGGTAATGGCAATAGTAATAGTAATAGTAATAGTAATAGTAATAGTAATAGTAATAGTAATAAAAATAACAATACTCTTTATTTAAATAGCATGTTCCAGGTAAGAATTGTGGTAATTTTAAAATATTAAGTCTGTAAACATTTGTGACATTATTGTAAACAGAAAAGAAAACAAAGCACAAAAAGTGGCAACTTGCCCACCACCAAGGTATGCAATTTATTTTTTCTAACTTAATTAATCCAAAAATTAAATGTCCAGTATAAACTCTAAACTTAGGATTCTTCTATAATCAAGACAGGAAAATATTTTTAGCAGTGGGTTATGCCATTTATGTTTTATTATGTATTCTCTGCCAGGTTCTTCCTTCAACATCTACAGCTGAAGCTAAAGGCATCTTTAAGGTGAAAAAAGTTAAGTGATATGAATCTTCATTAGCTAAATGGCAAACTTTTAGATCTTTATTTCTATTATTTTTCTTCTACTGCTAAAGAAAATAGTTAGCTGAATATGTTTCTTGCCAGAGCTTTTCACTGTCAGCCTCTACTGTACTATTACCCTAATTATAGAAATGCAATGCAATAAGTCAGCACCAGGTATTCATAAGTGGCTTTTGAAATGGTTGGGACATATTTCAAATTGCTGGGAGTCATCCTCTGGTAAAATATTTTGAAATGATTCTGTACTATTATAGATTAGATTTTTGTGGTCTGATTTTTCAAATTTGCTAGACATCCAATCTGCTGAAGTCTTTTGAAAACAGACTGGTTATTCTGATACTAAAAAAGGGAGATGAAGGCATGGAAATCCTGGCTGAGAATATTAATGCTAAGTTCATTTTAAAATACTAGATATTTAGAATAATGCATGGGTTAATGTAGCTGAAAATATGCAGAGCCATGAACAACCAGTTCTTCCTACTTGTGAAACCATTCTTGTTAAAACAGGAAACCTCTTGTGACTTTTTCCTAATTTCAAATAGAATCAACATGCCAAAGTTATCAATATTCTTTCCAGTATTATTCTATTTTGCTTAGATACTAACATAGATTTGGTACATTAACTTTCCAGCTGAATGTCTAGAACTTGGTTTAATTGTCAGTTACTCCATGGTTTATGAGATAAACTCAGCAGCTGTTGTTTTGTGTTGGATGTGGTTTGGAGAATTTGCAGATACTTCAGCACTTCTTTGAAAGCCAAAACACTTTGACCCAGCTGCACTACGAAAGAAAGTTGGCAAAACCTCTCTTCAAGCAAATATATCCAATTCATTCAAACTCTGATCACAATATTTTTGAGACCAGACGCTGAAACAGCAAAAACACATGATGAATAACAGACCAAAACCAAATATGCTATGAGTAGTAGTGGCTCTCTTTGTACTGCTCAAGAAGCCATGCTTTCTACCAAGACTTTTGCCATTTTTGATCTCATGAAGCCATTCTTTTGTGAGTAAATTCTGGTATTAAAGCTGGCAGATATCTGGGCAGATTTAAGGAAGACACTTTTTATACAAAAGATTTTTTTAAAAAGTGAAAATAAAATCACTGTGGAAGCACAATAGCTCCAAAATTGCAATAGAAAGCATACTGCTTATCTCTTCAGAAAAATGGAACTGTATTTCACTTTGATGAAAACTTAGAAGTACAGAAGAAGGGCCTAGTATGCAGAGTGACAAACATTACACATATAGTCTTATACATTGTTAGTTGTGAAAACTCCAGATGTAAACAAGTTTCATGAGCCACACAGTATTTCCAAATGCATTGTATGATAAAATTTTGGCTATCAGAATACACTTTATTTCCACAGTCAATATTGAACATCTGTAGATTCTAAGATATTTAGCAAAACTGAAACTTTTTTTTTTTTTTGCATAAGATGCAATATCTTACAGAGGGCATATAGATTTTAAAAGTTAATTTAGTGAATTACTTGCACCACTGAGGTCAATGAGTGATCCATTACTAACTCAGTAAGGATCCACCAGCTACTTGCTGAGCAGCTCCAGTGAAACACATTTAGAGGAGTCTTGCCATTACTTGGGACTCATGACAGATTGTTTTATGCCCTGAACTATAGCCTTTCTTTACAGAATAAATACTTAATGCCACATTTACAAATTCCTAATGGGGTTCCTGTAAGTTATGGAACCACAACCTGAGATGTACATAGGTGCATTAAGAGTTGGGTAATAAAAAAATTGAGCTTCTATAAAAATAATTTGTTAAGAGTAGGGGGTTTCAGAATATTAGCAGGCCACACACTTGATACGCTTTGAATACAACTAAAGAGTCATGAAAGGAACATTTTAGCCTTGTGCAAATTCCAGTGACTCAATGAATCTGAGGTTGGGTCTTGAAGGTACAGAAAGATGAACTATATAATGAAGTGGCAGCTCCAACTAGTGAACATTTTCCTCACCTCTACTACTGATTAACCTTTGAGCTTGTCTCTCACACAGTGAACAGTTTAATTTTGCCTGTACTTCTCAACAAAACAGGCCCAGATGGTAAAACTACAGTTCCAGTTAGTGCTGTGACTTTTCTCCAACGTTTACATAAAGTAGAAAACACATAAGAATGCAGGTTTGTGAAATGTACACTTAAAACCTAGTAACTGCTAGGATAACTGAGGTCTTTCTAATCTTTATTATGTGCTGTTACATAAAGTTCCAGTAAAAAATTTCAATATTGTTCCTGGGAATAAATGTGTAAAAAGATTAATAAGAACTTGAAGTGCATTCACGTTCATAGCACAGAACTGTTTAGGAACAGACTGCAAAGGATTTGCATGAAGATGATGGATGTCAGAATGAAAAAGTATATCTAGTTTATTGCTTGAAAACATGACTAAAAATGAACCTCTGCATGAAACTGCACAGACAAATCAAATTTTTTATTGTTTTGGAAAGACATAAATTCCAAAATTTGAGGTTCAGGACCTTAGAGATGGCATCTGTTTCAACTCTGCTGCCAAATGTGTAATACAAGTCCCTAAGTTCAACTGGGAGTTGTACAGAAATAATGTTGATGGTTTCTCTTCTTTCTGAGGGACAGATTACAGCAGCAATATTTCTTTTCACAAAAAAAAGCGTGAAACTGTGTTCCAGCAATACTATTCTGAATAGAAGAAAATAATCAAGAGAGAAAATAGAAAATAGTAAAACAAAACATAACCATTCTAACAAAAAAGGATTTTTATGATCAGTTGCATGATTTAACTTAATTCAGACTGTATAATTTATGTTAATACTGTTTAAACATAGAATAAAATCTTATTTTCTCTACAGATCAGGGACTTAGAAGTAAATATTTTGATCATAAGATACAATTCCAGAAAATTATGCCTGTACCTTTCCTTTAATTATTCTGAGGGATATGATTCTAGTAAGATTTCTCTGTTCTACAGAACCACTGAATGAGTCTCATATCTGCCAGGAGCTTGCTCAATGGTGGATTCTCACTACCCAGGTTTTTAATATTCCCATGCAATTGTAATACATGAAAATATTTTTCTACTTTGTCTGTTATATGTTTCATTCATCACATAAAAAAGGCATTATGCAGGTTTTGAAACTGGGAGCCTGAAGTAATTTATTTTGTCTGTTACGTGAAATGTCCCATACATGGAGTGAAAATCTGGCCTCACTGAACTTAACAGAGGAAATTTCTATTGGCCTTCACAGTGGCAAGATTTTATCCATAACCATCAATGAAGATGTCAGTATTTACTAACAGTTATAAGACAGCTTATTTATTTATTTATTTATTCATTTATTTATAATGACAAAAAACTGAAGAAGCTTTGTTAACTGTGAAAACTGTTGGCAAATGATGACATTTTATTAGGGACTTCTATATGGATGATGTTAAAATACTACAAACAATGACTTTTTAATGTTTATTCCTTCTCAGTAATGACTGGGACAAAGTTATGGTTGTGTTTTTCTTTGGCATTTAAATTAAATTAGTGACAATGGATACTTAAAATGGCTAATGAATAATTTTATTGCTGAAAAATCCCATTAGGTGATACTTCTTTATTTTAACATTTTTCCCTGATTATCCTAATTTTTTTTCTGCTGAACAGCACCATTTTTCTATGGTCATTTTTGAAAGGCTTATGAACGGTTTGAAAAATAGCAGGTGACATGCATTGACCTGACAGTAGTTCAAGTACTTCAATTATAAATATACATTAATATGTCATACTGCAATGACTAATTACTTTGAAAAGTGTTGATTAATTATCCCTTAAGATTTCTGCACTGTAGTATTCTCACAAGGTGACATCTGCAAATGCAAGCATGACAATTTGATAAGGAAAATGGTTTGTAAATGGGACCTGTAGCATCAAACAGTTCCCCTGAACAAGTTCATGTGAATGTTTTGAGTTTTCTGTATCCTCACAAGACTGAGACCCTTCCATTTAATCTTCTTAAATTTTGTTTTCCCTTTCTTTTCAGTGGAGCACCTCTAAAACCTTCCAAAATTAAGAAATGTAATCTCTGTTTCCCCTACCAACCCAGAGAACCTGATCCCACAACAAAGAATTAGGGAACATTTCTGTTTCAGAAAAGAGAATTAACTTTGAACATGGTCATCACACTGTCAGTTATGTGCTTACATCACTAACCTGAAAAACCCAATATATAATCTTCCAGTGTTAGGGATTTAAAATGTAAAAAGCACCTTGTTGATCTAATCTCTATTACTATGTTCACTATATCATAGGATTCAGTGCATAATCTTTTTAAAATTCTCATCTATTTTGTCAGATTTGCAAAGACAGAACTAGTGAATCCACATTTTTTTTCTGTGAAATAAATCAAAATAAATGGTGGTGATATAATAAATTTTAACATAATATTCTAGTCTATGTGTATATTATGCAAAGCCTCTATTGATTAAAAAGAAATGTTTTGTGGAAATATTTACATAAATAAAAACTCTACTGATGAGTGAGAAATCTCACAACATAATATTAACACAATATTATTAGAAAATCCCCCAAATATGATACATTTTAGTAAAATGTATTACAAGGAAAACAATCAAGCTATTTAAAGAACAAAAAGTGTTATATTTCACGAACTTGATATTTTTGCTTGAACCCGCTTTCTTGTGTTACCCACTCAAGATGTCCATAAGTGTTCATACCTTTTGTACGGGAAAATTATTCTAAACCCCCTAAAATCTGTTTAGTTATTTAGCAGATGTAAACAAATCCTCCAAATTTCATAACAGTTAACATCTTTATATGATTGAAACGAAAACAAGTATGTTTCAGTAGCTTTCCAAAGGTACTTAGAATAAAACCATGTTTTTAATATGAATTCAGGTGGGAAGCGAAAATTCAAGATCAGGGGAAAGTGAATGAAGAAGGAAAGAAAAACACGGATCAGGGTTATAGATGTTCTGTCCTGGACATTGATGAAACAGTCATTACAGACAGAGATGGCATCCTGTGAAGAGATGAATTGCTGCTGCTGCTGCTACTTTGTTGAAGGTGCTTTGAAATGGAAATATTAACAGGTTTGAATGTCCTGACCAAGCAAGGTTGTGTGCAGAAATCAGAGCTGTACTTGGCAAATGATAAGAAAAATTGCAATCAAAGCTGAGTGGCAGAAGTGCAACATGTATTTCCACAAAAGAATTAGCATTAGGCAGTATGGCAAGGATCTAGAAATGAAAATGTTCAAAGGTACAAATGAATTGTCTTTGTTGAAAAAAATTCAAATCTAATCTTCACTAGCACAGAAGTGCACATAAAAGATATCTACTGACATAATCAAATTTGGATTTACACCAGTATCTGTAGAGGTAATATTTGGGCTAACCTGTTTGCATTTGAAGAATATGCTGTTAGACTGAATGAAACTTTTCTGATAGACACAGAGAAATGTATAGGGAAATAGAAGGGGTCAGTGCTGACAAAATTGTGTAAGATGGTTTTGGGAAGTGGTGGTGGCATCTCTGGTACTTACAGTTCTTGAGGAGCTTTGTTGAATGTGCAGTGTCAGGGGTCTCTATAAGATGAGCCATCAATTATGTTGAGGATCTGGAAATGGAAGAAGATCTAGTGTTCTATGGAGCTATCTTTGGAGCTATGACATACCCAAAGCCCATTCCCAAGCTACAGAAATGGAACCTGGCTACCACAATAACTTTCTGTCCAGGTCATGAAAAGGCTGTTAAAAATGGGAAATCTGGGACTCAGTGAAGAGGTGTTTTTAAGTAAAATGCTGCCTATAGTGCTGAAGCTATGTTCAAACCAAACAATCTTCTAATGTCCTTCAGTTGTTAAGTAGCTGAAAGCACTCTAAGCTCTGCTTTGAAAAAAAACCCCAAACATATCTGAAGTACAGGCAAGGCAGTAAGGTGTGAGGAAAATTGTATCACCAGTTATTTTGGGCAAATCCTGCGGAACTGCAAATTGTGAAGCAGACTAAAAATAAGGCGAAGAGGGCACCTGGTATAATATGAGCCACCACTGAGAATAGAAAAAGGCAAAGAAGAGATTTAAGGCCAGATGGAAATTAACTTTATTCTAATAGGAAATGGATCTGTGAGCAGAAAAAAAAAAAAAAAAATCCTCCTTAGAAGAAACTGCCATTTTGGGAATGTTTTATTCTACACATGGCCAAAAATTTTGGTTAATAATTTTATTCAGAATATACAACAATACTGTATGTTCATTCTGTGGCAATTTTGTCAAAATAGCAATCTTTTAACAGAAACGATAAAAAGAGTATAAAATATAAATACTGACAAAACAGACGTCACTTTGCTGTTGTAGTATGTTTACAGTAATGTAATGGGACATTTTGGAATTCTTCCTGTTTCAGTTATTATCCTTTTTTTTTAAAATAAGAAATCTACCAGGCCTCATTAGTGCCCTAAAATTATTTTGAATTTATTTGAAACAGTGTTTGGTGTGGAATGGCTTTTTATCCAAGTGCTGGTATTGTGTCACTGACCTGTAGGTTGCAGCAGACACTACTCTAACACAATTTCCAGCACAAACTTGAGCCCTCTGGGAAATGAGATGAAATCATAAGAAATTTAAAGAAATTAGGTCAAAGTCTCATGCTTCTTCCTTCCCCCTTTTACCTCTCTGTTTTCCCCTTTTCCAATATTTCTGAAAGTTTTGTCATGTTTGGCAGTCTGGAAGATATTTCTTCAGAGTCTGCAATGTACTAAGGCAGGGGCACAAAGCCTGTTGAGGGCTATTTGCAAAAAAAAACAATATTGGGAAGTTGCCTACCACCTTCCCACACCTTCTCTCTCCCCTGAAAAGCAAGCCAGGGTGTATGAGCATGGCTCATTAGGGTGGCTGATGCTGTGAAGAACCCAGGCTGAGGCAGGGCAGATGGACAGGCAGATGGGAGCAAAACAGGAGAATGGGGACTCCTCTGAGCCAGCCCTGCCAAAACAGAGAATGAGCATGGGCAGGGAAGTGAGCCCCTGCTGAAACCCAGGGATCAGAGGATTGGTGGGTGTGTGTGGTTGGTTGCCTAGAGGATCTGGGAAAGGATTTCACTGAATAGAGTTGTGTGTCTCTGTATGTGTGTGTGGGTTCCTTCTCTCTTTTTTGTGGATGGGGAGGGCAGAAGGTGAAGTCAATAAATTGTTGTATTCAAGGTCATGAGTTAGAGATGTAGGGATTTAAGGTATCTAAGAACTTCAGGAAGGTCAGAGAAAGGAGGAAGTAAACTGAACAGGGAGTTCTCAAAAGCACCAGGAGTCCTGGTGCTACAGTGCATTAGCAGAAAAAGTATTTCTTTCTTACCAAAACCAAATGCAAATGATGTTTCTGATACATCAGTCAAGATATAGCTGTTTGGCAGAGAAAAATGTCAACATACATAAAGCTTCATAGATTTGTCTGAAGCATATCTATGCAAAATAGAGATAAATGTTAACATTTTGAAGGGTTGTGACAGGTTTTAATATAAAAAAAAAAATTATCATTTTTTGAATGCTTTAAATTTTTAAAATGTTTCTGCTTAAAGATAACTCTTTCAAGTATTGACAAAACAGGTATGCATAATTGAAGAAAGGAGAGTGTGGAGTGAAACAGAAGCAGATAACAGACCTTGGGTATTTGCAATGATCTTTGCTCTCACTATTTCTTCTTACAGCTACTTCTGTGTCTTCCTGAAATTTCTGCTCACTGTGTTTGTCTTCACGTCACAAGTTTTTTACTCGTCAAAAATATGACCAAGTGCAGCACATTCAGTTAATTGTAGGTTTCTGGTTTGTACTGCGTTGTACCTCACAATAAGGAGCAAGCTGGTAATTTTGTGATATGCTTCTTAAAAAATGCAAACAATGTTCTTTCCAGAGCAATGGAATCTGAAAGATTGTTTATTTTACAGTACGACATGGGAAAATATTGCTTAAAATTTTACTTTGATAACAAGAGCACTTAATTTTTGTATGGCCTCATTTACCACATGCCTCTTGAAATCCTTGATAATGAGGGAAAGAAAGAAGATGGCTGTGTTCACCTTTGTTTGATAGAAATTTACTTATCTCCTGTAAAGATGTTTTCTCTAGTTTTTGTCTCGTCTTCTTCGGGTGTGGAGTTTTTAGCTCTTTTACCGTAACATACTCAACAAAAGTAACACGTGTCCCATAAGAGTAACTCAATCTCTGATTTGATTTTTGAAGCATGGAACACTGTGGAATCTAACATACTAAATAATATGTTCAGTTATCATTATCACTAAGTAGCTTGTAACTTCAGAAAGCCAAACAAACCCTCAAAACTTAAGCCCTCAACAAACTTTAAGTTAACAAAAAATTTCCTGTCTCCAAACTACTTTCCATTTGGTCTTTGAACTGAGCCAAATGTCTGAGCATGGCCCAGAAAGACAGACAACAGGGTGTGTGCTTCATTCAGACAGTGATATTTTCAGTTCCTGTGGGTTTATAATCATGCGTATCTGTGTGCATCAACACTAAGAAAATCCCCAAAATGGTCCCATCAAACTATTTTAACATTCATAATTGATTTCTCCCTAGATTTTTAATGTGAAAACTTCTCTCCTTTTTCACAATCAGGAAGGCAAAATAATTCTGATTAAATGCAGTTTCAGTTTATAGCACTCAGGACTACGTGCACTTGAACCTACTCCACTTCAGAATGTGAGGCATACATTTTTCTATATGAGTAACCTGGAGAAAAGTAAAACCTTATCATACCTGTCTACAAGGGAGATACAACTGGATTGTTTGTACTCCATGCTGTTAAAGGGGAGACCTTAGAAACTTGCAAAGAAACTAAACAAAGATCCTCTAAGGTTCTTTACTAAACAAGTGTTTTTTCCTCAATTTCCTACTCAAACATGAAAGAGTGAGGTTACTCATTGAAAAATCCCATTTCTTTGTAGAGATTTTTCCTCTTAAGAGCAAAGAGGAGTTTTTTTACATACTAGTTAATTGTGTGAAGGAAATAAGGGAAGAAAAACTACTTGTGTAACTTTCATGTTTTGCACATAGATCATACTATATATTATGGTTATATTCATGTAAGATTTATCCCACCATACACAATTTAATCCAGTACATGAATAAAACAACCATGAATAAGACAACCTATTGTGAATGAATGGATGATACAATAATGGAAAAGTGAAAAAAAACCTTTTAAAAGTACAACTTTTTTTTTATATCACATA
>VXBR01012230.1:785824-883344 GCA_013400215.1 Cisticola juncidis | reverse complement strand
AAAGAAAGAAAGAAAGAAAGAAAGAAAAAAAGAAAGGCCTTTTCAATAGTATGGATCATAATCTTACAGGTCTCTGCTGACTGTGTAAATGCAGCTTAGGATATAACCTGATCCTTGTAAGAGGGAATATGTTTGTTAAAACCATTATGAATGCTTTATTTTCTTACAAAAAGATTAATCTTATTTTTCCGGTTAATATATATTTACTTTTTTCTTAATTGTCCATTACAGCACTTCTACTGTTTTAAAATCTGTGAATATGTGGTGGTGTGGAATTAATAAGTTTGCTAGGTTTGTGCAGGCTGATTGTACACTGGTATGTTCCTTGTACCCCATTTTCCCCTGTTGGTATTATCCTGGAATTCCCCAGGTCCTATAACTCTTTAGTTATTTGTCAATCTTTTCTCATAGTCTGTGTACTCCCCTCCCTGTTGTCCCTGATTGGTTTCTGTAATGTCACCCCATGTTCGTACCACCTCTCTGGTTGAACCCATGGGTTGTACCCTCCTTACCACGCCCCATTTCACTGCTGTATAGAATGGCAGGTCACAAGAGCCTAGGGGGTGCAGTTGGAGGATCTGGCAGGTGGTAAGGAGGTCCCGTGGGAACCCCAAATAAATCTATCATTTTACTGGACTGGCTCCTCCCTTCTTCTTCTCCGTCATTGTCAGCATTCTCCACTGCCTCCCACAGCCTCTCAGGACAGGAAATCACAGGGATCAGCCGGCTTGTGGGACTTGCCTGGCTGTACCATTTAGCCTGCTGCGGTGCCTGAGCTAGCCCAGGCAGGCAGAGAGACTGAGCTCTCTTAAAGGCACCGCGAAAGGAATATATTGTCTTGTAACATTTGTTTATAATAACATTTGTCATGTTACTTATACTTGGATTAATGTGTGAAATTTTCTTTCAGAGAAACTGTGTGTAACAAGGATTGATTCATGTGACAAAAGCAGCATGCAAAGGAAGACCAAAGGCTCTGGATCCAGGCAAGAAAACACAGACCAGTCACAAGAAGCTGACAAATATCTATGTTTACATACATCTGCATTAACACAGTGGATTGCTGTCACTGGGATGTCTCTGGAACTTCCACACTTTCTTCCTCTTTCCTTATGGATGCTTCTATAACAGGCAGTATTTCTGCAATTCTGTGAGACATGGGTATTCCTTGATATCTGATAAAACCATTTACATCACAAAGTCCCCCAAAAAGCATAACTTAAAAAGATGATAAGGTTAGCTCCTTTAAGAAGCAAAGTAAATTTACATACAGATATTTTATTTATTTATTTATTTATTTATTTGGACATACAGGAGACTGTATAAATACTGAATTGACTCCCAAGAACCTCTGGGAGCTGATTGGTAATCATGTTCGCATACAAAGTTGATAACTGAGTATTTGAAATATTGAAAAGTATGAAAAAACAAATGAAATGGACATTCAAAGGAAGAGAACGCAGTGTATAATCAGAAGAACAAAAGTTTTACTTATTCAGGTGCAGGATTGTGTCATGAATACAAAAACAAGAAGGATTCCATACTGTCAGTCTGCTTGTTCATGCTCAGTAAAATACAAATACAAAACATATTAAATGCATTATGACACAAATTGGATTTCTTACATATGTATATTTTTACAGATATTTAATAATATGGCAAATATAAAGCTGTACCATTCTTTCCTGGTGCTAATGTCACTTTGAGTATAATCATAGAAAATCCTGAGTTAAAAAGATCACTCTAGTCCAGCTTCTGGCCCTGCACAGGACAGCCTCAAAAAAACACACCACATGCCTGAGAATATTGTCCAAAAGCTCACTGAACTCTTGGAAGGTTGGTGCCATCACCACTGCCCTGGGGAGTGTGTTCCAGCATTCAGCTCCCCTTTGGCTGAAGAACCTTTTCCTGATATGCAACCTAAACCTTCCTTGGCACAGCTTCAGGGCATTCCCTTGGGTCCTGTCACTGGGCACCAGACAGGAGAGACCAGTGCTTGCCACTCCTCCTCTCCTCACCAGGAAGCTGTAACTGCAACGAGGTCTCCCCTCAGCCTCCTCTTCTCCAGGCTGAACAGACCAAGTGACCTCAGATGCTTCTCATAAGGCTTCTCCTCAAGGCCCTTCAACATCTTCATAGCCCTCCTCTGGACAGACTCTAACAGCCTTGGAGCACTCTTACATTCTTACAGTCTCCAGGCTGCACAAAATATTTAATATTTAAAAATATTCTCCGCAGCAGAGCAGAGCAGAGTGGGACAATGCCCTCCCTAGCACAGCTGGCAATGCTGCGCCTCATGCTGCCAGCACATGGTTGGCACTTTTGCTGCCAAGACACATCATGGACTCACATTCAGCTTTCCATTGACCAGGACCACCAGATCCTTTTCCACAGTGCTGCTCTCCAGTCTCTCAGTCCCCAGTCTGTATGTACATCCAAGGTTGTCCTGTTCCAGGTGGACACCAGCCTGTTTCCTCCTAAAGTGGATCACATCTCTTGCAATCATATGATGTTGCTGATCATCATGGGATGGAATGGGGAAGAGCATAAATATACATTTTTCTTTGCTGCTAGATATCATTGCAGTATGTTTCCAAGTCTGTATGAGCTGAGTCACTCACTGCATGGCAGCCAGAAATGCACAACTTCTTGATATCAGAATGAGAGTGCACTCAGTAGAAGTCTGATATCAAGGTCTGACAGGACGAAGGCATATTCATTTCTCTCATAAATCTATTTCTTGTCCAGAATATACTATGGCTAACCAGTACCTGTTTTCTCCCACTACATGATGAAAAAGAAAGTTACCTACTGGTAGTCCCTTGCTTCAGCAAATTTGTACCATCAAACTCAGTAGTACAGGTCTTACTCAAAATTCAGTTCCCTCACTGCACATCCATACAGCCTAGGTCTTACGTATGGTGTACACATAGTGGACAATTTCTCTGCATCTGATATTGCAATGGAACTGGAGATTATGCATTGTATTGTTGAAAGGTAAAATGGATAAAAATATGGAGTTATATAAAAAAAGAAAAAAGGAAATAACAAGAAAATATGTTTTTTCCCTTTGTTATTACACAAGCAATATTTGAGAGCACCCATTCCAAATAAACTGCAAAGGCTGGTTATCCAGGATTAAGTTCTAGATTCTTTATGTATGTGCATTGCTAAGCAAGCTGCCCCTGAAAAGAAACATTTAAACTCGTTTTATATCCTCTGAATTTTCTCTATGATGCCTAAAGGTACCTAAGGAGAACATGATGACAACTTTCTCTCACATATAGATAAAGTAAAACTCGTTAAGCAAATTTTGTCTGCCAAATATAAGGAGAATCATGACAGCTTCTTTGATCTCACAAATCTCAAAAGTTAAACTTAACTAATAAAAGAATTATTCAAAAAACAATTTTTAAATAGCAATATTCCAGAACTTTTTAAAAAAGGAAATTGTATGAGTAATGAAAAATAAGAATGTATTATTTTTTTCTTCTAGATATAAGAAAAGCTTTCAATGAATTTTGTAAATACAGCTGTTGTTTTTTGGCTCTTGCTGATCCTTGAACGTTAGTGTCTTTACTTTGTGTCCAGTTCTGAGCCCCTCCATGCAAGAAGCAAAAGGAACTAGTGCTGAGGGTCCAGCAGAGTATCGGGAGTCTGGAGCAACTCTGTTATGAGTAGACCTCTGGGAGATGGGCCTATTTAGTCTAGAGAACAGAAGACTGAAAGGGGATCTAATGAATGAATACAAATCAAAGGGGAGTGTCAAGAGCATGGTGCCAGATTCTTTGGAGTGGTGCCCAGCGACAGGACAAAGTGCAATGGCCGTAAACTGAAACACAGAAATTTTCACCTCAACATGAGGAAGAGCTTCTTTGCATTGAGGATGGCAGAGCACTGCAACAGGTTACTCAGCGAGCTCTTGGAGTTTCCCTCTCTGGACACATTCAAAACCAACCTGGATTGCTGTTTCACATGCTCCTGGTGACCCTGCATATGCAGGGGGAATTGGACTACCTGTATTATCTCCAGAGGTCATTCCAATCCTAATGATTCTGTGATTCTGATAGAGTAGTTTTATCTTGAAATAATATATAAAGCATATTTTTGCAGGAATTTCTAAGTTGGTATCCATTTCTAGTTGTAATAATAATGGATTACTTAACTCTTTCTAAAATAAAGAAAAATATGTCTAAAGATGTTCAAAACCTTTTTTTAACCTTTGGCTTAGTAGCATGGTAGAAAAAACCAAGTTCAGTCACGTTAAAAAATGTTAGAATTATTTTTGCTTGAGAGATTAGAAAATATGGTATATACCCATTTAGGATAAATTGCATCATGTGCCAAACTTTCAGTGTAAAATTTTATTTTATGAGACCTTTCCTCACACTCATTCTGCTTCCCTGCCTTCCTCTCATTTGTAGTAATTCTGTGTACAATTCAGCTTTATATATATTTAACTGACTGAATGATAGACTTTTAACTACAGCTTGCCCCAATTTCCAGCCTAGGATATAATTTCAGAGTGCAGAAAAATGAGCAGAGCAAGTGGTTTTATTAAGAGTCTTTTTTGCTTTACTTAAACCATTAGCATGTTTTTTTTTTTTTTTTTTTCCAAATCTTGCAGGTAAGTTTTTCCCCAGCCCAGTTCTGTGCTGGATAAACATCTATAGAGGATACTTCATAACTTCAGTGGTTCATCTATGGGCCTGAGAAGGCAACCTGAATCTAAAGGTCTTCTGAATAGAAAACTGATAGATATGACAAAACATCTAACAATTTCCAGGAAATCCAGACCCCAGTGCATGTATGACTCTACTATATTATGTACATGAAAAATTTTGGAGAAAAAAATCTGACCTTCCAATGTGGGAATTTCAGATCTTTTCTTTTGGCAATTGTATTAGCAATAGTAATGTATGTTGAATGAACCCGTGCATTCTGAATCAAAATAGAATATTTTGCTTTTCCTCTCTCTGTAAACAGCAATTGTTATTCAGGCTATGTCAGCCACCAAATGCAACCGCAGGTCTCTCTGAATGATTTATCCAAACCTTTATTTCAAAAAACACATTATCAAGTGGGTCCTTTGACCATCCTACTTTTTAGACAAAGCCTTATATTGTGGAGGTTAATATAGCCTTCAACATTTCCAGCAGTACAAAAGAAATCCTGAAGAAGTCCAGTGGTGAGTATAATTGAACAAACAGAAACTGCTTTTCTCAATCTCGATCTTGAGGTCCAGAGTTGATGGATTCTCCTCTTGTTCCAGCTGACATCTGCCTGATGAAGAACTTTCATTTGAAAGAGACTCTTGCCTCTCTTTATCTACCTGGTCAAGATTGTTTTCACTTTCACATTCATTGCTATCTGTGTCTTACTCGGCCAGAGACTTACAGAGAATTTGTTGTCTGCATCACCCCAGCATATACTTGTATTTGATTCTCTTTGTCTATTGCTTCTTTTAATTACTGTTTTTCTTGAAACAGGCTTCTTATTTTCTATTAAATAGTTAAAATAAACTAATTTTTATCACTGAATTGTTTATAAAACTGCTAGAAATAATCAAGAAAGAGATTACTTTTTAACCTAAAAAATCAATTTTAAGGTGTTTGGGAAAGTGGAAACATCTGGATAGCATTTAAATTTGATAATTAGGTTCTTACAGTAATAAATAATGTGCAGTCCCATTATAGATGTAAACATATGTATGACCCATAGGTCTGAAATAACTCCAGCAAATTACCACTGCTATCAGCACGCTGATAATATTGATTTATTGTGGTAAAATCACCCTAATTACCATTTTTGTTCCAATTAAGTCATTTGTATTATTATTTTATTTTCTTGAAATATTTTCAAAATATTTTATCCTTGTTACATAAATGACCTGTAAAACTTCATCTTATTTTGTCACTACAAATTTTCATCTTTTTGACTCAAATTTAAGTTTCTAACTGATAGTTCTCTGATAGCTTTGACAATTATGGTAACCTAATCATGCTTTAATCAGATTTTGCTTTAAACACTTCTAAATAATTAGTAATATACTGCTCTCTTTAAAGACTATGCTCAAAGTACAGTACACATGGGAATGAGGGGAAAATAGAATTTCAGAGAAATAATTGAAATTCATTTTTCAGTGAAATTACTTCTTATAATTGTAAATTTGAGATATGGTTAAAACAGATAAACAAACCTATGATAATGCATGTGGTGAGAATACTTGAGATTCTACAACACAAGTATGACTGTCACAGTGTAGCACAGAGTCTGCTTGCAGATATAACTTGTTTAATTCATGTTTCAGAGATTTTTTTAAGAGCAATGGAATTAGTGTATCAGCAGTCTTTTCTGGTACACAGAATGTGTGTACAATCACTAGGTTTAGGGCATATATTTCAAAATGTATCTTTCCATAGAGTGTTTATCAAAACTGGAATCCCAGGCTGAATCAAATTTAAGCATCTTGGGTTTCCTAAAGGATTTAATAGCATCTGTGGGTTCATTTGATTCTAGGATACTATGGACAAATACTTTTTAATAAGGTTACTCCTATTGAAAAGATATCAACAGTGTAGTTCTTCTATTAGTAGCTTTCTTTCAGCTTATTTTTAAAGCATTGTTATATTATACATAATAACGCTTTGTATTTTATTTGCATATGTTTTGATCTTAAAACATGAGCTGTTGTTTTTTCAAACTGATATTCTCTTAACTCAGACAGTGCTTTTCTTTTTCTAAACAGAAGCTCATAACATTTACAATTTTATTATTCTGCCTCTGCATCAAGTACTTGAATGAAAGAAGCTCTCTTCCTTTCTAGAGTTTTAACAAACATTTTGCCAAGTCTGTCACTGTTTTGTTTTAACATAATCAAATATAGTCAGAAGGGATTTAAATTTTCTCTGACCATTACTTCTTCAGCTTGAAGTGAAGACAATTATTTTGCTCCCAAGGACAGCTTCAAGGGTTTGCTACTACTATTACTAGGGAGATATCTGGATTCTTATTAATTTGCAGAAATTCTTTTCATTTCTACTTCCGTGATATATTTAAAAGGTGAATCTTCTAAAACACATATGGTAAGATTCCATGAGGAGCTTATGTTTTTTGTAATAGGCGTGTGATGACAGAAATATATTCTTCATTATCTTATACCGTAGGTAAGTTCAAAAGAAGAGAAGTTTATTTTGGACTTGGTCAAAAAGCAATTATATTTTCTTGTCTGAAACAAATGTTATCCTAGGTATTCAGGCCTCTTATAAGACTGTTCTAGACTTTGTTGTGTTCAGTTTTACGCTCCAATAAAATTTTCCACTCAGATGCTTTGGAAAACCAACAGGTATAAAGCATCCTGGAGGTGAAGATGTCTGAGGTGCAGAGGGAGAGAGGACACTGTTCAGATTCCTTAGCTGCAGGTGAGTAAGAGACTATCTGTATCCAACCATGCTCACAATCTTTCCTCATCAGAATATTTTTGGTATATGGCATGTGACTGTGCCATGAGTAATAAAAAGGCTGTGAATGACAACAGTGGATTTAGAAACAGGAGTGTAAATAGTAAGTATTATCTGAGCATTCAAGAACTGTGTATTTATATACAAGAGATATTCATCTCTTATACTAGAGATACAAATCTAGGTTAGTTTTGCCACCTAGACAATGTTATAGAAAAGTAGAGAGCATCAGATTTTCACTTACCACTGTTCTATGTATTTATCAACTTGAATAGTTGTAGCAAGGATTTTTAACAAGGTGAAAGAAGGAAAAGAGGGATAAGTCAGATTTTCTTGTCTCAATATGAATAAAAGGAAAATCCTAACAGCATTTGGAAACATTTGTCAAATTCTGCATCAGTAGGTGAATTCTAAGCTTCTTTGCATGTGCTGTCTGTATGATAAAATTGTGTTGAAAATGGGAAAAGAAAAAAAACCCTTCATAATTTAACCTGTGTTTCAGTATATCTTCAGCATTTTATCTAAGCAGTTAAGAATTAAGGTAAGAGGAGAAGCAAAATAAATCAGAGCTAAAGAGACTACTTCCCTCACAGATTGCAAGCCTCTAAATCTTTAAGGATCCAGTGCCACCTATGACAAGATTTTGTGTTGAGGCACTTAAAACTTTGCCAAGCTAAGCATTCAGATTGAAATTTCTTGTGCCAAGTGTCTTTGGATTTTGCTAGTCAAGGTGGCTTAATTCTTTTCAAGAAAATGATACCAATAAAAAACTGTTGACTCTGTTGACCGGCCAACACTAAGGGGGGAAAAAAAAAAGAAAAAAAAAAAAAGTTAATTCATACTTTGAACTTGAAAATTGCCAAACAATTACAATACGCGCTTCTCCTGTCACAGTGAAATCTGTTGAAAGTTGTCTATGAGCTATTAAAAATAAAAGTATAATTCACATAAATTCGAAATAGGAATCTTAACAGTTTCCAGAGGGTTTTTTATGCTAAGCTTGCCTCAGACTTAAGCTAGAAAATGAATCAGGCTCAATGCTGAACAGCACTGGTTATTTCCTGACTGGGTGAGGAACTTGCATAGAAATAGCAAAATGAGACTGTCAGGAGCATAAGTGAAATATGAGTTATTTTTTGAAATCACATAAGTCTCAAGCAGCCACCTTACAGGCACTGGGGTACATGGAAATGTCATTGGTGAGAGACAACAACTGGAGACACAACATGCAGAAACAAAGCAATTAGGCACAAAAGAAAGAAGTACTGACTCTACAAAAACTGAAAGGGAGAAACTGCGAACATAGGAAGTGGGGAAAATGTTGAAAGAGGGATAGGCAGTTCCGCAGAAAGGAGTTGATGTTCTGCTGGTGCTGGACATGGGATGAGCATCTTGGTTGGGGGCCTGGAAATGTGTAAGTAGAAAGCATGGAAAGAAGCAGAAGTCAGCAAAGGTGGATGAAAGAGACAGAAGCATTGTAATTGGAAAGAATAGAATGAAAAGTCTTCCCTTTAGCAGGGAAAGGGTTTTGGCAGGGAGTTGGAACTACATGATCTTTAAAGTCTCTTTGAATCCAAACCATTTACTACTCTAAGGTTCTATGATGATTAGAGCTTTCTCTCCTTACAAGAGTAGGAGACTAAAACTCTTTTGTTGAATCCTAACTTGGTCAATCAGAATTATTATAAATAACATGGGCAAAATATCTTTATATACTGGACACTGGTGAAGATAACAGCAGATAGCAAATTACTTGATAAATATAATCAATAAACCGGTCAAAAGAGAGGCAAGGGCGGCTAAAATGAGCTATCCCACATTTTGTCCTTGAACATAATCAGGAGAAGTTTGGAAAGAGTCTAAGAAGCATGAAAACTTCCAAACATTTGGATGCCATTGCAGTGGGATGAGTTTTTACTTTTTAGGAATCTATGGATTAAGAAAAATGTAAGCTAAAGATTGCAGCTGTGCCCATTATTGTAACTGACTTCTGGTAGAGTCTGCTGTGATACAAGTGAAAGCTAACATCATATAACAAAGTGAGGTTTTATTCCATGTCTTTCTTATTTTCTGAGAACTCTATGGCCACACACACACACACACACACACGCACACACATATATATACACACATTTAAGCCTCCATGGTGCAGCAGCTGCAATTTGAACATATATGGAATTTGCTCTGGAAAATTGGGTTCTAATGGCTGGGCATCAAGACGTTTTCCTGGCTACAAAATGTTCCTACAACTCATTGCTGCTTCTATTAAATGGACTAAATAATACTTATGGCAGCAGACCACTCTGAGCATAAATTCAATTGAATAATCCTCGTGAAGAGTTCTAGTAATATTTTTCTGATTGAAACAGAAAAGTTCCTGTAGAAATTAATAAATCTGTCTTCTGAGTTTCAACTGACTCCATTAAATGACTAGAGACACTACAAAAAGCTAAAAGAAACAAAGGATATCGTGGAATTCTATTAAATGAGAGCTATTCATCCTGTCCATGAAAAGAAAGAGGAATCTTAAAACACTATTATGTGAACAGAAGGCTAAAGAGTGTACAGTGACAAATATGAGAGGTATATGATCATGTAAGCTTTTATGTTCTAACTTCCAGACACAAATGCCTGTAACTCCTGAAATCTTACATTGCAGTTTATCTGTCATCATGTATTTTATTTGGTAGACTGTATTGTCTCTCTAGGTCTTCAGATCTATGCAGGAAAGCCAAAATTTTTTTAAGGAATCCTATTCTTTAGTGAAATCTTTAGTAGAATCTTTAGTAAAGCATGCCTTATATAACACAAACCCTTCAATACTGCAAATGCATATAATGCTCAAAAGTCAGATGTATTTCCATTCAAATACTACATAAATGCTGAAAGGGAGGACCAGCTTTTTAGTGATTGCTTTTGTATCCACATTCAGTTCAGCAAGAAGCAATCAAACAAGTTGCTTTTTATCTCTTTTTTGTTATATGAAGTGTGGGGAGAGGTCAGGGAAAAATTATTTAGGTTCATTTTAAAGAATTGCCTTCTTTCATCTCATCACTGTGGTTATAAATTGAATTTGTGCTTCCTGTTTATACACAGCTTTCTTAGAAGGTCAGGGCACTCACACTATATTAACTAAAGCTATGCAAAAGATTGATTTTTTTGGTTTGATGACACAACAGTGAATAAATACATGTAATGGATCCAAGGAAACAAAACACTTGATGGCATTGTTCCTTTTTAACAATTTAAATTAAATTGTAAAACCTATACGATAAAAATGCAGTTTCAAAATGAAGCATTTTCCTCCACTGTAATATTATAACCCTTTAAGAAAGAATGGGTTTTAAGAATGGGTTTTATTTTGGTCTGCTGCTGGTATTTATTTGTTGTGGAATCCTTTGCAGTTTTAATGGAAGTCTCTGTTTTTGTCCTGATGGAAACCTAAGTTTCTTATAGCAGTTTATTATTACAATAACTTTACCAATGACAGAACACTTTATAACTGGGAGTCAGACATAATTCAGTACAACCTTATTTAGACATGGTTTGATCCAAAACTCATGTGATAAAATAGTTCTGCCTTTTTCAACATACAGCATATCAATAGCCAGTGTTAAATAAGTTCCTTTAAATACAGCAAGTTCTGAGCTTTCAGGCTCAGTCTTCTTTTAAAACTATGTCATGAGAAGGATGTGCTGCTTTTAAAAGTGAAATATGAGAAACTTTTTGAAACCACATATGTCTCAAACAGCTGCCTTAACGCATATCAAATTGTTGCATAATTCTTTTGCTCTTATCAGGGACCAATTACGCAAAATTGTAGCAAAAAGGAAGATTTATTTTTGGAATTTAGAGGATGAGTCACATGCAAAATTTGTTATGAACTTAACTGAGGAGCAGCTCCAAATTCTACAAATTGCAGTGGATAAAATAGTTTCCTTAAAAGGGAGAAGCTGAATATATTCCTTACATATAAAGCTGAAAATATGAAAAAAAATATAGCTTTTTGAATTCTTGATTTTTAAGTTTTACTGTCTTTAAAATTCCTTTTGGTTTAGGAAGCATATTTTTTAACTGACTGAAAATTGTCAGCATGATACTTTTCCTGCTGGTTTATATTTCAGAAGGCAATAAAATTCTGACCAAAATTTCAGCAAATAACTTATATTTTGCTAATGTTGATACCAAGCTTCACTTCTACAATAGTGAACAGGAATTAAAGTATAATTTTGAAAATTAATTTATCACTAAACTCTTGTAGGTATCAATTGGTTATTATATAGGAAATTATTTATTTCTTAATATGTCATTGATAAGAGAGTACAAATAATCAGTTTTTAGAGAGTATAATCACTCAGTTATAACCAGCAATACACTTTTAAACCATCATCAAACAAGGTGATTCAGTTGACACTTAAATACTTTGAATATCAGTATTTCTAAAGGATAAGCCTGATTTCAAACTAAAAGTCTTCTTTTAACAGAATTATTATGAAAACCAAAGAATATTTGACATTTCTGTTGAAACTGAGTAAATTATAAAGGTGTTCATGAAGGTTATTTAGAGGTGAATTGTAGAGAAAAAGAGGCTTAACAGAATAGAGATACAGAAGGCCAATTGTGAGTACATTGTCCATATATCTGAGCATATTTTGGCTCCCTGTGTAATTGAAATGATTATTTTGAAATTAATTACTTTGTTATATTATTTTGAAATGTCTGTGAAAGCAAAAAATACTCATGTCTGTTTTTCATGGCAAGAGTTTGTACTGAGGGAGATCTGCAGAGGTTGCACAGACCAAGGGTGGACAGAATCTGTTCCTTCCACCTCCAAAACAAGCCCACAGCAGGGCACTGCTGAGGCTCTCAGCAACTGGAGGCACCTCTCTGGCAGCATATTTTAGAAAGGGTAAAATACAGCAGGCAGCAGCGGTGGCAGAGAGAGAGAGAAATGCTAGGGAAATGACTATGCAGACATCCAGGTCAATGAAGAAGCAGGAGGATGTGCCCCATGTGCCACAGTGAAGAATCCCCTGCAGCCTCCGCAGATTCTGGAGAAGTTGTTCTCCTGCAGCCCATGGATGACACAATGGAGCAATGATCCACTCTGCAGCCTCAGGAGAACCCTGATGGAGTAGGTGGATGTGTCCTGAGGGAAGCTCCATCCAGTGGTGAACCCACACTGGAGCAGTCTCCTGGCAGGACCTGTGGCCTGCAGTTGACCTATGCTGGAGCAGTCTGTTCCTGATGAACGGTCATCTGTGGAAAGGACCTACACTGGAGAAGTTCTGGAAAAAGCACAACCCATGGAAAGGACTGCCAATAGAGCAGTGAGTGAAGGATTCTGTCCCATGCTGAATCAGGGAAAATTGTTAGGAAGAAAGAGCAGTAGAGCGGGAGTATTATGAACTGCCCACAAGCCATGATTCCTTGCCCTCTTTTAAGCTGCCTTGGAAGGAAGACTATGGAAGAATCAGGAATGAAGGTGACCTTCAGAAGAAGGGAGAGGTTGAGGAAAGATGTTTGCAGTTTTGCCTTTGTTTCTCATTATCCTATTCTATTTTAAATTTGCAATACATTGAATTAATTTTTCCCAAATCAAGTCTGTTTTGCTTCTGATCATAAAAAGTAAACCCACATGCTTTTTCATCCTGTCTGGGAAAGAATGGAGGGTAATGAGAGAGCAGCTGGACGGGTATCTGGCAGCCAGCCAAGGTCAACACACCACAATAATTTAAAACCATAAATCTTCCTTTAAGTCACATTTTACAGTAACATCAACTGAATTATTAAAACAAAAAAGACTAAAAAGAAAAAATGGGAAAGATAACTGTGCATGACTATTTGCAGTACTTAGGTCTTTTCAAAAATGTAGAATTCCTTTCATAGTAACTGTACAGATATCAGCAGATGCAATAGTGACTTTGACATATCTTCCAGGGTATGTTCCCATATGGATAAGAACAAAGTTCAGCATACCTATGTTTTTTTCCAGTACCCCAATTTTGCCTTTTATTGGCATTTGGGAAACGTGAAGAAGAGAGGAGTGTAAATCTTTCTCAAAAGTGACTGTAGTATTTACTTGTGAGGGAAAATAGGAATGTAAAGGGCAGTAGCCAGAATCTGGAGTCCATGATCTTGTTTTCATCACTGTTGTATCAGACATATGAGATTGTTATTCTGTGCTAGATACAAGGTTCCTTGGCAGAATTGTGGAAGTCCTTTGCTGAAATGAAATCTAATTACTTTTCTTATGAATGACTCTCAGCAACGTCAGGAGCTCAGACCAACAGAAAAATCACTTGATGGAACAAAAAGGTATGATTGTGCCCAGACTTCTCCAGCACAAAGCTCATAAACTTTTGGTATGACAAACTAAAAGACAGGAACTTATACTGAAACTACAGAAAATCCATCAAAAAGGGATCCCTGGGATAATATCGCCAATATATCCATATTTGTAGCAAACTATTTCCATTTCTCCTGGACATTTGGTTCAAGGCCAAGCAGCTTCAGTGTGGATTACTGCACATGAAGACAGTTGCTCGTGAGCTCAGTTGGAAACACAAATACAGCAAGAACCTGAAGAGCAAGCAGAGTGATGTTTGAATTTGAATTGAGTCTCTGGCTTTTAACATTGCATCCTTAGACAAAGTTTCCATATACTATTGTTACATTAAATCCTGAGCTTAATGATTAGGGAACTCCTGCCACTGCACACTATTTTCAACTTGAATGCATATAATCCCAAGCAGGCTGTATCACTGAATATCAGCAAAATTATGCTAAATCTGTTAAGGCATCAGGTACTTTCTTCATCTGTGAAAACATACATAAAATTAATACTAAAATGGTAAAATTCATTACTAACCATGTAACCTTCAGATTGTTGCAAAGGGTTGATGATTTCTTATTACTGAGCATTTAAAAGTTAATCTCACAATATTTACTACTACACTGGAGCAGGGTATTAGAATGAAAATGCTGCTAATGAACAGACAATGGCTAATCTGTCTCTCTAGATCAGAGCCCTCTTTCAACAATATAGTTATCAGTCTACTTGGAAATGAAGTTAATAAAAAAAAAATCTGGATAAGGATTCTACCACTAATTTTTGTGGTTTTGCTTAGAAAAATAACATTAGTAAAAAAGTCAAAGAAATCATGTACTCTCTCATCCAAGTAGACAAATAATTGTATTGACTAAGAATTAAATAGATTTTCTCACATGTATTTATTCCATTCCACTGTGATTGGAACTATTTTTCTAAGTAGACTGATTCCACTGTATTATGTAGCACTTAGAAAGGTTTTGTAGACTTATGCAACAGTTGTCAATATATTATAAAAAAACCCACTACAGAATTAATGCAACCTTTGGTATTTTTTAGAGTTAGGTTACTTTTGTATAACTTCCATGAATATCTCAGAAAGCCAAGGACATTCCTGACTTTTCTTGCTCATTATAGTAAGTTTAAAACAAAACTTTCCATTTGATTGACACAGGAACTTGTTCTTCAGCACTATTTTTTTAGAATATATATGTAACATGCTCAGTGCTGACAAGAAAAGACCCACAAACCTTCAGCTATTCTTCAAATCAAACATAAGTTAAACCTGAAAAATTGTTTAGGATTTTGAGAAGGAACTCATAAGTGTTTCCAGTATTCCTTCAGTGAGCTAATTAAACCCAATTGTTTGGGGTATAATATGTGCCAATTCAAATACTGACATGAATTCTGTGCCTCAGTGTGGAAAGGACATGAATCAACTATTATGCAGAGACAATAAAACCTCCTGGTTTTTGAAACTGATCAACCTTTAAAGAAGAGAAGAAAATTTAAATTTTTCCCTTAAATAAGCAAGCTGTGTAGAAAATTCAGGTCAGAGAAAATGCTAAGAAATGCTAAAATAACAACTGTCCCATGTTATCTCAAAATTGAGATGACTTTAAGAGAGAGATATTAGCTTTTCACTTCTGGTTAAGAATAAAAACTACCTAGAAAAGCGAAAAGTATGAACTAAGCTGTCTTTTAAGAAAATGAAGGGGAAAAAAGTGTATTTATTTGTCACATAAGTTATTCAACTATTTTTGATACAAACAGTAGGAAATTAAAATGAGTTTTTTTAAAAAGAAGTTTTTCCTCTTCTGTCAGAAAAATTGCATTGACCATTATTTCTTTGTGAACTTCTGAGCTGTGTTTTAATTTGCTTATGGACATAACCAATCTGTAAGGGAAACCTGGCTTTTCTCTTGGTATGTTATTTGTTAGGTGATTTCCTTGCTATATTACCTGTGGCATATAGAACACCCTTGCCTTTTCTGCAACTAGAAAATTTTCTTTTCATTACTACATCAGTCTCAGGATGCAGTGGAAAAAAATCACAACTGAAACTGGCAAAGGCTTAGAAAATAAAAAAATTATGGACAAAAATGTTGAGATAGTATTAGTCAGTGCTATGAAAATAAAGTACTAGGCTCCATTACCATTTAAATCCATTCAAATAAAGGACTTTGTGCAGATTAATGACAACAGTTACTCACTGGCTTAGAGCAGAGGTAATTCAGATCAGGAACCATATTTATCCTTATCTTACTTACTTTACTAAGATTAAAGAAAATCTTAACCATCACTAGCACACTGCTAATACAAATGTTTTTCTGTCTTAATAATGGCCTTAGTAAACAAGTATTTTTAAAAGACCTGGCTGAAAGGGCATAACTTACAGTTGTCTCAAATCATAACTTTAGAATGCATCATAATTTCACAATAATCATGTCACATATGTGGCTTTCTGCCACACAAAATTCATAGCTTTCTAGCCTATTCCCCCTGAAATTCACCATGCATTTTGAATATGAAATTAGATTTCAATTCTGCCTTCTTTGTACCTTGGTTATGAGATCCAGTGAAAAGACAGTGGCCTCAAAGAGATCTAAAAGAAAATGTTCACCACTCTTCAGTCATCAAGCCGGCTAGTTACTCAAACTGCAGGCACAGCTGTATGTTAAAATTGATGCTGATGTTTTAGGGACAATTTAAGCACCAGTACTAGTACTAGTTGAAGCACCAGCCTGAAAACCTAGATGGTATATGGGCCGATGTAATTATCAGCTAATGTAAACAAACAGAGCATCAAAGAACCATTTTGCTTTTCATTTCTTTGATTTAATTCAACAAAATATTGAAAGAATAGGAACCATTAAATATGTTGTATATTTTATACAAAGAGATAATTTTCTATCTTTTGATAGTGGGGCATGAAATTACTTTGAAATTAAGCAGCTGTAAAGGGACAATATTTAGTTTCTCTATGCACCTGTCTGTATATTTTTTAAATTCGTTCATTTAATTGAAATGGTTTCAATGGCTGGGTTTTTTTTATACATACATATATGCAGCTTCACTCCTGATGTTTCAAAAGCTTTGGATTTTGCACATGAGTGTAATCTTCTTCTAGATCACAGCTAGGCTGTAATTTTCACTTGGTACATAGCACTTGTAAGTAGCACGCTCAGTAGTTAGTGGTGAGAAGCTGCATCATCACAGTAGAAGACTACAAGACTACAAGAAGTCTTCTCATAGGAGGTAACCAGAGCTCCAGAGGGAGGGCAGTAAAATTCTCCATAGCAGAAAAAATATAGAGCCTTCAGATTTCTGGAACTTTTAGTTTGTCTTTTCTTTAAACACCATTCATTTACTTATTTCTTCTGCATGCTTTTTAAGTACCTTAAACTGGAAACAGGAATTCTGGATCCTTCCTTTTTAGACACTTCATATATGTCACGTCACTGTGACTGGCAGGCACATCATTGTCCATGCCACTGAGTCTTTGTATTTTCTGTTACTTTTCAATTTTCTGACTGTCAGAGACACTGGACAGTCTAGTTGTCTCCCAGTTTATTAATAGTTTTTACTTCATCACATTCTAGATGTGCACAATCCAGCAACATTCTCAGCAAAGGCTTTGTCAGTTCTGGCTTGGAAAACATAACTTCAATGCATTTACCATGGTTAAAGTCTTTCCCAGATATAGATGGTCTTCTTCCTTATTTTTTATTGTGTCATGTATCATAATCCAAAGTCACTGATTTCTCAGTACTACTAATGAAGTCAGATTCATCCATAGTTTTTCTGTGGTGTTTAGACACCAAGCCACTGGGGGAAAAAAAAAAAAAAAAAATTCATAATTGCATTTTCTCCCCTTCCGTGGGCTTAGGTTGAGGGACATATTCTAAATAATTCTTCCCAGTTTCAATTTTGTATGTGGAGTTAAGTATCACAAAGGAGGGAATGTCTAACTTGGTGGTACTTGACTTTGAGCAGCATCCCTGTACAAAAAAATATAAAGGATATAGAATTATTCTCCTTTCATCTCTTCATATGCAATCTTGTCCAAGGAAAGGTGAGTCTCATACATATTTGCTTTTGGTTCATCTCTCATTTCCGTCTTGATTCAATACAGAACTAGACATCATAAAAGAGAAGAAAGGAAGAAACACCCAAATACTTCAGATACTGCATTTTGGATGAGACAGTGACAAATACGTGTTTTAAAAGAAGGAGTTATTTAAGTACATTGTAATATGAATATATGTTGTTTGGGGATTTTTATTATAATTTTTTTAAATTATTATTTTATTTTTCTCCATGTTTTACCAAAGGGCATTAATCTTTTGGTCACAGTGATGAATGCACAACTTCAGCTGTAAAATACTCCCTGAATGTTTAGTTTGAAATGTTAAACTCTTTGGGGGATTTATAGCCTTCTTCACATATGTCTTCAGAAATATTTATAAATATAAAACATGAAGATAAAACATAATTTAAAATGAGTCCCTCTACAAATTATAAATGTTTGCTATTGCTGTAATATACAGCAAAATATTATCAGACATATGGTATTGTTATGTGAACCATATGCCTGCATCACTTGCAGAGCATATGGTAGGAGTTTAAAATAAGCAGCATTATAAAAATATGATGGACTTTAAAAATATATCATTTGTACCAAAACCATTTTTTTTTCCTTTTTGTGAAATAGATATTTGCAGAAACATGTCTGATAAAACTTCTACCTGCCAGCTATTGCAGCTATGTAATACTAAGAGTAGTTCTTATCTTTTTGCCTGCTTCCCTCTCCACTGGGAATGGCTGAAATTATTCCATGTCATAACCAAAATGTAAGGAAATACGTTTTGTTGAAAAAACACCAGTGTTGTAAAAGACAGCAGATAGTCTGCATACATACTGTTGTATGTGACTAAAACATGATGGAAAACATTTTGCTGTGAGTCATGGACTACTGTTTTGGAACATGACTGCAGAAAAATAAGACAGGCAAAACTGTAAAGCAATCTACTATTGCTTCACCTTTTAACTCCTCTCTAAAAGATTTGTTCCTTTAGAAGTGGGAAGATTAGAAAGAAGCACAAAAAGGGACAAGTCTTCTTCCCATCTTCTCCACCAACAGTTTACTGCTGGGATGAAAAGCCTCATTCTGTACAGACTCATGTAACTGTTTCTATCACCATGGTGCCTTAGTTTAGTTTTACTGAGTCTTATATTTCCAGTCATATGTATTGATCTCTTTTGTTGTGTTTACATTAGTTCAGCAGAGATTTTATTAGCATGTAAATCCATCACCTTTCTTCACATAATAAGCAATTATAAGTATAAGTAATAATGTGCAAACCAGGTAAACAATTAAAAATCTTACTGTATTGCTTAATAAGCTATCTGATATTTTTGACATTTCTGAAAAAGAAGAATATTCAACCTCAATGCAACCATGAACCATTTGTTTCTGGTATAATCCTTTTTTTTATACAGTTTTTAGGATTTCATTTTCTCCAAGTCTATCCTTCTTTCTGTCTTTATTTGTGTTTCTTCTTCTAGATTCTGTAGCACTGCTACTGTAAAAATATTGACAAATGAGGCTTGCCGTTAAGGGGAAGTAATTTGTAACAGAGCAGGAAGTTACAACAGTCCTTTGAATTATTAGAAGGCATTTATATTTCCTTTGAAATATAAATGTGTGCAATTTCATGAAAAAGTGCACAATTATTTGAGTTTGTTCCTTGCTTTATCATTCTGCATGTCAGTACTTAGAAATAAGGTTATACAACTAAAAGACGCTTCTGTTTGTTGGTCAAATAAAAAATGAAAGAGAATGTTCTGAGATTTTTTACATTTTTATTCTTCTATTAAAACTACTTCAACTATTTTTTTTTGCTTTGTCTAAATTGATAGATTTCTAAATACAGCTTTTAAATTAATTTTTTTTTTCAGAGCTGTTCCTTTTCTAAATTCACAGCTCAGCAAATCAGCAGAACATCAAAACCATTTCCGTATTAATAAATTTGTAATTGTTATCTACAGTGTAAAAGAAAGTTATTCTAAACATTGCATTTTACCTTCATGTAAGAAATCATGTGGAATAATGCTATCCTTTCACTCCTGCCTTTCCCTCAATTAAGCTGCCTTCTCTTTGACTCAAATATTTGTTCAATTTTATTCCAAGCTCTTCTACTCCAAAATTCTTTACCTTTCTTTTTTTTCTCTATTTGCCTTATGTCAGAAATTCTTTTTTCAGTCAATTCCTTTATTTGTTCTTTTTATAGCATTACTTTATAGATAAGTTCCACTGTAATGTCTTTAAAAATAGAATCTTTTAAGAGCCTTTAAAAGGCCTCAGTAAAGGTCCTGATCATATATTTTGGGCAGAACCATGAGAATTCTGCATGAACCAAGTACTTAGATTTCACTAAAATGTGTATTGGTTGCTTTCTCCATTTCCCTATGCTACAGAGTAAATGCATAGGCAAAGGTCTTACTGTGGAAAAGAAGGAAGAAATCTATGAGAATTAAAAGACTTGTTCCTATCAAAATCTTACAAGATCTTAGGGAATGACTCAAAGTTTGTGGGTTGTTTTCTATATACTTATTGCTGACCTGTATAAATGGAAATGTAGAGTTGTCAGAAATACAATTAAAAACACAGATTAAACTTCTTAATTCCCATTCCTAGACATTTGGTATTAGTACATGTTTATAGAAAATGATTTGACATTTTGGCATTTTTCCATTATCTCTAATAGCATTAGGAGTAACAAAAATGTCAGTTCAAAATTCTGGGTACAAGACAGAAGTGAGAACACGCTCATTCCATATGCATATGTTAAACTGCAATGTCTATTTACTGTTTGGTCCAGTGACAACCACAGCATTTAAGCTTCACTTACAATTGCAAGCACAACATGGTCAGGATAAATATTGATGAATTAGAATGAATTGTAGGGGGGAGACAGCCTGGGTGTCATCCAGCAAGGATATACATGTAAGGATGACTTTGAGGTAAGGGCACCTCAGGAAAAGGATTTGCAATTTGCTTTTCAGTACGAGTTAGGAAAAAGGAGCATCACTTCTTCCTTGGGTGTATGGGTAAATGAGTGCCTACCACTTCTTCTGACAAGAAGATGATAGGGAAAATACAACCCTAAAATCTTCAGCAATTCAGCAAGGTGAGACACATGTTTTCTCTTTCATTGCAGCTTTCCAGAAAAACAGATTAGGTAAAATTTTCAGGTGAAATGCATTACCCTATGCTGAGGTATGGCATTTTGAACCTGATCAATCACAGCAGACTGTGCTTCCCATCAGCGGGCACGTGTTACCATTCTACTCACTTCACATTAGAAAATGACATATCATGTTGAAAATTTGAATCAAGGGAGAACCATTTTTAGTAATTACATTTCTGGAAAGTGAGCTGACAAATAAAACTAATTTTTCTTGGTGTGGTCTGACATCAACATAGTAACCTTAACCCTAAAAAGCTGCAGAATTATTTGCCTTCAGGGGACTGTCTTTATCAGTTTGGGAGTGGGGGGGTGTCCTTTTTTTTTATGTAATGTTGCTTATATACTTAGGGATTTGGTGAAAATATTTAAATCAGAAAACTATTTTCTCTGTAACTATCACTACCTTTTTGTATGCCCCCACAAATTTGTTGCAAATCTTATTGCATCAGAAGCCTAACACCTTCAATACTTTTAAACACTTTCTTGCCTCTACAAGAACAGGAACATAGTCTTCAAGTAGCACCTATTTTTCCTTCCTGAATCCCTAATCCCATTAGAGCAGAATCAAACTGGATCTGGATAAATTATAGACAAGTTCCACTAAGGCCCTTTCCCCAGAAAGTAAATAATTGAGTTTAAATATTTGAGTTTGTAATGGAAATATGAATCTCTAATTGCCATCTATTTTTAAAACTTGCCATTTTCTATTTCAGATTGTGTATACTTCTTTCCCATTCAGAAAGAAAGAAACATGTTTGATAACCTATTTGACTTAGATAAAGTAAAAAAAAAAAAAAAAAAAAAAAGGGTTTATATGAAGTAAGTGTCCAGACATTAGAGAAGGAAATATTTTTCTTGTGTGAGGTTCTTACCTCTGTGGATTAATGTGACGACTGGAACATCAGTGTATCACATTTTTAACCCCATCTTGCACATCATTGCTTTACTGTTCAATGCCCTGGCCTGCTGCATGCATCGTGAGCAGTAAGGACTGTTGCTGCTCTGTATATCATCAGACCTTACTGCAAATCTGTCATTACAGGAAACTGTAACATTTTAATTAAGGAAACTGTGTGTGTGTCACAAGCTCATCAGTAAGTGCTGCCTTGGTAAAAGGTAAACCTTTTTGGTTTGGTCCATCCCCTTCACTCAGGTAACCATCTCATACACTTTTACCTCTCCCTCCATGTTTTACAATTAAAGTTTTCTGTCATTTTCAGAGGATTAGAAAGACTTGCCGCTGACTCTGTGGATGAGGCTTGCCTTGCAGATTGCAAGTAATTTTATGAGGTCACACATGGAGATACTGGGTTCTATAAAATCTTCCCCCAAAGTGGTCTAATCTGAAATCACAGGAGAGGAAAAATAAACAGCTACTGATTTCTTGTGCTGCTTTTTCCTACACCTGGTGCTTCATCTCAGACCACAAAGTACTTCCTGCCTTGATAATGGAACCAACTATTGTAAGCTGCTTGAGTTTAAAAGCTGCAAACTGCATTCTTTCCAAGCAGAATATTTTAATACAATTTAAATCCAATTGTTAGAAATTCTGCAGTGGTTTAAAAATTACTATTTCTTGACTAAAAAATGATGCTATAGCAAAAGTGAGAGTTAGACTCAAGCAACAATGGAAACAAATAATTTAGATAAAACAGTTATCACTTTAGGGTTAAAAAGCATTTGAATGTCCCCAGACCTGTAAACTGTAGGTAGACTACTGTCACTCTGATTTTCAAAAAGTAGGATAATTTTAATTTCTGAGCCTGATTCATTGCCCTTTGCAGTGTTATGGCAGGTTGCATCTGATCAGTCAAAGTGGATTACATTGCACATCAAAGCAAATGTTATCATTCCAGTCACATCAGATTAGAAAATGACATATCATGTCGGCAATTTGGAGTTAAGTCTTTTGAAGGGTAATTTTCGAGTGTGGGATTAAAATATCCATTCCAGTCAAAGGTCAATAGGTACACTTCATATATCAAATGTGCAGTATTTGGCACATTTTCCTTCCTTTATATGCTCAGTTGATGAAAAGCCAAATGCAATTGAGACAAAGCAGGGAGAAATAAAGCAGAAAGACACAATGTTAAAGTAGCAGTGTCTAAACAATGGCTAAAAAAATTGGGAACAAAAGGAGACAGAAAAATGAATATTCATAGCATGCATTTAGGCATGGGATATATATGATCACAGAAAAACAAAAACAGAGGCAGTAATCTGATTTTGCACTGATTATTAGGAATTCTTGTGCAAAGCCTGTACCATACTACACATGCAAACGTATATCCAGTATGTATACATATGTCAGAAATCACCTTTAAGTCTCACATTTTTAAAAACACTTGCACTTGAGATAAATATTCGGGATCCTGGTAGTTAGAGGCAGAATTTGCAGTCTAGAGATGGGGATGCCAGAACAGATTTAATTGTCCCTTCTTCTTAAATCTTGTGAAACTTTTCTTTGTTGTATGGGTCAGCTCCATCTCCACTTTGAAAATTATTAAACAAAAATAATCCTTCTCCAAACTAGTTTTCTATGTCTGTGAGATATCTGGAAAAGCAGTTGCTGGGAAAGTGCCCATGAGGGTAGCAGGAGGCGAGATGGATTGTGCATTGTCACCTCTGGTTTGTTCTCTGATGCTCAGTGAATGTTTTGCACACTTCAGTGATAGTCCTGTACCTTGACAGCTCCCAGTCATCCAGAAATATTAAAACTGCTCTCATAGTAAATAGGTGGAGTCTGACCCTAAATCAGAGGAGTTTTACATAAATCTGGATATCTAAATTAAGAACAATGCTTATTTAGGGTTCTGTTATAACTGGCAGTATTCAGTGTGATAAGTAGTAAAATCCCATGGAAAAGTGTCATTTGAAGATGGTGCTCAGTCCTTCTCCACTTAGATAAAGGAAAAAATATAGCTTTTTAACGACCTAAGAAACCAAAACAAAATCAGATGGTGCAAATTGACACAGCATCGTAGAACTGCTGCTAGGAAGGGACCACCAGAGATCATCAAGTTTACTCTCCTACTTAATTCAAAACTCTCACCAACAGTAGATAAAAGCAGCATGAGTTCTTCCTAAAAAGCCTTTAGCTTTAAAAAAGCTTCAGATATCTTGATGTTTGTAGTTTCTCAGTCCCCAGACATTGTATTGCAGCCCTTAACACCATAATTTCCTGAACTTCAGGTTGCTATACCATTTACCCTAGGCATAGATCAGTTCTGATTTCATTTTTCATTTCCAGGTTCTGGACAATTCAAATGCTATGTCAGCATTCACTCCATGGAAACAGATGGCAAGAGAGGCAGTGGCTGTTTCTGCTGAAGGGATAAGAATTACTTCTTTCTTATTACCTTGCAATATCGTCCAGAAAATTTTTCCATAATAATTTTTTTTTCTTTTTTTTTTTCTTTCCAGTTCAGTGAAAGAAGCATAAATATTGTAAACATGGAAGCTTTTAACTGAGTTTTTTTTTAATTGTTAGTGTGATTCAATTCAGTTCACTAGTAATATATGCTGTGCTGTATTAACTGGTTCTTGCAACTAGCCTACTCATTCCCATTGTAATGCCTTTTTTATCTAATAAGAATCTTGATACAGCTAAGGTATTTTAATAAGATTTCTTTTCACAGGACTTCAACTTAAAACTAGTCTGTTTCTAAGGGGGCTTTTGAATACTTTTGCATCTTTTGTTATAGCTTTAGAAGTCCAGAGTAAAATCCAGTTTAAGAAGATAAGATCAGATACTGCTGTAAGAACTGGGAGTCCATGCCCAGACACATATTGATCTTCAGGCTAAACATGAAGCTATGTTGAGCACAACTACCAGTAATTACAGATTCTCAGATTCATTAGAATTTCATCTGAAACATTTACCTGCTCTTATACAGGTAGATGTTGACATAGTGAGATAGTATCTTGCCAAAATATTACAGACATAAAAATTGGACAGTGCACAATGTTCCCCAGTATGAAAAAACCCAATGATTCCTCTTCTAATCCTGTTTTTTCCCCACAACTTTCAACTCTTCCTACTCCGTTTTTTATTGATTACTTTATGGGTCTGGAATATTTGTGGTTCCAAACAAATTTTAATGTTGTTGTAATTATTTTGATGCTGTTCCAACTAAAAGGCTCTGTGATATTTTCCTCTCACTGTGGATTGCCCTGCTTTTTCATCAGGACAGAGACCTATCTCTGAGAATGGAGATTCAATTTGGTTTAATCACTAAATTTGTCATAATGAATGTATGCAAATGTTTTTGGTTTTCAAGTTCAAAAATTGGGGTTTTTTTGTCACTGGTTTTAATTTGCCAGTACTTACTCTCTGACTTCTGGCTAAGTCATTCGTAGATAGAGCTGGCAGAAACAATACTTGGTGTCAAGTAGATGTTCAATGGTTTCCACATATTTTTCAAGTTTCTTTCTGTGGCTATATAAATTCTAATGCCAAATGAAGACAATAGATAATCTTCAAGCTGAAAAATATGTGATTCCTTCAGTTTCATGTTTTCAGCAAGTGAAGATTTAAAAGGAGGAACACAAGTGTACTGTCTCTATTTTTTTATATTTTTATATTTTTATTCACATTGCAAACATCCAAGATGACCCTAATGCTAGCACTGTAATCTTTTGATCTGCAATTATTTGAGAATTTTATTTTAAAATAAGATTTAGTACTCTTGTAGAGACGCTATACATCTCTAGCATATTATAAAATGAGATGTGGACAGGCAGGTGAACAGTGGTCCTATTGAACAAATGTTCTCTGCAAAACACATAATGCAGCAAGCATTGTGTATAGATAGTTAACAACCCACCTTTTTATGTTATTATATAAATACATTAAGGATCTCTAGCTAATTCTCTTCATATGTGGGCATTTATAATTTTTTAGTTTTTAAATTTAGGTGACATTGTTGGAGGACATACTCTAAGGTGTATTGAGACAAGTGATGAGTTCCTAACTGAGTCAAAAAAATGCAGTGAGAAGTGTAGTCAAGCTCTTTTGGGAAGAAGTTAGGTCCCTAGATATTCCTTCAAAACTTCAAAAGCCTATGCTTTGGGGATAGTGAGGTTATCAGTTTTTTCTGAAATAGCTATAAAAAAACCCTTCACAGCAAACTCTGCTCCAGCCCTGACTGTCATTCAGAAACTGCCATTAGAAGTTCCTTTAGACTATAAGAAGTCATAAGAAAAAGATACCAAAAAGTGGGTATCCCATATTATTCTCTTGCTTTCCCAAGTACTGTTTGAGAATGTAGTGCAATACATGTAGCAAGATTAAAAAAAAAAAAAAAAAAAAAAAAAAAAAAAAAAAAAAAAAAAAAAAAAAAAAAAAAAATTGCTGTCTTCTTGGTGTTTAGAAGCTAAGGCAGAAGGAATAAAACACCCTTAATGTAAATTGGTGGGTTGCACATACACACATAAGTGCAGCTACAGTGTAGCTGTACACACAATACATCTGTATATTTTATCTATTTATAAAACAATGATTTTTCAGAATCTTTATATGAACATCATAAACTGGGAAAGAAACAGAAAATTTTGCAGTCTTATTGGAAGGTTTCCACAAATGTACTCTGGTGAATTGTGAGGGTAAGAGTAGTAGTGAATCTCTTTTATGGTGCTGTTATCAGGACATAATGTGCTGGGTTTATGGCATGCCACCACAGCCAGTACCCGAACTGCCAATGGAAATATAATTTAGGATCTGATGTGAGATCCTGCAGTGCATCAGTAATTTAATTGAATCTTTCATCATTCCCATATCTAACTGTCATTACCTGATAATTGCTTATCCTAAAAGAGCTGGGGAATTTTGTACATTCCTGATGGGGCTCAATGTGTACTCAGCATTTAAACAGAACACAACCTACCACATGACTGCTATGCCAGGGAGGAAGAACACTTTAGCCTTTTGATTTCCAGGGAGAAGTGTTTTCCTAATCTTTATAAATGTTCCTTTGAAGCCCAGGTTTTTTGTAGGTTTTCGTGTAGCTTTTTTTTTTTTTGGCACCTAAGGGCGTAGGTGCAGTGTTCGAATAAGCCATGTCCCCCACCAAGCTGATCCTCAGAGAGCCAAATGTGTTCCTGCAGACATTCCCTTGAATCTTGCAGGAGATATTCCTGTGATGAGTGTACCAAAAGAATCTGAGTAGAGACAAATGAGGATATTTTAACTAAACATTTTATGTGTTTCACAGTAGGTAGTTTGAGGGTTCTCGTAACCACTGCTGTTAGGTACTGTGCAGAAGGTCAGAGTAGATGATCATAATGGTCCCTTGTAGCTTTATAATCTATGAATCTATACTCCTGGGGAACTGTAAGTGCTAAGAAATTTGCTTTAAAATGCCAGTTACAGAGAAAGCAATCAAATATGACTTGGAGAATGCACCCCCCACCATCACTCCTAATAAGGGTCCAGAGTAGATGGGGGTACTTGTGATGCAAACTGTAGATGTATTTTTGCCAATTAAGAAAGAGAGAAAATAGGCTAGGCTAGGCAACTGCAAAGCAACAGATGAAGTTACTGACAAAGGGGGCAGTAAGAGAAACCTTGGAAATACTGTAACAGACAATTTGATTGTAGCAGATACGCATTTTAAGGAATGACAATAGAAGAAAAGAATGCCTAATTCGAAATTATTTTGCTGTCAAATTCAGAGAGAATGAGAACATTCCTGAAATCCTACCAAAAAAATCAAGCAAGCAATAGAATTGTGAATAATCCTGAACCAATCAGATCATAAGCCTAAATTTCAACACGAATGGGTCAAAGAAATAAATGTTAAGTACAAAATGGAAATTGAATAGCTAGAAGATAATGGAATATTAGGAATTAGCAGAATGACTTTTTCAGAGAAAAAAAAATGTTTGTTGTTCATGATAAAATTTTAATTTTAGTACAAAAAGAAGGAAAATAGACAAAAAACTATTTTGCATGAATCCTGTTTGAGACACACAAAAGAAATCAAATTGTATTATTTCTCAAAATCTCTTTGAAAATTAATAAAAATTATTTGGATAGGGGCACTGTCATATGAACTGCAAAATGACTGAAGGATGCTAACAAGGGCTAATGATACACAACCATGTATCAAGTTTTGAGGGAGCTGTCTGGTAGCACTGAAGGGACCAGTGTTAGTTCCAGAGCTTTTTTTGACCACCTAATTAATGGTTTTAAAGTGTGAGCAAACAACAAGTTAGTGAAATTCACATATCATACTAAACTGGGAGGTGCTATACACTGCTGATGGCACAAATTAATAAGAAGGGACCAAGCAATATTAGAAACATGGACATATGAGCAAAATGAAATTCAATTTGGAAAAAGGCTATCTAATAACACATGAAGAAAAATAAGCCAAAACACAGCTAGGGAGTAGGAGAGCGAATAACCTGGAAAACAGCAATGCTTAAAGAACCATGGTGGTCATAATGGGCAGAAAATTAGGCATGAATCTATACTGTGATCTGGCATTAAGGGAGGCCAGTGAGCTCTTGGGCTTCATGCAAAGAGGTGTCAAAGTGTGAGGAAATAATCATCATTCACTGCATAACACTCCTGCAACTAAGCCTGGAATATTGCACTCAGTCCTGTGCATTGGTTTACTGGGAAAGTAAATGAAAAAACGAAATTAATTTCAAAATGGAACAACAAAAATGAACAAAAGATGAGGGAGAATATTTTTAGGATGAGAAAGTGTAAGAATCAAATTCCACTCTGTATACCTTGCCCAAATGACAACAGAAAAGGGCTGTGAGAACACTGTGTCTGTATAAAGGTTGCATAATCCAAAGGCAAAAAGAGGATTCAGGAGGAACAAAATGGTAGCAATACATTTAATTGGAAAAAAATCATAAAATAAAAATCTAGAAAACTAGACACCAGGAAATAAGTATTGGATTTGGTGGAATTTCTACTTTCTTTTATTTAGAAGTGTTATTCTATGTAAATGGTCATTCAGGAAAAAATATACTAAAATTGTGTTAAGTTTGCTGTTTGAAATTTCCCATTAAATCATCCATTTTGTTTATTCTCTCAGCTGCTGACAACTGAACTGCAGTATAATCAGGAGGTGAAGTAGTACACATTGCATTGTTTGGAACATCTTATAAAGAGCTAAATAAATCAACTCTCCATGTTTTAAAACTTCTTGCAAGTATTAGCTAAAATCAATAGCTGGGCAAATATATAAAGGCCAAAAATAACAGAATGGATGAACAGAACACTCATTAGCCAGAAATATAGGTGGAGAAAGGCCACACTGGCTAGAGGAGTAGTAGAGGAGAAATGCTGTATTCACTTTTTTGCTGCTGTGGGGAGAGTAAGAGAAGAAGTACAAAACACTCTCTTCCCATCTGAGAATGTGAAATTTCCAAAGAACAGCTCCATCCCACACTGACATATAATATTTCATATATAGAAATAAATACTTTATTTGCTTCTTCCTTTCTAGAAAGGCTTCTCATTAATGTAAAATTTAGTGAAAAAAAAGGCGCTCTTTTTACTGTGTTTGACATTATCCTTGAAGGTTCTATAATGGAAATATACATTGCTATCAAATTCTAATCTGGTGGCCAGAATGAAAGGAAATTTGAAAAGAAATCATTAAAAAATTGAAATATTTAAAGAAAATAAAATATATAAGGAAATGGATTAAGGCCCTTATCCAAGAAAATTAAGTTTGAAAAATAAAGATATTTTTAGGTCTTCATATTTCTGTACTTAGCTACAGAATTTTATGAAGGGACAGTAGGTAAATAAGGGTGACCAAAAAATTCCAGCTCCCTGTAAGATGGAGAGAGAGAGAGAGAGAATAGAATAAAACTGTATGTGCAGGCAAATATGTAACGTACTGATTTCAAATAGGGTATTGTTACCTACATTTTGTTCTCTGGTATGACATCTCTTACAAGATTTTGCTTAGGAGCACCTTTCACAGATGTCTGAGTCTTGCACTGGGTCTTTCTGGTGTTATTATTAAGTTTGCTAGGAAATACTGTAACGTCTTTTGGACACTTCTATCTGCTTGTGCGTTTTGGATAGCTCCTTCAATTCTCATTTCTTGAAGCTCCTCATCCTCTCTATTCTCCATACTAATCAGCTTTGTGAGTATTTTGTTGTTTATATGTATTATTTTGAGATCAATCAAAGTAAAATAATTTTTTTGGCTTGCTAAACTAAATTCAATGTAATTTAAAACAAATTTGTATACAAGGATCATATGCAAATCAAATGAAACCTGGGATATTGAGAGAAATAATTTCTGGCCTGGGTATATGATGATATTTATACATTTCATAAGACTGACACATCTTAATTCAAGTGTAAAAATCAGTTCAGCTTTTCTTTTTAGTGTGTTAACATGTCTTTGTAAGAAATTTCTCTAGGAAATATGGTATAGTCCATGGTATAGTAATTTTCACATGTGAGAAAGGTTACTATTTTGATAAAACCACACTGTGACATTTAACCTTGCACAGAAGGTTACAATGACACTCGAAGATAGTGAAAAATGGCTGAGGAGCAGGACAGTGACACTCTGGCATGATATGATTTATTTTTTCCATAATATGCTTTTCAGCTCTTCCTCCTCCATTTCTCATGAGACTAACACATTCACCTGAAGCAGATTAGTTAAGATACAGTTTCATTTATTCAAAAAGAAAGGGCTAATTGTAAGGGCTGTATGGCAGGTCTAAATGTTGTGAAGAATGTCTTAGATTGTTTAAAGCTCAAATATGTTGTGACAGAAAAAGCAATTTTTGGAGCAGTCAAAAGCTACACTGGTACTTGTAGGCACACATGCAACAGGTATTGGAAGGTGTCTCTTGTGCAGCTGAGCATGACTGCTGGAAATGGAAGTTTTGTTTAACTTTGTGCATTGGTGACAAGACTGACACCAGGCAGTCAGAGCACTGCAGATGGCACAAGCCTACCGAGGGTCAGAGGTGAAGCTGTGTCTGTGATTGCCCCAGAAAACAGTGGTTCTTTTCTCCTTCTTCTCTCCATCAGGGTTTTCACAGGAGCCCCATACCTGGGGACACAGAATCTCTGTAGCCTGAACAGTGGTTCACCCACACATCCTCTCTCTGTCCCTCTTTCCTAAAAGGCATTCACAGTATTCTCCTAGAGAGGCCCAGCATATGGGCAATGAACTACCCAGAGTATTTATTACTTAACTGCTCTCCTCCAGTTCTCTATGAAGACACAGCAACTGGCTGTAGCCTCTGGGTTTGATTTAACACATGCCATTTCTTAAATCAATACAACTACTACATAGAGCCTGGATTTTCAGAAACCTAATGCCTTGCAGAGATATAAGGAAATGTAAGGGGAACCGCTTCATACCAGAACAAACGTAAATCAAAGGTAATAGCTGCGTAATGAAGTGCGTAGACATTCCACAAAAAATGTGGCTGCCAGTCTATAGGCTTGTCTAGCCAGTAGCCTGCAGCCTTACAGAAAAATGCACCCCTGTTAAAGTTATAGGTTCATTAAACTTTGTTAAATCTACATTTTTATGAGCAGTAGACAGCTATTCATAAGACAAAAGCAAATAAAGATAATAGAGAGCAAAGACATAGAAAGTGGACAAGCAGATCAACCAGTATTTAGATATCCAAAATGCAATGTATGATGATGTCGTAAATTTAACTTTACTCATATTCACTTTCTGTCTCCTGATTTAAGAGGAGCACTAATCCTTTTTCTTTTTTGGGAGGGAGGGGAGGGTGGTTTTTTTAAATTAAATTATTCATATTATTAAAAAAAGAAACCTGCATAAAAGAGGAAAAACTGTTTAGTTCTTATAACCTTGAATTATTATAACTGCACAGAATAGAGGCTTTTATCAGGATTATGTCTTCATACTGGTGCACAACAATGCAGCTTTACTCCTTTATTGAAAAGCTTATAATGTAATAGGTAGATTTGCAAAGGTAAATCGATTTCCCATTTTATTTCTATATGTATTTGAAATGCTTTTCCTGAAAAACACCCTTGTAATTATAGAAATGTCAAAGGTGTAGTAGTTTGCATGTCATTGTATTAGGAGAACACAGGCTGAAGGTAAGAAAGGCATGGGGAACTCAATCCAGAGGCACAAAGGCATGTAGAAGGATGCCACATCTTTATTGCACATTCATGGCAGATTTTGGAAGGAGCCATGGACAAACAGAATCCTTTCTTGTGATTAATACAGCTGGTGGGCAATCCAAATGGCAGAAAGGCATAAAAACTATTTTGTAATCTGGTTTATTTGCAATGAAAAAACAAAACCAGAGGATCAAAGAATCCCAATTTCTGGTTCACACAATTCTTTTGTACCTTCAATAGCTTGTAAGGATGGATTTTATGGAGGAAAGGTTAGTGAGCTGATAATAAACACTTGGGGGAGTGTACATTAGGAGATTTGTGGTCCAAGCTCAAATTTGAAAAATGGATAGATGTGATAATGTGGTAGAATGTCAAAGGCAAAAAAACCCACAGAAGAACAGGAAAAAGAACAGTAGAGAAAAGTGAAAGGTAAAAATACTGCACTAAATAGTATTACCAATTAATTGCACATAAATTGGACATTGAACATATCTTTTGTTTCTTTAAATCAAAACCTTATTATAGACCAGAAGCACATTTTATATGTAAAGCCAATCATTTACTGTTACTTCAGTTAAAGTCATACCAGTTTAATGAAAGAATTCTTTTACTTTCCTCTTTCTTGGTGGAAGGTTCAACTTTCTACTGTCCTACTGGGTCCTAAGCTATGAGGAGAGATGTTCAGAGCAAGTCTTCAGCATCCCAAGTCCTTCACTGAGATAAGTTTTCTAATAAATCAATACTGTTTACCATATTTTTGCCCCAGTCCTAGGATTTTTTTACATGATTGTGATACTTTTTTTCTATTATGTTTTCCATATGCTTTATGTGTTATGCTTTGCTCTTTTCCTCCTTTTGCTGCAAGCACAGGTCTCTGTTAACTGTATAAGGTGTATGTTACATGAGTTGAATACTTGTTCTTTGTTCTCTTAATTTGCCTGAACACTGATATTGCAAAGTTCTGAAGGCTGAAGTGATCTTATGACCATGGCTGATCTGTTTGTAGACCTGTAATCTCTACTATCATACTGCACATTATAGTGGAGGCTTCTTTTATCTTTTTTTTTACATGTATTTTATATTAGGTCCATAGGTAGCCAGTTATTTCATATTACTGTATTGGTATACATAAAAATAGATGCATATTATACCAAATTAAAAAAAAAAATCTAAATCAGACAATAGGTCATGGGATAATTGGCAACTAAAACCTTTTTTCAGGGAGATTCAGACAGGCTTGAATTCTGTGGTGGTGCTTGGTACCAAGCCATTACAGAGCATGGCGCTGCCGTGTTCACTGGGCTCTGATGCTCTGGTGGGAAAAGAGACAAATAACCAGAGACTAAAATGTGAAGGCTAAATGTGAGACTAAAATATGTCAGGTAAACAGGAAAACTATGTTGACAGCTATGATGAAGAGATGACACTAATTATTGAATCCATGTCATATCTTTACCTTTTTGTTTAAAAAAACAAAATTGTCCTGACATTAAGTGAAAGAAACTGAATATTCATGCAATAACTCTACAACAGAAATGCTTTTGAAAGAGTTTTTGTACAATTCTGTAATAAAACACTAAGTGAGAGGGGAAAACACATATGTACTTGGAATAGCATCAATCAATAAATATTGGTGTTTCATTTTATTTGTCATTTGCCTGTGTTAAGTATATAAAATAACAGTCTTATAACACAGTTCTTTCTTTTACAGAAGATACTATAATTTCTAATTTTCAAAGTTAAATTCTAGAAGAGTGACATTTCTATAGTTACTACTTCAAGAGCTTGAGGTGGTTCTTCTGGTTGCTTCAGTACTGCATTCTTATTTACACACTACAGAAGGATTAAATTCTTGCAATTTCATACCAGCAGTGTGTTTAAGAGATCTACATCTTTGATTTGCAGGACAAACTTGTGCCATCTTGTGAATTTGCAAATTCACTTGAGCTTTTAAGTGAAATTACAAATACCGCAGGAAGTTTCTTTCCAAATTTAGGCCTTTAGAAAACTGAACATGGAGGTTTACTAGGTTAAAGCTGCTAAAATGTGAGCTTTTTTGACTCAATCATTCCAAACATGTTCATATTGGGTTTTCTTTGAAATGGAACAATTCTTTACCTGATTGGAAGAGAAAAAGAATTAACAAATAACTGTCTGTGAAGCAAATGGGAGGAAAGCTGTTCTAGGAGGAGATAGACAATTTTGTTTGTATTTTTTTTTTTTCTCATAATCAAGTAATTTCAAGTTCATGTATTGGTATTAAGTTGTGTGGATGTAACCAAAGTTAAATAGTTTATACTCTAAAAATACGGACCAAATAATAAAAAGCAAAACTATGAATTTGGAACAGTGTATTTGACATCAAACCCACCCTCACTGTTGATATATACCTGCATGATCACCTGAATTATTTCAATTTAATTTTCCCCTCACAAAATTAGAAAACTATTAATTTCTCTTAAAGCAAAATGAAGACTCAAATAATTGGGAAGAAAAATGCATGTGAGTCCCAAAAGAACCATAGGTCAAGGGTGCTGTGTCACTATGTGTCAGTATTTAGTGCCATCCCCAACTTTTTTATTATTTTTTAAAATATTAAGCCTGATATAGCTGATGAACAAATTTCAGCAAAGGGGTTATAATTTGCATTCTCACAATAGGTAGAGAATATATAAAAGCAGTACTCTGATGTGTCTTCTATTTCCTGCTGAGACAAAATGCAATGGCATACTCTAAAGCAAACACAGAGCTGGGACTTCATGCAAAATATGTGCCAATCTTAGATGATAGGTGCTAAATAAATATTATTGTTATTATTACTGTCTGTAGAAAGCAGCACTATAAGCTCTTTTTGGAAGGCTTACTTAATGGAAAATCTTAATAATTTCCATAGAAAATATTATGCTAGAAATTGGTATAGCCTTTATAACTTTATGGGGCTATAAAATGTGATGGTTCTGATATTAAACTGCAGTGAAAAGTAATGTAAACAGAATAAAAAGTATACAGGAAAAAATATACTTATTAATGAAACAAAAAGTCTTCAGGGAAGACATCCATATTAAAGATTGGAGGGTCCAATCAGAGACTAAGCACTTTTCAAAGGTTGCTTTTAAAAATTCCCAAAGTTGAAAGTAGATTGCAAATGTTGAATTGTGATGGATTTTCACTTATTTTATTTTAAGCAAAAATAAAATAAAAAATAAAACCCCCTTTATTTTAAGGGTTATTTTGTGTCATAACTGCACTTTACACACATTCCAGCAAGATAAAAGCTTTTAAGTGTGTATTTTTCAGGAAGAAATAGCAGGTTGCAGAGATGAGCTAGGAAAGTAATTAACAGGTGATTGGTCATGAGTTTGCAGCCTCTTTTGCCCAATCTGATCCCACTTTACCATTGCTTGCTGCTGCTCACAAAATGCCCATGTCTGTATTCTGTAGTTTTACCAAACTGTGGATGGGGGCTGCAAATGAAAGGATAGATAAGTTTTGAAGTTTACTAGTATCTTCTGTTTTTTAAAAAACAGGCATTCTGTAAGTGTTAAACATATTATTCCTACTCCCCTATATTCTATAGACATCTGTCAATTATATCAGGCACTATCACTACCTTCCTTTCTTTATAGAACATGTATTAAAAAGAAAAATCTGTGCATCTGAAATCCAAGCTGTATCTTCTATATCACTGTAATAAGTCAAAAAAATAGAAGTTTTCTGATCAGCCACAAGAGCAGCTTGTAATGCTCTGCTCAATTTCCTATCACTAATATTTCATTTCCACCTTGCACCACAGAGGTATATTATGGTCTTGTTTCCTTAAGGGAAATGAAAAATAGCATTAGAAGTATTTCAAGTGATTTAATCATGAACCACAAACAAATAGGATAAATCTGTCTTCAAAGTAGTTTTCCTAGAACTTCTTTCATTTTTGTTTGTATAGCTTTAAAATCAAAAATATATTTAGACTAGAAATATCTGCTATTATAGGATAAGATCTATTTTGTGCTGTAAAGACTGAAACAGAAAAGACTTCAGAAGACTTCAGAAGACTTCAGAAAAGACTGAAACACTTCTTCCTGATTAGTGATAAAACATCTGTCAAAGTAGCCTCTCTTACAGGTCCAAGTACAGTGTAGCAAGCCTCCCCAAAATATTTCAAATTATTTGACTGAGAAAGACTTTGTAAGAATTAATTGTAACAATATATGTATAAAATCTGTTAAATGCTGCTCCTTAATTCTTGACTGATCTAGTCTCTCAAGTATTGAAAAAGCTGAGAAATTATCCAGTCAGGAAAATTTAAATAGGAAGAATATGACTGTCCTGATGTACAAAATGGCTTTGCTCATCTCTTCATTACAAATGAAGTTGTTGATAATAATTCAAATACTAATGCAAGGAGTCCCATAGATTACGTTCCTTTACATCCAAATGCTGAAGAGCTGTTAAAAATCTTATCTACTGCAAATACAGAAATGTCTTTGTGCAATTTACCTGATATTTACTGTAAACAAGAAGGCGGAGCCAATAAAATACTGTCAGATTTTCTAAAAATACCAGTAATAATTCTTTGGGCTAGATCTTCACAAAATGTTTGCCACTGACCCTATAATACTTAATATTTTGGAACACACTGTGATAACAGGTAAGGAAACTAGAGAAGAGTGACTGTAATTTTGTAAGGATTTAGACTGGTGTTAATTGCTAGAGTGAGGAGAACCTGAACACTATAGCCAGATTAAATACAGGTTATTACGCATGTTTAATGTATCTCTTTGAGATGAAAGAGTACAGTAGCTCTGCAGCATTGACTCTCATGATCTTTTTGGGAGCTATTTTATTTATTTCTCTGACAAGAGAGAGAAAAGACAAATAAAAAAGTCCTGTTGGGTTTCACTAGGTGCAGAATCAAGGTCTTTTGCAGACACTGCAAACTTACTATGAATTCATTTGTACAGAAAAACAGAGCGGAGGATGATGAACAAGAAAATTCTGTGAAGGAAAGGACTTCTCTTTTTTCATCAGTCTTGCTCTATCTGGGCTTCTTTTGACCTGCCCACTTCATTTTACTTGGCCTAGTTGCAACTGCAATTTTTCTACCTGACCAGGTGGCAATTTTTAATTTACTTTTGTTTATTTTTGTGTATTTAACAGCCACAGTTTTATACAGATAGCAGTAGCAGAAGGTTGTTGCAGGTAAAATGATAACTTTACCACTCACAGTGATGTAATGTAGAGATGCATGGTGTTGGGAGGCTTGAGAAGATTGAGGGTGTGGTATGTTTGAGCAAAGGCATGAGGTGATAAGAGATGTGACATAGGCTTGGCACTGGGGACCTCTGACCTCTGGACTCACTAGCAGTAAGTAAAAAAAAAAACAAAAAACCAAAAAAACCAAAAAAAACAAAAAACAAAACAAAACAAAACAAAAAAAACCCAAAAAAACCAAACCAAAACACACAAGAGAAGAATAGATCTGCACATAGCTATTTCTAGAAGTGAGAAATAGAACAAGGAAATAATGTCTAACATACATAGAAGGATAATATAAATATAAATTTCAATGTAATCCAGACATGTGGACCAGTGAAGCAAGAGTAATTTGCATGTTAGCAAATTTATATAAATTAACCAAAATTGAAATGGGAAAAAAATAAGAGGAAAAATCATTAGCAAGAAAATCATATTTCTCCTGACTGAGGACTGCTGATGTTACAATTTTAATTGAATTATTGATAGCATTTTAACATTTTACATACCTAAATAGTCTAAATGCATAATTATTCTTTGTTTTACTGTAATAATTATATTTAGGCAAGTGATGATTCTTTAACTACTCTATTAATTTTTTAATTATGCTAACAAGAAATTCTTGGCTTTATTTTTATATATAAAATGTACTTCTTTTCCCCATAAACATATTCTTAGTTTAACTAAGAATCTGAGAACTCCAACAAAGAGAAAAAATACATAAATTTATAACATGTGGTGAACTAAGAGTTTTTTAGACAACAGGAATATTTCTCCAAAATGGCAACAAGCAGGAAATATTACCAGAACCATATTGTCCTTAAGGTAGCCAGGCAGTTGAGCCATGGGAGAAAAGGGAATTTTGTCAGTGGGTTGCAATTAATCCGTAGTTACAGGAGCTATACTGTTATCTGTAAACAGCAAAGAGGAGAAAACAGTGTCTTATTTAAGCATGAACCCAATTAATCAACCCTTTGTCATCTCCTTTTCAGCAAAATACAAATTAGGAGATTAGCAACAATTGGATAAAATTCTGCTTGAGGCTAATAACACAGCATTGACTGTTTGCAGACAGCTCCTTTTGACACTGGAAAAAGTGTTTACAAGATATGTCTGAAATGCAGGAACTAATGAGTCTTACTAGGATTTTCCAAACAATTTTGGCTAAGCCAAGGAGAGAAATTAGAACTGAGATCTAGATGGAAATTCTGACCAAACATGGTTTTTGTAATCCAAACAATTTTCATATTTTGTGTTATGAAGAGTCCTGGTTATAAAATCTACAACAACCATAGAAATCTTCAATCTGCTTAAAGATTACTCTTTCATTCAAGTTCTTTTCTGTATATCCTTGGCTATAGTCCAAACGTGAGTTTCTTCTGTATTGCAGAAGTGTTTTCCAGGGTCTTTATATTTTCGTCTACTAATGAGACTGGGGTTGAGAAGGTTGATACATTTCACCTGCAATTTTTTTTTAGCTACTTCAAATTAATACCAAAGCAACAACATCTTGCTCTGCAAACTGTCTAAAAGTAATGGAGAATATGCAATTTTTTTCTCTTTTTGTGAGCCCAAATAAGAAAAAAATTATGATATTACAATGATTTCATGAATTATCTCTTTTTAAGTTAGTTTTAATTCCAGATATCACACTATTATATATTAAAAATTATTATATGCTGCAGAATAAGTTACATATTCACATATATCAATAATATGTAACATCCAAATATAAAGAATATTTTTAATTATTTTTCCATCTATAATTTAGTTTATGGAGCATCAAGGTGTTGAGGTATTTTACAGGAGCTACACATTGGCTTCTCATTTTCCTTGATATATTTCCACTATTTTAAATTTATTTATTTGTTTGTTTGTTTTCCGTTTCTGGAACAATAATTACCATTAACACTAATGAATTCTGGCAAATAAAATGTCTTTTATTGAGATATACAGGATATTGAAGGCCATGTCACTTAAACTGAGGTGAGCGGGATCAGTGAAAAAAAATGTTGCGGAAAGAAGAAAGATCCAGGATAAAAAGGGTCCTGTGGTACAGAGGGATTGGGTGGCTCCAGGAACAGAGGTTAATTCAAAAGAAAAGAGGAAAAAGGAGGAAGAGAAGGAAACTCTTTGTGTACAGATCCTTTTGTCCCCGTACAGCTCAGAGTTTGCAAATCTTAAGCCTGTATTCTAAATTTAATCTGAATACATCTATATATCCCGTACAGGAATATGCTGTTCTCCTAAAGTTATGGGTTTTCTTCCACCAAGAATTGGAGAAAAGGTAAACTCAGAGAATTTTATTTGAAATTCAGACATTAAGACAGGATTCAGCCCAAGTTCTTGAGTGATTTAAACTTTTATGTGCTTATGTGTTAAACAAAAGACATATAAACACATAAAATAAATGTATCTGTGTATACCCTCTGCTTTAGTGTTAAACCAAAATATATTTGCTTGAATGGATTTCGGCAAAAATTTTATATGAGGTAATCATAATATGCATGAAGAATGAGTACAGCCTGTAGCTTGAAATACAGTAATCACCAAGACTGGGACACTGGCAGCTGCTAAAACACTAACCACGACCCTCCAAATTAAAAAAAATAACTGTAGCCAACTTTGTGAACACATGACAGCAGTTATGATGTCAAAGTCTTTTAGTTTACTTAAAGCATGGAACAATACAGTGATTCTCCTGAAAATATGTATCAGAAGCTTAAAATATTCCCATTTTACATCAGTGACCTAGTTTTGACTTGTTTTGTCAAAATGCTAGTCCGTTTGGTTACGAAAAGGGTATAAGACAAAATCAACAGATACAGATTGTCTACACAACTAGAGCTAAAAGTTAGACAATCAACAAACCCTAAATCTGACTTATATAGGATATGAAGAGTCTTAGCAAGGACTGTCCATAATATCTTGAAGTTGCTGCAAAAAATGCAGATTTTTTTCATAGGAAAATTCCTAGAAGAATTTAGAAAGGAAGGAAAATAAGTGGCTCTAGAAGCTATACTTATATAGCCACACATTATATAAGCTTTGTACAAGATAAGGAAGATTAATAATTAGAAATCCAAATATCCTTTAAAATGTAAAGAGTGCAGTTGATAAATGTACATCACTTCCATTAAAACCATGAAATAATATAATGAAACTACTTAAGATTTCAGAAAACTTTCCTTTTAATCTCAGTTTCTGAATTGTGTCATATTTTTGGAGGGAAATGGTTCACACCCCCTATTTTTAGAATGAGTCCAATATAAATATTAAAATATGCTAATATGTATTTAAATGATTTTACCCTAAACAATTGAAACAGATAGAAGTTTTGGTAGTCTGCTTTATTCACTGTTTATTCACTGTTGGATTACTTAATAATGTAATTTTTTTGTGTACAACACTGAAGATGTGTAGACATCTAAGGCACAATATTTGCCATCCTGGCACAATTTAAATTTCACTTCAATATTCAGTTTTGTCCCAAGAATTTGCCATGGCCATCAGCCGTTATTGCCAATGAAAATAATAGCTTATGAGATTGCAAGCTGTTTCTTCACTATACCTCATGATTCTAGGACCTTTGGAATGAATCCATAGTGTTCTTAATACACGTGCATATTTACGCAGAGTTGGAAATGAAGAAATATCTCTAATTTCAGAGAGTACATCTTGCTATATTTTGCATAATGATTGTGAACACAGTACGTCACATAAATGAAGAAAAATAGCTTTTAGTGCAGCGTTCTGTCAGAAGAAAATAATAAACCAACAGCCTCTGAACTCTAGGTTCATTTGAAGCGTATTTAGAGCCCTCATTAACCTCCAGAGGCCAGTGTGAATAGAAGCCATTTAATGAAGACACAGAGGGGATTTTTAATAATTTGTTATGATGGAAGAAATGGAAACAAGTTAGGAATGCAAGAGATTACCCAAATGATAATGAAGTCGAAAAGTGGTGACATAGCCATCTGAATCAGGCAAAGAGAGTAAGCACCTGCTTTGGGGTTGTAGCCCAAGAGCAGGAAGTAGTTATTTCCTACGCATTGGCAAGATCCACTTGTTTTCATTTTCTGTTTGCTTTTTGACGCTTAATTTACTGGAAAGCCTCCTCAGTAGAGAGTATAGGATTGAAATGTGCCTCTTTTGTAGTAAAAACAGCTATTAAAGGCTAGATTCCACACATTTATATTTTAATTGACAGAAATACCTGCAAGATAAAGACAACATGATTTTGTGTCTCCCCATTTCAGAATTAGACAAGAAGGTGGAGTATTTCTCCTCAGTATAATTTACTGTGTAAAAGCATCCATATGTTGAATGAGTAGTGAAGGAGCTTTTGTAAAGCTCCACATGGTGTGCACTGTCCTGCTACATTAAAATGCAGTTTAAAAGTCTTTGCAGACAACAGGACTCTTTTCACCCTGAAGACATCCCAGACCTCTGTTGATGCTCATGCAGAATAAAGTTGAATCCATTCTGGCAGGCACGGAAGCAGGAGTGGGCTAGCTCAGACCAACACTGATTGATGTGTCCAGTTACATGTCACACTTAACTGCCCCCAGCTGAGTAACAGCAGTTTCGTACTGGATAAGCTGCACCCCTGCTCACCAAAGAGACTGGGCTCCTTTCAAAGTGTCTGCCGCCACTAGACAGTTGTGGTGCACTCATGGTTTTGTGCAAAATGAGAAAAGTAATTTCAGAAACTGAATCTCTTCTGTGCCATCCAAGAGCCCTGAGCATTAATTGGCATTTCTTCCTTTTCTTCCTTTATCTTCAATGAAGTCAGAATTCATTGTTTGCTTCATGGTGATAAAATTTCTGCAAAAGTGCTTGTGAGTGTTTTTAATTTCTGCATCCAGAACACCTCATGGTCGCTGCTGTATTATGGTCCTCTGGGAGGTAAAGTTTTAAAGTTTGTGTCCTATGGGGTCAATGAGGTATGTGAGTATGACTTGCCCTCTTCTGAAATGGAACCACCGCTTTGTAACATGGTGCACTGTGACCTGCTATTTCGGAAGAAGAGAATGGACTCTATTCCTGTTATGACAGCAGAGATGCCACACATTTCAAAGAGACTTTAGCTTAAGGATTAGAGATGCTTTCCATGGAATTTTTTGTTAGGTAGGTAAAAGAAGGCATGTAAGACACAACTTCATCTTTTTTTTTTTTTTTTTTTTAATTGTTATTTATCTGTTGCATACTACAGGGATGGATTTTACATGATCAGTGTGCTCTTTTCACTGGTCCTTTCTAAATACATGTAAAGGTCAAAGGTACCTCGGGTAGGATCTATTCTGAGGTTCATCTTTCAGCATCAAAGTACTCAAATTTTACTATGAGAAAAGTGACCTGTTTAATAAAGTTTTGATGTGTGGTGTTTTGTAAAGAATAAACACAGTGTAAGTAACAATGTAATTAATGTAACTCATACAGTTACAATAAAGTTTTCTAACCAGCTTTCATGCAGTTATAGGATTTGCTTTATTTATTTAATTTAGAATTTGATTTATTATCAACAATTTAGTGGGTGAACACAAATTTTTGAAGCTTTAAGTTCTCTTTCATTTGTTGCCATTGTAAATTGCCCCCAAAAGTGTTTTGTTTCATGCCAGCAGCAAAGATTACATTTGGTTCAAATGTTTGGTTTCAGTTTTTGAACCTGTCTATGCGTAGCTTAGAGTCACCAATCAAATGAATCCAGATATTGAAGTCCTGGGTTTAGAGACTCATATTTAACTTAATTTACATTTATCTTATGTGTTGAAATTACTGAAACTGACATATTCAAACATTTTTACTAATTGATGGAATAAATGAACCAAAGAAGCTAGAAAAGAGCAAGAATAAAAGATATTCAGGAACTGAATTTCTTGATAATATTCAGCATGACAAAGTTTCTGTTGATTCAGCCATATTTATGTGAAACATTCAGCTCTACAGGAGCCCAGCAGGTCTGAGAAAATGCTGTGTCTCTCCATGGTTGAATATTCATTAGAAAGTTGGTGATACTGATCTCAATCCCGAGAGGTAGCACCTCATTAAATAGTTCAGTGTTCTAAACTGTAGCCAAAAATTATATGCATTGCCAATAAGCTTGAATATTGACTTGAGTATTCAGATATAAAAGATTTAAAGTTAGAGGATTTAAACATGCACTGAAATAAGTGCTTGAATAGATACTAAGTGTTGCTAATCAATACAATTCATTTGGTTGTGCAAATACATGTGAAATGGTCTAGTTATCAGTGCAAAACATTTTTCATGGGAAAAAATTCTGAAGTAGACATTTATCAAGTCACTCTGATTAAATCCTGGCTCAAGGAAATAGTGCCATATGAGCTGGGGTTTAGTCAATCAGACTGAGATGAAATCCATATTACAACTTTCCAAACAATCATCTGGATGATAATGCAAAGTTTTGCCTGAAGGAAGAAGAACAGAAAAATTGATGACGTGGTATTTCCATGGATATTCATGCTCTAATGAGAAGAATAACACCTGAACTACAACCCTTTATTTTATTAATACCGCATTATGAATTTATGTGACACCACCATCACTACAAAATAAAATTTTAAAGATATTAAAAAAATATAGATTCAATGCTATTATTTTTTGGAATATCAGGCCTTGCTTTTACATACCTGTAAATGTAAAAAAATTATCCCATAATAGAGATTCTGTCTGGCCTTTACCTTAGCACATAAGCATGACTGGTCTGTAAAATTAAAATTAATTCATGTTTTTACCTTTTATTTTTGTACAGCAAAGTGAAACCATCCTCTAAGTGATAGACTAAATAGATTACTTCTGCCTTTAAATGCTTAGAAGTGTCTGGTTTCCTGGTTTCCATACTATGAGAAAATGTTTGAAGTGAAACCTCAAGGAAAATGTTGACTAGCTAATAAATTTCCCCTCCTTGAAAATTTCTGTGAATGTTCAAAGTCACTGGAACCTTTGATTTTAGAAAACAACCACCTGTTGCTCTTTTGATATAAAAGATCAAAAGTAATTAGTGTGAATTTTAGGAAGTCTAGGAACCCATTAGAATATTCCCATTTTTTGTGTTCCTTTTGAGACTTTCATACTCTGAAGTTTCCACTGTAGAATAATTTCTTCAGGGGAGCATTTTTAGAGATTGAATTGCTGATTTGATTCTAGCTTTTATTAAGAAAACTGAAAAGTTACTGCAACATGATATTCAGAGGATATTACATTTCAGACTGACTTTTGCCTGTTTTTGCACATAAAGTTCCCACAACTCTTTTCTTATTGCCAGAACCTGAAGATCATTAGTAAACTCTCATCTCTTAGTATCAAAGTGGTTTAATGGACTACAAGGGATGCCTACCAAATTAAACTAGTGTATGCTTTACACTCATGTTCAACTCATGAAAAAATCTAGCAAAAAACAACTACATTTTCATTTTGTTTTTTAAAAGTAGCGATTTCTTCTAAATGTAAATGGAATACACATCATCTGAACAATGATGAAATAAGCATTTTTTTGTCAGTTCAGTACTATAAGGCTTTAATTTATAACTTTTATGTGAAGAGATTGGGTATTGTCATCAATATTTTATATCGCACAGGCACCAGGAGTGGTTCCTAACTGGTATAAGGGAAGAAAACACTGTTGTATCTCACCACCGTATGACCACTCACAAATTACACATGGTAATGCTTTAAGGAAGATTTCACAGGAGTGAAGTCAGTATCACAGAGATGTTATAAGAGTGTGAGTCTAAGACACTTATTAACTTTAAATTCATATGTCTGATTCCTTTAAATAAAAAACTTTGGAATCCAGTAGGACCACGTATCATATTTTGCAATAAACTTTTCAGTTATTGCTACAAAGGTATGCATATCTGGTAAAAATAAATATTTATTTAGAAAGCATTTTAACATTTTTCAAAGCTTTGTGTAAATATGATTAGGTTTGTTTAGCCTCATAATAGGTAATTAATAATCATTTTCATATTGCTTCTGAGAAGTATTTTGAAAAGGCAAAAATTCAATGATTTTTTTTTCTTTTTCCTCTCAAGCAAGAGATACTATTGGTCACTAGCCCAAAAAGGAAAAAGCCAGCAGACAGTCTAGTAGAAATTTTTTAGAGAACAAAGAAACACATATTTACTGTAGTCATGCATTTTCATGGCTTGTGTTCAAACAGGGAGGTGAAGATCAGGAGGGGGAATAGGGCAAAAACCAGATGTCTCAATATTGAATGATTCAAAATTGTTTATGGAGTGGTTCAGTTTCTCTAATTGGTACAGTAAAAAGAAAAGTATATTTTAGGTAAGGTTGAAGACAGTTTAGTACAGTATGTTCTACTAAAATACAAGTGGCTGTTAAAATGAAGTTGTTTTAAGGAAGCAGCCTCAGTATGGTTTACTAGTAAAACCAGTCTAGCCTAGTAAAACTGTATTTTAAATAGTTCCAATACATTTGGACATCCAAAGCAGATTATTTTAAAATTATTTTTTAATAAAAAAACCTTCAATCTGATATTTAAATCAAACCATTCTTTTTAGAAGAATATGGAAAACCTCTAAAGTATCAGAACTGAAACACATTAAGCAATACTAATCACGTTTTGGAAGAATGAGAGAAAAACATACACTCATTTCTATTAAGATACCAATAAATTGGACAGATTTTTCTTTTAGCTAATGACTTAAAATTAACTATACTTTTTCCTTCATGTTTTAATTTTGTATAAGCAGCAAAGACATAACTTCAGAGCTTTTTACTAATAAGTATGTTCTAACCCATTGAAAACCTTTTTATGTTGATAAAAATATTACCTGAAATGAAGAATATTTAGAAAACTTATTATGAAGAAAAATACTTTAGAAATTACAAGTGAGAACATTTTCACACTCACTCTGTTTATTTCAAATGCTGTTTTTTATCTTGAATACTATGTGGAAGGGCCCTGTGCTTTGAAGATCTTAGATGAAGTGGACTAAAAAAATCAATTTTTTATACTGCATTGTCCTTAATGAATAAATTAAGAACTATTTCTATTAAGTGTGTTTAATAAAAATCTTTAATGAAAAGAATGACCATGAGGATGTTTGCTGATTTCAGCTGTGAGAATTGAATAATACCACTTGAGAATTGTCAGTATTGGAAGGAAATATATTTTTCCTACATAGTGATTTAATGTATTTTTTTCAAATACTGAAATAATTCCATTAGATCTGTGTTTGCATATCTATATCCACAATAAATTCATTCCCACAGATAGAAATACAGACCCTGAGCATCCTCCCAGGGTTCTGAGAATTGGGGATGCTGAGGATGATACTCACTGATCACCTAGCAATTACCAGCTGTATTACATGGTAGTGATATTTGAGATATATGAGAGCTCTGAAGGAGAGACAGCTGTGGAAATTACACTGGACTCCGTCACAAAGAGGCAACTGAACCAATACCTTCAATACAGCAGGATTTTTGCTCCTAATTTGCCTTTAAATTCTAATTTCTGATGACTGCCAAACTTTGATACAAATTAAGTTAAGGTGACTTGCCAGCCTGCAAAGAATTCAGAATGTTTAGCATTTTTTAATACATTGAATTTGCAGAACACATTTGAAGCAAAATTTTGCTGTGCATTGGAAGGAAATGACAACTGTTAAGACAAAAGTAAGATGGGACGGGACACATGGATGCAAGTTCCAAATCCCACTTACAATCATAAAAATACAAAGCCAACCTGAGAGGGTCTGGATATTTTTATAGCACTTTTTGGTTGTTAACTAGATAGATAGATATTTTGATAGCTGTGCTCTCTTCCCAGACAGTCTTTGTACCTCCATTTGCTGGTTTATAGATGTCATGAAGGACAAATCTTCTTATAGTCCTTAGTTTTATAAATTGCCTTTTAATATCACTTTAGTGGGATTTATGTGATTAATCTTGCTCATAATGATGACTATAATTAGTAGGGAAACAAATTAAACATGGCTATTCCTTTTGATAAAAGATTAAAAAATGAACAATTTCAAACACAGGAAAACTTATCCTATTTCTGTCTCTGTGTCTCTCTCTCCACCCCCAAACCCCATCTGGGGTTTTTTTATTCAGTGCTTTTGACATTAAAACTTTGAGTGTTTTAAAGAGGGGCTTGGCCTTCAACAAGATAGGAGAATGATAGGGCCACAAAGTCTACTTTTTAGCTGGGCCAAGAAAATTTTCTTAATTAGTTCATACTGTTCAGTTCTGAAATATGGAAATGAACTTTCTGACTTTTGTCTCTACATTCAGAGATTATTCGAGATTAGCTGTAGGAATGGGTTTCATAATTTATAAAACTCAAGTCTCTTCAGGATTTCTTTTAGGAAAATAAGTTTATTTCCAGAATTTCTTTAGAACTTCTACTGATGAAACGAAGCCTTTGACATTCCTAAATCCCAATGCGCATTTCCAGTGTCATATTTTTAAGCACAATTACCACATTCAGTACTGCAGGCAGCTTGCTGTCTTTTTTTTTCCAAGAAAACCTACTTTGGACTATAGGTGTTTGTAGAACATCTCAGTATTTGTAAACATAAAAATAATGCTTAGGTTAGTGTTCAAAAATACCTGTAAAACTTAGCTAGCCAATAAAAGCCTTTACATTTTTGACTACAGTGGAATAAATGTGAGATTCAGTAGTCTGGTGTTAGTTTCAAATCTGGCCAACAAAGCCCACAAGAATCTAATTGGTCCTACTTTTATTTTTTTTCTAAATGACTTAAGATTTATTTTCATCAGTTTGACTTACAATTTGAATTCAGGAAATAAGTTAAATAGAGAATATTTTACTTTCATATAATGATATAATTCTTGTTTATATATATATATATGTGCTACTAAGAAGATTATTAAGAATAGCATCCAAATCTTTAAGAAAATATTCGATTAAAAGTAGTTTCCAACACTGGCAATCAAGCTATTCCAGGTCTGTTGCTCAGACATTCAATTCTACTTACAGATTTTATACCTGTAGTAAGTTCAGATATTATTCCATTTCTTCTATATTCAAAACTCGGGTTGGGACTACTCTCCTCATCATTTGTGCAGAATAATTTTGTGTATTCTTTTTTTCCTAATATTGTTAAACGTATATAAATTATTTCTGAAAAACTATATCTGATTTTTTTAGTAATATTATCTGGTACTATAAAATAATTTACAATACACAAAAATTTCTAAATTATAGTAATATTTTTATTAACAAACAACCAAAAAAGAAGTCACTCACAGAAAACAACAGAAAAATGTTTGAAATTGGGACAATGAATGCTGAACAGATTATAGACAGATTGCATTAAATCAGAAGTGCAGTTCTTGTTGCAATCAAAAATATAGAAGATTAAATTAAGACAAGTGTTCTAGTCCTCAGTCCCAGAATTAACCACAAGCCTGATCATGATTATTTTGGGGTTTTTACTCACATTGTCTCCTCTGAAAGCCACTGAAAAAAAATTGTTCTTTCTTCAAAAGGAGACAATACTGAACTAGTGAATAATAAAAAAGAGCCTTAATAATGAGGAAAATTGAAATACTTATTAGGAAAAGTTTTCTAGTCTGTACATTATTAGAAGAGAATGGAGAGAGGAGTTGGTCCCTGAATCTCAGGATTCTTAAACACGTTCCTTTGTCTATTTGCTCATCTTTAAAAGTTTAGGTATGAGACAAATTTTAGACTGTATTTGTCTTGAAATCTGTTTCAAATAATAGTCCTAAGTCATACAGGAAAAGCTGATCAAAATATTGTGTGATTCTTCAGTTTTGTCAAATGCATATAAGAATGAAATTGTATATGATTTTCCAGTTTTTCTAAGATTATTTTTTATTTAAGGGTAGTCAACTCCTTAATGTAGCTACTCTTGTAAGATTATTTTGGCACTAAATGGACCAAGAATCTTCCAGTTTGCAGTCCACTAAGGAACCAAAGCTAGGAATACCTTGTTATGATCAAGAACAATAAAAAATCCATCTAAAATGGATTTTCTCTGCCTTACATTTGCTTTGAAATGCTCTGAGTAAATGAAAAGATCACTCAATGCCAACTCAAAATGATAATTTGGAGCTTTTGTATGACTATTTTGATCTCACAAAACTATTCTTTTTTCAAGTGTGAACTACTGGAGCATCCACCTATGGTTCTAATTTTCCTCACTCTCCTGGTAGATGAGGGCTGGTACAGACATACAAAGAGATGTGACAGAGACATGGGAATCAATACAGACATTTTTATTTATACCATAAAAAGCTATTTTGATTCCCATTTCTTTCACAACAGTTGGGATGAAAAAATTAATAATGGAGGTGGAAATCTTTGCAAAGTCCTAAAAAAAATCCATGTCCCTCTTAACGCCACTGTAGCATCTTTAATGCAGACATTGCAATCCAGGACGTGCATTACCATACACTTAAATTTTGCAATCTGTTCTGACAAATCAATTTTACACAGTTTGAGAATATGGGCAAGTTTGTATTTGTGCTGTAAAGAGGTTTCAGAGGGGAAAAGAATGAAAACAGTGTTGTAGCTGCAAACAAATCAATTGGACTGTATTAAAACTAAACCCATGATGTCAAAGATGAATGTAGAGACAGAAACAGGGACAGAGATTACCATGGGGTCTAGACACATACAGTGATTAATCATCACACACATCTGGAAAAGAAAAGCACAAGATGAAAGAATTTTTTTCTTCTTTGTCTAGATAGTTTAGAAAGAAAGAAAATTATATTATGTTCTCTTTGGATGAAGGAAAAGATGAAAGAGATATTAACTGTCCTCCATGTGTGCCAAACTGCAAATCTTCTTTAAGCTATATCTTTTATTATTTGGAAACAATAACATAACTCATTTTTAAACTCAGTACATAACTATATCTGTTTCTTTTTCAAAGATATGTTTCAATTCTAAAGACATTAAATAATTATATTGAGTTTAATTTAGCAAAAACCAATTTAATTAAATTCAGCAAATTTAAATAGAGGAAAGGGATGCTATACAGGGATTTTTTGTATTTTTTTCTTTTTGATGGGTTTTGCAATTACAGTCTAAAACTTATTCAGATGTAAGTATCACTGAATGCAATTCTAATTACTGAGAACATGACTCTCTGGCTACATGGAATAAGATAAAACAAAAAGTCTATTTAGGCTTTTTTTCCCCCACATGCACAGAATACTGAGGCAACATTATAGTGCTCAGAAACTAGCTGACAAATTTTTCAGCTTTGGAGACAAAGTTCACCTTCATATAGAGTCTGATAAAACAAATATATTTGCAGTGCCATATGATAAATACAACTTATTAGTATAAAATATAATTCTGCTGAAATAGCTGTGAGGATTAGGTCATAGAAGCATCTGCATGTCAGCTGGGAACAATATACCAGATTTATTTAGGATTACCTGATAGTTGCTCGGTTCATGGAGTGGGGAGAGGAGGAGAAATTTAGCTAATATATTTTTTTTATTTTGGCCTCTGTATAAACTTCCCAAATATTTCATTCTGGTTTTGCCACAACAGGTGGCAACAAGCACTTCTCTTACTTCTTGTGCTTGTATAATTTAACATTCAGTACCATGTTCAGTATGTACCAAGAGCAGAAAGGTTTTTCAGTCTGTTCCTGCTGCAGATCTGTAGAGATACATGAGATACTGGCTTTCACCAGTTGGATACTCTCTAGAAGTGGTCATCACCTTCTGGACTTGCATCTGAGTTGACTGCTTACAAGATCTGCCTGCCAGCCTGCTTTAGGTTTCTTTTTAACCTCAGACAACAAAGGAAGTAGTCAATATTTTGCTGTATGTCTTGAGAGTAGGGAGGAAAAAGAGCATGTGTGGAAGTATGTTGGACTTCCATATTTGTAAGGATCCAGGAGAGGTCTTAAGAGTTTTTCTCAGCTGAGTTCAGGACAAGATATATAGGGACCGGTATAGGGTTGTTGATCATTCTTTTCTTATGAAATCATTATATAAACTTTGTGATTATTTACACTATTTTTCTCTTTCTCCTACCCTGCTCCTGCAGCTTATGTTCTGTTAAAGGAAAACATGATTAAAGACTCATTTTAAAATGTCTCTAGGAATGACATAGTGATTAGAAAAAAAGAAAAAGCAGTGCAAGCCAGGTGGAAAAAAATAGGATGGTAGAATGAAATACCTCTGAGGACAGTTTTGTTGTACAACATTTGGCCCTAAATAAATGTATAGGCTTGCTTCTGAAAATATATTACATTTGTCAAAGGAACAGTAATTAAACTGCTCCCTCTAAGCCTTTTAGATAGGCCATTTTCAGAATGAATGGTTGAGACTGAGAAAGGGCACTTGGCATTTAAGAACTTTACCTTTAGGGTATTATTCTCCTTGCTTTCTCATGCTCACACAATTTTGCTTTTTTCTTACCATCTTCGAACAATGCTAATACTCACTGTTTTTGTTAGGGAAGATCTGAAAATATGAAAATATGAAATACTTGTCATGTAAATGTAATTGGTATGGTAATTAAAACAAGAGAACGGTTTGTCAGATCTTACATTAAACCTAAAGAGAGAATTATAAAGAGTTAATCATGGTGAAAATGGCAAAATATACATTTTTTTTATTAATAATTTTGTTATAAGTAAATTATTTTGACATTAATAAATGCCGTTAATAAATCACACAAGATACAATCATTTATACTAGATTACTCAAAGTAATTATTACCTTCTTAAAATGGTGTTATGATGAGTAAGTAATAATAAAAAAGACACTTTCTGACCAGTAATGCATTTCTTCAAATGAGATTAAAAAAATTAGATGTGGTGAAGTGACATCCTAACTCATCATTAAGGAAACTTGCAGATTCTAGAAACTTTTTCCAAAAATTGATATAATATAATATATCTTTAAATAATTTTTGACCAATATCAGTGTTTCATATAACCTGTTTCTGGGACCCATACTTCTACATTATAGTGATGATGACACTCACAAGAACATATCTGTACATAAGAAGAAAAATTAAATAAGTAAAGCAAACTTTCATTTCCCTTAAAGCAGAAATTTCAAGAAAATAAATTGCAACAGAGTGAAAAGCATAAATTTCTGTGTTATCTCTAGGAATTATTCATGAATTCACAATACCAGGTGACAGAAGAGTCTTTATTTTTCATAATCTAGTGCAGGACAAATTTTACATTACTTCATACAATTGCATACCTATTGTAACAATTTTACACTTTTGTGATATTTCTTTTCTGATTTGTGTGTGCCATGTGGCAGTTCATTTCCATGGATTGCAAATGTGTATTTCCAGACTGCCTAAAATGGGCACTTATGTGTCATGTATTTACTGCATTAAGGTATTTTTCATTATTATTATTATTTTTTACAGTTTTCAAAATCTAACTGTGGGAAGATTTCACAGATGCAAGAAGTTTTCCAGCTATGAAGGAGAAAAAAATCTGTATCTTTTTATTAATCTCTGATTTTTAAATTAAGATTATCTGGGTAATTGTTTTGCTTTGTGCTGTAACAATAGCTTGTGTGTTTTAACTGTGACAATAATAGAATGCCAGCAGTCCTGCACAATTATAGTATGTTTTGTGGCAGTCTTACAAACTTCTGAGTTTTTTAGTTTTTCTTTTGGTTTTAGATTATTTTTTGAAAAGCTCTGTGAAGTTTTGAAATTATAAATACTGTCAATATACAGTCCTTATGGATACACCATAATAAAAATGAAGCCAGCTTTATTTGTTAGTCAGAAACAAAATATATCTGAAGATAATCTAGAATGGACTGACTTTACCATTACAGGCCTGACTGAAATAACCAGAATGGAAAGTCTTATAAATAGAACATATACTGAAACTCAGAGAAAAACAATGGAATTAGAATACCAGAAATGCTAACAGCCCAGGTGATTTTTTTTTCTTCTCTAAGAATATGAATGTTCCTCCAGTTGAAGAAGAACAATGCAGATTTGTGTGATTTCTCGTTTGAAAAATTGCTTCATTTGCCATGTTTTAAGTGTGATAAAAGGAATTTGTGGAATTTTTCTGTAATCATAAATAAATGTAATTATAAAGGAACAAATATACAACAATTCCTAAAAAGTAAGTTATTTGGCCATAAAAAGGAATATTTTACATTTTCCCTTAGGACAAGCACAAATTTCTGAAACTATGTATTCTAGGACAGCCACAAACTATGCACCCACACATTTTCTTTCATGAGAACTCTCACAAGTTCAGCAACTGTTTTTCAAAGCAGATGCAATGCCATCTGATCCACATAGTTCCTACATTTCTATGAAGGAAGTTAGGAAGACTCCTGTGAAGAATAAACATATTCTTCCTCCATTTCTTCTTTTCACGATCACTTGGTGCAACAGGGCAATTTACACTAACAGTTCTTACAGGTACTCATTTCTGACTAATTTACGTGAAATACTTGGTACATAGAAAGTTGGGATTTTTTAAATTTTGTATTTGTTCCTTCACTCTACATGCACAAATGCACATGTGCACCATGTGTAAAATCAGCTAGTTATTGATGTCTATTTCTTTTCCTTAGTACAGGTTAATAATTAGATTTCTTTCACTTTTCACTAGGTAAAATATGTGCTAGTAATTATCAGCTTCTTTTAATAAAATTTAAAAAAAGAAAAAATATACATTAATCAATTTACAGCTCTCTGTGGTTAAATATCTTATGGTGTTCCTTTGCAGTCCAGTTAAATATGCTTGATTTAAGGCATATGCCTCAATCTTTCATTGCATTCAAGTTAAAAGTAACATGCAATTTAGTGTCTTAATGAAATGATGACAGACAAATATCTTTAATAACTCTCTGCTGAGAGTTTCCATCTTTGTGACACCAAAAAGTGGGAACAACTTTAAATGACACAAGCCAATGTTTATTGCCAAACTTTGGTACAGAGAGACAGAAAGATGAACCACAATGCAGACATTTACTGAAATCAAAATATCCTCAATGATATGAATGTTGGCAGACGCTATTGTCTCTGAAGCATTGTTAACAACTAAGCTTATTTTTTATTATATTAAAAAAAAAAAANAGGAATATTAAAAATGCAAATGCAATAATAAAAAAAAAAAAAACCCACAAAAACAAAAACAAAAAAAACCCTGGTTATTTTCCATTCTTTTGGGAAAATAGGAGGGGTCCTGTGTAGGGCCAGGAACTGGGCTCTGTAGTCCTTGTGGGTCCCTTTTAACTCAGGACATTCTACCATTCTTTGATTCTGTCATACCAATAAGATGGAAAGTGAAAAGCTATGAAGTTAAGGTTCAATATCTAAAATAATTTCAATGTACTATCAGATTGTTCTCTGCAAATATTCTCTGCTCAATCCAAAAAAATGAAGAAGAGTGATCTTTGGGAGGGTACAAGAAAATCCTTGGATTTGTTAGCCTCCAATCATGAAGAATCAGTACAAATGGGAGATCAATCATATGCACAAACTACACAGAGTGCACATAATATACAAAACCAACTGAGATTTTAAAATAACAAAGTTCCAAACAAAAGAAATTAGGTCAAGAAGAATCAAAGTAGCAGCAAATATTCTTCATGACAAATACTGCACTCTACATCTGCAGTCCATAATTTCTCTGCTGAGAAGACAGATGCAAAGCTAATGAAGGCACATATCTCCTATCCTAAATCTACAGCAATGCCTGCCTTGGTTCCATATCCACTTCCTGCTAGCATGGAAGAGCATTAAATCCTTTTTTTGAACTGCAGGAATTCTCACCAAAGGCCTGAGGAAAAGAATGGATTGATGTCTTTGTAAACTGATTTTACAAAGGTTTCAGTGCTTTTGAAATAGATATTTTGCCTTAAAACTTCTAAATTTATGAAAATTTAGCTGCAGCAAAAAGTAAGAATTAAATGACAATAAAATTTATTAATTTATCAGTAAATATTGATGATGGATAGAAAACTGCATAACTAAAAATGATAATAAAATTTTCAATAACTTTTAGTGAAGCCTGAATATTTAGATGCACATTTTTTCTTCTAAATGATACTAAAGCCAACAGTTATTAAAGGAAAATCTGCCAGCAGGGACAGCTGACCCCCTGATCACAGTGCATGAAGTTAGGTGAAGAAGAAGGAATCAGGGGGATGTTAGGAGTTGTGCCATTCATCTTCCAAAGTCACTGTTAAGACATGATGGAACCCAGCTTTCTAAGGGATGGCTGAACACCTGCCTGTCAATGGCAAATGGTGAATTTACAAAGTAAAGTTTGTTTTTACTTTGCTTGCATACAGAGTGTTTTACTTTGCTTTCCCTCTTAAGATATCTCAACCCATGAGTTTCCTCACTTCAACCATTCCAGTTCTCTCCCTGAGCTCACTGATGTGGGAGTGAGCAAGGGGCTACATGGTGCTTAGCTGCTGTCAGTAAATCATGATACCTGGTTATAACAATCTGACAAATAAATAAATAAGAAACTTTGAGACAAGAAATAGTCGCTATGAGACAAAGAAAAGGAAGTGAGAGGTGTCTTCCATCTTAAAAGTTCTTCAGGACCACAGGAGGAAATGAAATAAAACATAAAACGCTCAACATGCAAAAACACCAACACACAGAAAATGTCATGGATGAAAAAATAGTGTTGCTAATATAACTGTCTTTTTCACTGTTTCGGTTGATGAACTCTTGGATTGTGTAGAGAGTGTAAGAATGGACATATACTCAAAAAGAGAAGCAGCTACTGTAGAGGAAGGATGTCAAATATCTGTTGAATCTGCAGGGTTTATGAAGAAGTTGTTTTAGTGGTCAGTGTTTAGTGCTCTTTGAGACTATAGCACAAAACTGTGACTTCGGCAGTGTTTTCAGTGAATTTCACAACTGAGCAAAAAATCCACTATGGATTATTTTCTCAAATGTACTTTCTGTGTAAATACATTTTCTAAACTGTTTCTTTGCCTCATAGGTTTTACACTAATTAAGTGTATGCCACAGATCTTTCCTACAATCCACCTTGCATGTGGAATTACTTTTTCCAGAAGCATCTACCACTGCCTAAATGACAGAGCATCTAAAAATGAGACAGAACTATTTTTCTCTTCCCAGGGTAAATAGATTGTTGAGCATACTGAGCAGAGCTTACTAGCATCATAAGAGATGTATATAAAAGATGAATCATTTTGGAGATTTACTCTTTTGAGACATGCTTGTGATTAAATCTAATGACTGTTAAACAAGCCCAAGTTAAAAAGTCTGCTCTTTGAAGTCTGATTCTGTATGCTGTGGGCAAAATTTTCCCCCTTGCTTTGGCATGCCAGACACTGAACCAATGGAAGTGGCATGATGGCTCAAGGGCAGAATTTAGCAGTTGGGATCTAAAGTGGGCAGTCATTTTACTAAATGTGTGTTAGATCCTCCATTTAAAGTGCCAAAGCATACCTCAGGATTAAAGCAATGCCATTCCCATCAAAATCAATGGGGATCTCATTAATATACCCTCACACAGTGTTTCACAACCCTACTCTTAGCTTCCCAAAGAAGAAAGGGATGTGTTTATTCAAATAATGTTAATTTATAAGAAATTATATTACAAACTTACAATAAAATCAGTGCTAAGACTTTTGACTTTGAAAATTTAGTAGCAAGTGTTTTAGGTCCAGAATATTAAAGTCAAAGGGCAGAGTAATGTGAATCAGAAAGAGATGATAGAGGAACAGTAAATAATGAAGGAGAATGTAACTAGATTGAAAATATAAAGAACATTTAAAAGACTAATAAATGACAAAGCCAGTTCAATGCAGATAAATGTAGAACAGTGGTGACTTTGATGAGTCGTTATAATACAACTGTGCATGCATTATAAAACAGGAAGAACAAAAAGTGTGAGAGTCAAAAGAAAATTTTGTGTCATTGATGTGGGAAAAGAAATCTTGCAGACATCTTAACACATGGATGAATGATGACTTTGAGAGAGTCTCTATGACAGAAGTCTGTTTTTCATAAAGTAGAAGTATGAAAGAGCAAGACCTAAAAAAATGAGAGAGGTGAAAAAAAGATAAATTCTACATGGAGTTTAAAGTATGAAAAAACCACAGCAACATTTCTGTAGGGGAAAAAATGATGTAGATGAATTGTTCTCACTACATTTCTAGCACTGATCTGACCATGCCCGTTACACAAAAGTAGTATTTACAGGAAGGATTGCCTTTTGTTTGGCCACTGTACAGTGATTATTTCTCAAGTGTTTATTTTTCATGAGCAGTAAAAATACAGTGACAAGGATAATAATGTTCACACACAAAAGTCACAGATAGGGGAGAAAAATAGATGTGAACATAAGAGAAAGTATGCAGTAAAGGAGAAGAAAAGAACTGACAGCTAATAGAATGAAGAGACAAAAAAAATGGAAGTGAAATTGAAGCAAAATTGATTCAGGAGGGGAAAAAAGTTCTAAAATTCATCTTTGGCTCAAGTTTCCCAAGCTAGCTTTAAACAAAGAGATATTTTGGGTCTGCTGCAATATGTAGACTTTCCACAGCATATCTGTACAGTGTGGTTGAAATCAAAGACTGCTCATTTCAGTGTCTCCTGACTGACTATTGGGACCGGCCACTATTCATTGCTGTATTGTGGTTCCTTGTCCTCTCTTCCTACTAAGCTGTTGCTCCTTCTTTTAGGGATATTTAGCACAATAATGAGCAAGAGTAATCAATGTGGATCCAACCCACGAGATTCCTGAAACTCTTTTGGTTTAGGCATTTCAGTTCTAAGAACATCCCAGGCTAGGCTCTTGAATAATTCTAAGTCACAACAAAAGGGGATATGTCTTATCTGAGAAAGACACTATATTAGGCTCCCTATAGAGTCACACAGCTTACAAATTAGTTTGCATTCCAGATCATAATTTCAAAGACTTTTCCCATAGAGAAGAAAATAGCTGAAATAAAAATTGGAATTCTACTATCATTGCATGACCCTGGAGCAAACTTGCCTATTTTTCTACTGCAGTTTAATTCTATGTAAAAGAAAATCATCTTGCTAAACTTATGTAAACCAGAATGCACTATAGTTCCATTTCCACAGAAATGACTTTGTTTAGTCTGGAGCAACAGTGTTAAAAAAAATTGGGTGCCCTGAATGTGTACTATCCTGGATGCTAAAATATTTACTAGAGTTTCTGTGTGTTTAACTTGCCCTGGAGTATAGTTGGTGTGCTTTAGTTCCAATTTTTTAATGATACTACTACTCCTGCCAGTAATTTTTATACCAGCTGCACTGGACTAATTATGTGCTTCTCTCAAAAGCCTATTTTTGATATAATTATGGCCTTTGAGCATGTAATAGACAGCAAGATTTGGGTAGAGAGGAGTAAAAAACTTTCCATTCAAGGAGAAAGGGTAAAAAAGGTGGCATATCATTGTAACATTCTCATTTTGAGTACATAAAGCTGTACAGCATCTTAAGGTGCCTGTCTAATAAAGCTTTGCTCCTTTATGTCCACATTACTTCAGTTAGATTTCTGAATTAAAAAAAAAAAAATCATTTCTCATTAAGTGTTTTTTGCAAGCTTCTTTAAGTCAAAGGAAATAAACTAACACAGCTAATGGTAGTGTAGGATCATTAACGGTGCCTTATGGCCAGAAGTTTCTTTTCTTTTATCTCCCTTCCTGACTTGGAGTTGCTGAAGAGCTGAGGCTTGTCCCCAAGGTTTAAGGTCATCTTAAACACAATGCTAGGCTGTCTGCAGTTTGAAGCCTATTTGTGAGCAGTCTCCTTAGTTGCTGACTTCTGTTATTTTACAGAGATTAAGTCAAATATGGAAAATTATTATGTTTGTAAAGGTTTATTCTGGGGCATGTGTAGGGGTATATTTCAGAGCTTTGAGCAGGGCTAAGCCACATGACTCTTCTGAAGTTAATGAGAAAGTCACAGCCAGAATGACATGTGATGATCTGAAAATTTGCCCCTTACTGCCTCCTAAGATTTTTTTGTGTCATATGTTATGGTAATAAATGGTTCTCAGCATGAGGTTGATTGAAAGGGGTATAGCTGCATGAAGCCAAGAACTTGTCTTTTCTTCATGATCTCTGGATAATGTTATTAGCATATGCAGGATCAGCTCTGAAAATAGGCAGCCTTTGCGACCAGAGAGCTTGGAATTACATCAGTTTGAGTCAACTGAAATGTACTTTCATAATTTTTTTCATTTTAAGTTATGTCCCTGAAAAGGAATTGAACAAATACGTTGTGGTTTCTTTCTGCATTATTGTTGACTACCCTTAACATGGCTCTGTCACAGTAACTTTCTGAGGTTGCGCTTTTCACATTATTGGAAAAAGCTCTTGATCATGGAAAATGTATAAAGAATATATCAAATTGAATGGAAAAGTGATTAGAAGACTCAAGTCAGAAAGATTTATTGTATATGACTGTATATGATGCATATTATTAGTTTTGAAAAGTTATTTTCAAATGTAATATTCATTGTCAAAGTAGGAAGGAATTGGGATTCATTCACATCTGTAGAGGGAAAAAAGGTACAGTTGAGGACATTCTGGATTTTTCTTCCTGTTTTAAAATGTTTAAGAAAAGCCAGGATAAATAACAATTCTCCAAAATAATGCTGCTTCTTGTGGGTTCTGTTTATTGTTCTAACAAACTAGTTTCTAATTGATAAGGATACGGGTAAATTAATGAACAAACAGTTTGATCAATACTTTCTTGTAAAACTTAGGAAGGATCCAACAATGCACATGCAGAGAGGGTCTCTGGGGGAGAGAAGTACAGACAGAGAAATTCTAGGTTTGGAACTGAATGTAATATTTAAAGGTTTCTTAATTTAGCTGCAGAAATTTTCAAGGCACTATTCTAGAAAATCTGATCACAGGGATATTACAGATAAGTAGCAATATCCACCACTCCTAGTTCTCTGAGGCCTTTTCAACCTACTGTAGCAGCATTAATAAAATCAAAATATGTAAATAGTACAAGACCTGATTGTGGGAGTGTTCTCAGCATCCTATTTAAAATATCAATATGAATACTGGGAGTTTGTTTTCCTGAAATCTACAGCTCCCTCAGCCTGCAGCTGGCCTGGAATTGTGCAGCTGGGTGATGTGGTTTAGTAGATGACAGGTTACAGCGGTTGTGCTGCACTGACAGCTGGACCTCATGATCCTAAAGGTCTTTGCCAACCTTGAAGATTGTATGCTTTTATGATTCTATAATTCATTTGTGTTTCTATACATCTTCTCATTCAAAATTTTGAAATATTCTTTAAAAAATCATTATGGCAAACGAAGAAGCAGGTAAAGGAGTTTCTAATGTTAGTATATGAACTGACTGCTGCAATAAAAGCCAGTTATGTTATGTATTATCTAATTATATGCTATATAGTAAAAGAATTTGCATTTTTCTAATACAGTCTTGACCACCATTGAGAGAAAAATAAATAAAAATCAATAAAAATTAGTAACATTTGAGGACCTTTTGTTAACAAGTCAGTGGAGTCATACCTGTGACTTGACCACCTGAGTTCTAACAGTCCTAACAGTTTGTTAGGTGTGACTATATTACTCACAGCCCTCTCACAGTAAAAAGTCAGGCATGTGTTCCTCTCTCCGCAGGTAACTTGTAGTGCATCACACACCAGGTCACAGGTTACAATGGCACTGGTTTGTCTTGTGCCATGAACAGTTTGGGCTTTATCTTGGGTTTCCTTTCCCTTTGTAACGCTAAAAGGAAAGGGAGAAACACTTTTATGATCTTTGTACGATTTCAGTGACCCCAAAAGGCGATGCTTTGTTCTTAAGAAAAAGAATTCGTTTTTAGTTAGAAAATGTTAAAATTCTAAATTAGGATACAGTTACAAATCCAGACAGGCAGTTACAAATACAGGTGTCAGCTTTGGTATGGAAGCTATCTTGCCAAGTTAGGCCAAGTCCTTGGATTAATAAATGCACTCAAGGGAATACATAAATTATGTTGAGGATCATCTACTCATACTTGCAGCTACAGCTTTAGTCATCTGGAAATACCTTTGTACTGAAGATGAGCTAGAGGACTGGAAATGTGTTTCCTAACTCATCACTAATTCTGGCCTTGAATTACTCTTTTTTGTTGCTTCCAGTTTGTATGGAAATGAGATAAACTGAGCTTTCAACACCTCAGGATACAGAAGTCAACACCTTCCTAACAAACAAACAAATTCACTGCTTTCACATCTAGTTATCTGCAGAAATGTCTTTTAGTAAATTAATTAGTTTGTCTGAAATCCACTGAGAATTGGTTATTGTCAAGGGCTGCATGGGTTCCAAAGAAAACTGAAAAAGCTGGTTTTCAAAATTTTACTAGACCATATTAAATTTGTTACAAACACATTCAGTTTTGATGAATCATCACAGCTCAGTGGCTGCATATGACAGCAATTTGGTAGGGTTCCATTTAGTCTTCTAAAGTTTATTATGCTGAAGAAAACCCTAAAGATGTTGTAAAATTGATAATATATGTTATAAATCACTCTTATTTACTTAAGACTAACCCTAATTTAATTGATATTATTTTAATAACTCTACATTACCATATGCTGTTTAGAAAATAAACATTTCATAAGGTTTTTTAGTAAATAGAATTTGGTGAACTTGAAAATAAAACTAGGATGTCAAATTTCCAGAGATAGAAGATCTGTACAAGTTAGAAGTTTGGACTTTAAAACCTAGTTTCAATAAAAATGCCACTTGTCTAATAATTTCGGTCTTGTTATTACTGAAGATACCAGTCAAAAGTGCCTTATTAAAATCTTTTTATGTACAGAAAAGCTGTAACAGCTAGAGTATTGTTCATCAAATTCTCTATCCCACTTCAACAGTACTGTCCTGTGTATCTATGTATCTCAGAAGCCTGTGGAAACATCACTGTCTCCCTAGAAAATGGTGTATTTTACTCTCATTCTCATCCTCATTCTCTCTCTCTCTCTTCAACTAGAGTTATATTCCAAAAGTTAATGCATCAGTACCTTCATTTAGAAACACAAATTCATGTTAATTAGCAAACCTGCTCTTGAATTTGTACTAGTAATACCCTAATCCACAAACATCAAGGTTTTGTTCCTGCAATTTTTAAGATTTTTTTTTGTTTGAAACAGTTTGATTTGGTTGTGTTATTACATTTAGTAGTATGTTATATACAGTAGCATATAATAATCCACACAATAAGAGTCAAGAAAATATAATGACAAGGTCCAAATCTCCTTCTACCTTTCTTTCTTTTTTTGTTTACTTATTTATATAATCCACATCTTTGACTTAAGATGAGCAGATTAAATTTTACTTTAAAACATCAACTCATTTCAGGATAGAAATAAAACTATGTTTACTCTTCCCATCTTTGTGTTGACTTCAATTTAATGTAAACCAGACATAGTCTAGTTGTCTCTGAAGAGATTTAATAAATCTGTTGCCAAATCTTTTTTCTCTGTTGGCCTCCTTTGTGTTTTTTATTTAACATGATAACCTGAGGAAAACTTGGATGAGGTGAGAGAATATTCTTTTTCTACCTGTGTTAGTTTTCCCTTCTCCTGTCTCTCTTCTCTTCTGTGAAACAATCAGAAAACTGATACTTTAAGCCAATTTTGTTTAATACTTTGAACAGCCTCTCTTACTTTGCCAAGTCTATTAAACTCTCCTTCTTCAATTGCAAACCTCACGTTCTCTTGCATTTTCTGTCACTCTCTGTTTTACTGGATTGAGAAAAGACTTATGCCAAACTATTTGGCGGTGAAATGTGATTTTCACAGGAATACTCCCTTTGGTCTTCTGGGCTTTTGTGGATACAGAAGAGCTACTATCACAACTTTAATAAACTTGTCTTTGAAGCTATTGAGTTATTTCATGTGAATTTTCCCTTGGGTCTTTAGGATTTTAGTAGAAATAGAAGTGATACTATCACATCTTTAATAAACCTGCGTTCGAAAATACAAAATTATATCCTTTATCATTGTGTAACGGTACTGATATGAGGAAATAAATGCCTAGGTTGATGGGTTATCCAGGAGAACGGAATTCATGAATAATCTAGTCAGCATTTACTGCCTTGGGTTTAGTGTGTGACAGTTTTTTCTAGTTCTGTTTGCTAGACCAATTTTTTGTTCACTTGCTTTGCTTGAAAAACTTCACAAAGTGATACTACTCCACAAAGACCAGACAATCTTTAGTTTTCAAATTTTGTTGGATCTAATTTAGATTTGATCTATGATCAATAAAACTCATTGAGGCAGAAAATTTCTTATTTGTCTTTATATGCTGGTAATGCCATAGTTTCTTGCATATTCATTAATTAATAATACTTTCTACAATTCGGTAAAAATCTCTCTAATATCCACACACCATTGTCATCTTATTTCTCAAACACTTGTCTTTGCTCATCAGATTTCTGTTCTAAAATTACATGAACTGAGAAGGAGTAGGTATGGTTATTTTTTTTCTAAGCCCCTTGAAGTTGTTTTTTGTTTTTTTTGATATGGTCAACATATCCAACCACTGCTTCATTATCAGGATCTGTATTCCCAATACATATGTTTAATGCAACTACATTTCATTTTCATATGGCTTTTTTATGCTCAGTACTATATCTTATTATATAATGATACATTAATTCTTTACCTATCTACATAATTTTAAACCAAGTGGTTTTATGGTTTACTGTTTTCTTACTGTTATCAGAGTTTCTGGGAAGATTTTTGTTAAAAAAAGTATCAGAGTTTGAATATATTCAGAACTATGAATTCAACCATATAGTGGATCAAAATAAATTTAGCTACTCATTAACCATATTATTCTCCTCTCAAATTACTTACTACTATAAAATTATTTGATTTTCATAACACTTCTGTCTGTTTATCATGTCCACGAATCCATCTTTCCTGACTCTCTTTTTCACTGCATAGCTTTCCAGAGTTTTCCCTCATACTTTGTGAGTACAGAAATAATCAGCATATGGGCAATGATTTTGGTAAACATTACTATATTTTCAAAAATTAAAATTATTCAGGAGAGTCTGCTTTTTATTTTTCCCAAAACTAAAACTGCCATCATTGCTAACAGATTTCAAACTAGTGTTTGAAAGAGCAAACGGACAAGGTGGGAATGTACTGCACTTCTGATCACTAAAATATAAGAAAAAATCGTTGTGTTCTTAGATCGTAATAGTTTACCACAAAATGCTAATTACTGCAAACCATTATTTTCAGACTAGTTACCTATGTCTGTAGAGATGGATTTTTCACTTTGCAGTTAATCCTGTGCACTACTGTGCAGATTCATTGTTGAATTATAAAATTATATGGAGAGTAAAAGTTCCTGAGGAATATTTTTCTCCCTCAGGGATGAGTATACAAAGCCTCTTGATCTACACAAACAAAAGAATGTGAATTTTATGAGAATCTTAGTCCTATGGTTTTTACATCTATCTTTTCTTCAAGGCAAATATCCATTAATATTTGATAATATTCAAGAGACCTGAAAAGTAAAAAATACCAGGAAAAAACATAGCACTCCATGATCCAAGAAATATAGAGATTCTGTCAATGCAAACATATATAAACACTTTCTATACATGTTTGATGGTACATACTTTATCACTTATAAATCACAGAAAATTAAATATGTAGCTGATGTAGTTTCAACTATGCATGAAGTCCCTGATTTAAGATCCCAATCACAACAAAATTTAAACATACACTCCACTCATATCATTAGGGGTCAATTTATACCATAGTCCAAAGTTCAAGTCCAATTTATAACAATGCTTCCACTGAAATTCTAGACACTGTCTTTATAACAGTAGGACCAGATAACAGCACATACAGCAGCATCAATGTGGCAGCTCAGGCTTTAGTGAAAAGAAATATTTCAATGCTTTCACAGGTGACTTTGGAAGACTGTGAAGGAACAATTCTCTAACTAGCTTGTTTATTGACAGCTCAGCTATTTCTAAATTAATTACAATCAGACATGGAGTAAATGGATGTGAAGCTGTACTACACAGGCAGCAAGAGAAATGCCCTGTGTGGGCTTTTTTGAAAGTATGATTAGCAGATATATATAGTTGGAGAGAATTATAAAACTTTTACTCTAGTTTTATATTTGAAATAATTGATAATCCTAGGGAAAAATGAATATGAGGAAATCTAGAAAAAAGTGAATATGAGAAAAGACTTTGATTCTGTACTCCAGACCAGATGGATGGAAAAGATAACAAGAAAATTAACATGAAAGGAAGGACAAAAAAATGTAAAACAAAAATGAGCAAAGCTGATCAAAGGTGATGAAGACAAAACAAATAAAATTTTAAGAAATCTGCAGCACCTGAAAATGATAAGGTCTCAGTCAGCACAGTTGTCATATTTACTTTGTTGGAGAAACACTGAGGGTCAGGGAAGGCTGCAGGCTGCTTCACAAGCCTGTGGAATTCAGACATTTCCTTTGTTCTGCATTTTGGACCTGGATCTTACATGCAGGTTTAAGAATCCCTTTCATGTAATTAAAATTTGCACCAAGATAAATTGAAGACAGAAGAGTGTGTATCCTCCCTTCCCATGGATGTCCAGCTGCTTATGATCCTCCACCTCTTCAATAGGTTTTCTGAATTTTCTGTTGGAGAACTTAAGGATTTTTTAAGCTTGTTCCATATGCCCTTTTCTTCAAGATCTACAGACAGATGGAGGAAGGAAGCAAGATCGCTGACCATTTTGGAAGTCAGTACTTATTTATACTGCCATAAGCCACCTGTCAAACTACAACAAATAATCATACTGAATTAGTAAGCTGAATTTACTATAAAAGCATAATTTTAAATTTTGTAATCAAATAAATTAAAAGGTCTATAACGCATAGAGAGTAGTTGCTAGAAAAATATGATTGTATAGAAAAATTAATGTATCTATATCAGAAACAAAAAAGGGCGTTTCTACATTCAGCCCCTCCTTTGGCTGAATTTTATCCACAGAGAAAAAATAGAGAGAACTTTTCAAACATGAAGTCCTAGATAAAATCCATCTCATTAATGCAATCCAAATGCCAATAGAAGTACAGGTTTTGTATTGAATTCTGTATATATTAAAACAAAACAAAACAAAACAAAACTTTACTTAAAAGTACTTTAAAAAAATTACTTTAAAAAAAGTGTTGTTATTACAGTCTAACGATGAAAGGGAAAATTGCAACTTCTATTGTTGCAAGGATGACATACAGATGTACAATTTTCTCAGCTACATCCATGTCCATTCAAGGACTTCTTAGGAGGTTACTTGCTCCTTGACACATCCAGCTTCCATCTCTTTTCCTGGTAGTGGCCACAATGACATCTTTTCCCCCAGCCCTTGCTCAGACTCATTGCTGTGCTTCCTGCACCTCCCTCCATTCCCATCCACTCTCCCAACACACATCTTGCCCCAGGAGCAAGGAAGGCTTTGTCTGGCTAACTGCTTCTGGTACCTAAAGAGAAGAAACAATAAAATTTTCAGACAGGTTAAGTAGTTAGGGTCGGGTTGCTCTGATTGTGCTGGATAGCTGAACCCATGCCAGGCACTTGAATTCCTAGAGTCTTGTGGCCCGAACAGAGGTAGTGTGGAAAATGGCTAGTATTGTCACAATACCTTCCTAGGTTTCTGACTGCATGAAAAAAAACCCACCCAAATTATTAGTTACAACAATTCTTAAAAGCAATCCATATGCCATGAGTCTAGCAGACAAAGCAGAATTACTGTATTTTTCAAGACAGTTTTCTTTTTGTCAGATTTTGAAACAATTGATGAGGAAAAACACAAACAGCATAGCTTAATGTTACTCCAGCATAACCAGAAACAAACAAAATTCTGCCTTAGCATATGTGTTTCTAGTGAAATGATAAATAATAGAGAAAATTGCCAGGGAGTTTTCTGTTTTATTAATAAACTAGTACTTTTAATTGCAATTCTGTAGCGCTTGTTTCTTTTCTGTTTCATTAATTGTGTGACAAAGGAAACTTTCTACCACAAAGTAACACAAAGCATCTACACTATTAGGGACTTTTTAAAGTGGTGCTTAGAATACATCACTGGCTTCATAAAAAACAAACAAACAAACAAACAAACAAACAAACAAAAAAACCAACCAACCAACCAACCAAAAAAACTATATAGAAGACTTTTTCCTGTGTTTTCCTTTAAGTTTTAGATTCTCTCTTAAATGTATTTATTACTTAATGATTGGCATAAAGGCACTTATTTGCACAGCTGGGATAATGCCAGTTTATAGGGAACCAGAGTGATATATTCTGCAACTGCAACTAATCTATTTTGTCTAAGTGTTTGTTCTCAGAGGCCAATGTCTGTCTGGAAAGTTCTTGTGTGTTAGAATGAACGTTATTTCTTTCAGTGGTTTCTATTTATCACTGTGCTGTGAGACACTACTGGCAATTTAGAAAAGAATAATGCCCTCCAGGTTAGAGACCAACAGCAGGAGCTGCTCCCATAAAGACAAATGTACTAAAGATTTATCTGTTTACCTATGTAATTTTTCCCTCTTTAAGATACCAAGGGATTTTTGTGCATCATTTAGTACTGATTTGTAAGAGGTTGTTGTCTAAAGTAAAGAAACATAGCACCTTAGCCTTTTCTCACCAAAAATTCTTCATGTTTTAGGCAATTTGAAGAGAACAGAAATCATTTCATAGTGAAATATATTTTCAGAGCTCTTAATGAATCTACTAAAACATATAATTACCTTACTGCTTCTGAGTACATTAGTGGTTTGATTCTTAGTATAATTGAGTAGACAGGGTGGGGGAAGCAGCTGTCATGTTTCCAGGAGCTGTTCCCAAGTACTAAACATAGGCTGTGAATTTAAAACTTCCATTTACAGAAAGCAATGATAAAATTCTAAGAATTAGTGCTGCGTTGAATTAATAAGTTAATTATAGACTTAATTTGTTTTTGTATACTGAAGTGGCATATGGAATCCTCATTAAATCTAATGACAGGTTGCTTTCAGAATATTTGCTAACAAAAACCACAATAATGTATGATTTTAGGAAACATTTAAATAAATTTTAAAGCTTAAAAACATCAGCAATTGTGGATTCTAATTAGTGGCCCTGGCAGAAAATTTGAATGCAAAGAAACTGTTAAAAATTGACCTTATGTGTAATATTTTACATAGGCAATTTTATAAAGAGAGACTTGTATGTGTGTGTGGGAGCATATATATACAATTATATGCAAAATCCCAATAGATGTTGCAAGAATAATAAAGTTATCATACATATCTGTTTAACTGGTGGCTTGAGTATATTTATGAAAAATATTTCTAGGTGTTGATTTTGAGCTGAAAGTTATGATATATGACAAAAACACTTGGTGAGTGCCAACTGAGATGCTTCTGGAAAGTAAACTGAAGAACTTATTAAGTAAATCTGAACACTTAACTTCTAGATCAGCCCTGAAGCAGCATGAGGTCTTCCTGGAAGAGATCCAGGTTGTTTAGAAGTTTCAGCTCATCAGTATTCTCCTACAGAGTAAAGAATATGGGTTTCTCCTTCTTTACTAAAGTCTGCTTCCAGAAGGAGGTTCACCTAGTTTCTTATATCCAAAAAAACAAAAATGAAAAACCATCTAAATTAGTGGTGTGTTTGTAAGGGTGAGGGAAAATTAATAAGCTAGCTAACTGGAGATGGAAGACATGGGAAACTTTGTCAAGACTCCGCTCTCATTCAGAGTGAGTGTGAAACAGACAACTTACAGCAATTACAGAGAACTCAGTAGTTTTTCAGGTCTTGCATAACAACCAAATTTATACTGCCTCTAACATGAGTCTCATAAATGAACTTCAAAGATTGTCTCACTGCAGATAAGGGAAAAATTAGACTTTACTTCTTCAAAATCCAGGTTTTAATTTTTCTTGTACATTTTGCATGCGTGGAATATGATGAAAATCATCACAGTTAGATATCTGTTAATTATATCTGAATTTGATCCTCAACCCATGTAAATAAAATGGCCAGTGGCTGCTTGGTTATTTGTCCCTGCTAGCTGATATTAGAAGTGCTTTTTCCTGATTCAAAACTAAAGACCTTAATTCAAATCTCATAAAATCTGTGTGAATAACTGTATCAAGCATCAGACAAAAGTTTTATTAAAATTGAAACTCTTCTTCATAATGTTCCCTAATGTAGAGCACTTAATATTTTTTCCAGTGCAATGACTTAATTGATTTTATATCATTGTGTTCTGTTGAATGATTTATGTTTAATTTCTTGCTGTCCAATTAACAATATAATAGATTGTAGTTCATCAGGGATACTACCTCCTGAGCAGTGTTATCTCTCTTGAAGGTGAAAGCCAGTCTTCATCAAGCCATCACTTTTAACTGATTTAATCCTCAACATTTGACAACCCAGCTGTAAATCTCCAAATTCCCTTTACAACTTTTTATTTTAGTCCAAGTGGTCCAAAAACTCTATCAATCTTTATTTTGATTATAGGTTTCAAGAAAGTTAAAAAACAGTAGATAGCAAATGTAAGCACATCCATTAATGAAATTAAAAACTACATAAAATCAACATTAGCATGGGATTGGAAAGTAAAGTCAGGAAAGCATAAAGTGATACAAAGAGGACACTGAATTCTATGACTTCCTCCCCAAAAAGCGAGTTTGATGATAATGGACCAGGAGGCTAAACTAGTACTGCAGAGACTTAGGAGATCTTTAGGAGGTATAAGAGAAGGAATATTTCATTTTAAATTTAAAAAAAAAAAAAAATCACATAACTTGATAAGATTCTAGACATTGTCTTTAGAATTCCATTGATCTTCATCACTTAAATTACATTTCAAACTTGAATATTTGTGGCAAAGAAGAGAAGGATATTTCCATGACCTTCCAGGGAAGTGATTTGAAACTGCAGTTAAGGGAAAAATCTGGAATATAAGCATATTTCAGACAAGAGAGAAAAAATAAATCATGAGTAATAGGAAGACAATGGACAGGTATTGAGAACTTTTTTTTTGAGACAGTGTAATGCAACTATCATTTGTTTTAAATAATAAATAGTTCCACAAACATTGCAACTAATAGAGTTGTGTTTTCAAATTATTTGTGTTTCATCAAAGTGCTTTATAAATGAAGTAAACTAAGCCTGCAGCATGTTTTTGTTTTTCATTAAACACTAGAGAACTCATATGTGGAGGGAAAGAGAAAAGGAAAATGCAAGCTAGATAGTGTCTAATAAAGTTCAAACTTTGATTGAAGCCTTTCCAAGAATTAAAACATTTATAACCTCTTCCTCCTATCTATACCCTTCAACACAAAAAAATGTGTGTGTTCAGTAATGCATTGTGCAGTTCATACTCGGGTCTTTCCCTCAGTGTAGATATCACTGTAGCCTTTTTCTCGGCCCTAGCTAACAATTTTCACAGAACTTGTAAGAGTGTGACATCTGAAAACTCTATTTCCCTGTCAGAGTTGATAGAAATGGGCTAGCCAGTTCAGAAGAACTTGAGAAGGGACAGCCGTGCTCTCTCAACAGCACTGACTCATGGACAGCCTGACTAGCATGAACTTTTTATTCATGAAAGAAAGGGAGAAAAAATAAAGAAAGCAGAAATCCCCCTTTGGTAAAGATTCCCTAGTTTGTTCATTATTTCTCTTTGATTTTTATTATGAAGAGAGAAAGAAAAGTCTTAGTTTTGTGTTATTTAGCCCTGATTTATAATGTTTCCTTCTGGTGCACTGGGTACAGGGATTTAATTTTGAATCTGTTTAGCAAAGTATTAAGTGGCATCCCTGGCCAGCTGGTTGTCTGGTTCATACTGCATTTCCATTCTTTCCTATTCTGTTGCTTTGCTACGAGAGAAAGTAATTCTCTCTACTGGACCCATCATAGATCAAGGTCAAGGCATTATTTCTGACAAAAATATCTGCATATCTCAGTAGTCAGAATTTTTGGAGTGCACCTTGGAAGTAATATTCCCTCTAGAATGCCTGCCTCTTGGGGAAAAAAGGGAGCTTCCCATGTTGAAGGACTAGCTCTCATCTCCTAACATATCTCAAGAAGTAAGTAAAAATTACCGTTTGAGATCAGTACAATTTATTAAAACATAGCAGATACAGGGGTCCTTGGCAATGGAAAGATTTTTTCTTGCAAGTATTGTGCACATCAAGGTGGTAAACAATGGCAGAGGTAAGCCCTCAGCTGGAGTGGGTGCAGGAGGACAGGGCACTGTGGTGGCATTCTGTCAGCCAGATGCTGCCTGTGGAAGTGACCCCAGCAAATCTGCCTACCCACAATGGGAATGGCTGGGCAAAGGTCTCTAAGGGCATTTCAGTCATCATGGACATAGATGCATTTCTGCCTGACCTTGACACTTAGCTTTGTTCTCTTTACATTTGCAAACTCCTACCCCCTTGCCGTCCTTCTGAAACCATTTTTTTTTCTGCCCTCCCGCTCCCTCCACTCTTTCCTCTTTCATAGGAGATTCTCCCTCTGTTGCCATAACAACAGACAGCAACCTGGCCCTGGCTGGGCACTCCTGCCCCTTTCCTTCAAAATTCAACCTCATGTAAAAGCATTTGTGTTTTATTCTCTCTGAGGAATCCTTTTCCCTCTGGCTTTAATAGGAGAAAGGCTCACTCTGCACTGCGTGTGGCCACTGTCCTCTCTTTCACCGTCTCAAACCACTGTTTTCACACCTCAAAGAAACACAGATTTGATGTTTAATTATCCCCTACTGAGCTTCCTATATAACGTACTCAGAAGGGCATGCCACTTTGCAAGCTTCACTGTGCAAGTACGTTTATCTTTGCCATCCTGGTGCTCCTCTGTGCAATCACTGCTCTGCAGCTGCACCGCCTGGACCAGATGCAGATTGATAGAGAAGAACAGCTTTGCCCAGACAAAAGGATAAGGAAATGTGGAGAGCTGTGCCTCAAAGTTATCATATCACATAACAGCAACAAAAACCTCCTTTCTCCTCAGCTAATCTATAAGACTAAAAGAGAGCAGTTTGATGATGTTTTTTCTGGCATTGATAGTGAACAAATCATATAGTTTTTCAAAACTTCTGTACAGCCTCATTTTGAGTTCTGCTTTATGGCGAATAAATTTCTCACTTGAAAACCAAGATAGACACAAGACTATAGACTTGTATAAGAGTATTTTTTCAGTTTATCCTAACCATGTGAAACTGCAGATGGGAAAGTATCTTTGAATTCACCCATTCTGACCTCTTACAATGTACCTGGCGGTGTACCAAGAGAACAGTTTTCCGGAAGTCCTCAGAATTTTAGAAGCTTCTAAGCTTTGGAGCACTTATCAGAGCATAGTGAGTATGAACTAGCTGGAACAGCAGGCAAATAATGTCAGTAGTGCACAGCCTGCTTTTCCACACAATTTTTAGAAACTCTCTAATGTTTCAGTGCTCAGATATTATTGGCATGGAGTACAGTTCTTTACAGTATCTACCTGCTGTCCCAGATATAAAATCTCTAGACCACAGAGAGGTGTGGATAGAGAGGGAGCAGTGGAAACATTATTTCCTTTGGCTGGAAATTTATGCCAATTTTATACTGACACTGCGACCTCCATGACTCTTTGGGGAAGACTTTCATCTAGCTCAGCATCTTCTGCTAAAACTACATCTTGCAGAAAACGGCCTCTGTAGGTAAACTTCATCTGGTAAATAACTGCACATATGGAAGTCCTGCTGCAGCTCTCCAGTTTGTGAGACCATGCTACAAAAGGTGTAAGATGTGTGTTCTATGCTTTCTATATAAATTCATTATAACTGAATATCACAGAAGCACATCTCATCTGAACTGGACTTTTAGTAGAAGATGAATGTGCAGGTAGGCTCCCCCTCCCTGCTGTACATTTCAGATGAAGAAGACCACATGAATAATGATTGTTACTGAATGATGTGAGCTACAGAGAAGAATACTGTAAAAAGTAGAAATTCACCCCATTACACTGACATGTTAATCATTAATCCCAATGAACTATTGAAGAGCCAGTAGCCATAGGAGGCTTTAAAAGTAGTGGTACAAGAAGAGGAGAAAGGGATGTTGCTTGCAGTGTGTGTCTAGGAACTGAAAAACAACAGTGTGAGTTTCCTGTTACCTGAAATGGAAATAAGAGTTTGATTCCCAAGGCAGACCTTCAGATGATCTATTTAAGCAGAAATCATATGAGGGAAGTAAAAATGCATAAGAGATATAATTATCTAGCTCACATAAAAATTTTACAGACTGGTATAATCCCATACTCTCTGGTAGGATACCCAATTTGCTTTCAGGAACTGTAGGGGATTAGAAAAAATAAAAAAATAGTTGCAGAATCTTTTATGCCACTAAAAAGAGACAACTTTTACTATTTGTGCCCCTCCTTTCTGCTGAGCATTTAACATTTATAGCCTTCTTATCTAGTTAGCTATGGTTTTTGTAATATTAGAAACATTTATTTATAAAACTCTGACATTGAATGGGAGGACCAGCCCCAGACAGTGAAAGAATAAAGTTAAATTTCAGTGATATGGTAGACTAATAGAAGGCATGCTATGGAATCTGTAGAGCATTTAGCTGTGACTCAATGTGATGTCTGTGCCACCCAGGTTATACAAAAAAGGAAGAACCCTGAAAAAGTTTCTGTCCCTCAAAACAGGTCTGACAGCCCTGCTTCATCCTGTGATGTGTGTGTCTAAGTCCTAAGCACAGGTAACACGAACTTCTGTTGCTGATAATGTTTAACCAGTTTTCTTTCAGAGCTTCTCCAAATCTATCATGTTTGGTTCTCACTGAATCATCTATGATGACTATTCTATCTCAAGGTCTCGAAATTCAGCTTCAGAAAACTGAAACATGATTGTTGCACAGCTTTTACTTCACAACAGGAAAGAAAAATTTTATTTGATGTTTCACTAGGTTAATAAGGGAAAATTGGTAGCAAGGAAGAGAAAAAAAGGCACAAAGGCTTAGTCTAAGGAAACAGACACAGATAAAGTGTAAACAAAGTTGCATTTTGATTGAGTTCACAAATGAATCCCTGGGAAGAAATTGTGTGGAGTGAACCAAAGCACTTTTTTTTTTTTTCCTACAGATAATAATAATAGCACCAGGAATAATAACGATGTTTCAATGAAAAAAGTTACAACTTTTTTACCAGACTATTCTACGTTTATGAGAAATAAATATTACCACATTGTTCTAATATGAAAGACAGAAATAAAGCAGAAGCAAGGAAAATAGTTATGAACAGCTTCAGTCTGCTTTATTTGGCTGAACTTGATTTGAATTTTCAGTCATGGCTGAGACAAATTTTCCACTTGCTGTTAATATACACCATGTCTCATACCACACTCGTCAACACTTCATTGAGTTGACTGGCCTCCAACGTACCTGTCACCCATCACAATTAACTACAGTCGCTGTCACAAACAATTTAGTAGATACACATCTGTGCTCAGTCACACAGTCCCAGCTGTGTTGTGCATATGTCTCTTTTGATGAACCCAGCTCAATAACAGGATTCTCGAAAAAGTGTTAAATACAGTGACCTGAACCAAAGACAACAATGTTTAATCTGTTTACAAGTGGATCGAATTTACATACCTTCTGCTCTCTTACAGGCTTCAGAGATACACTGCAGTGCCACAGGGCAATTCTCTTTCTTTGGTAGCCGTCCATTGTCCAGAAAAAAAAAACCCCCTGCAACTGCAAAGAATCTCATAGAAGGTAGTGGAATAAGTAATGGAGGTGGTAATTATTATTACAACCAAATTGTGGTTGAACCTGAAGAATGCTGATATAGGCATACATGCACACACTTGACTGTCTGCATTTGCTGCATTTATGGTTTGTGCTGAGCTTAAGACCTTAAGAACTTGTTTCTAGCAGGAATTAATATTTTAAATAAAGTGTGTTCATCCATACATTTTAACTAACCAATCTGCCACATAACTAGAAATCCAGGTTCAGTAGCTGGCATAAAGTAGTTTCTAAACTACTGCCAGTATCCCAATACCTAATAAAAAGAATTTTTTTTTATTTCTTAAAAAAAAGAAGGGCCTTGAAATCTTACATGATGTATTAGTACATCAAGACTTTAAGGTTGCATAGATTTTTAGAGCACAGAGGGAAATATGTCAGACTTGGAAAATATATATCTACATTTAAAAAGTATTTGCCTTAAAGCGCCACCAAAGAATTGTTCCTCTCATACACCCTCCACTCAGAGGCTGTTCCTTTATTTTATAAGTATGCTTGACATTTCAATGCCTTTTTTTATGTTATGCTGTCATATATAGCTGTGCAAAAATTGCCAGATGAAAATGGCAGTACTTCATAATTCATTTGTCCAAGTAAAAGCAATTACAAAAGTCACAAGACAATGAGCAGTTAGTGTCTATAAATGCCTGCCTGAAATGAAAAGTACAGTGTGATACACAAAAAAGATTGTATTTACTCTTACCAAAATGTTCAAAACAGAATTTTATAAGGCAGAAACAACTATAATCATATTCTCTAGTCATACTGGCCAGTAAATCAAACAGCCTTGATCAGCCTGTTTTGAGGCCAGACATTGCCTGCCTTACTTTAAATGACATCTAGTAAACACCAGGAAGATCTGGTATTTTATTTTAGCTCCACATGTCTACTCTCCCTAGTTTCAAATGCTGTATTAGAGGAAATAAAAGCTAGTGCCACTTTTAAAGCTTTGCCACTTCCATGAATAAAGTGAATAAAGTAAATCTGGGAGAGAGCAGAGGTTGCTGTGTGCAATAGACTGCTCTGATGTTAGTTCTGGGGAACTGATTCACTTTTTTCAGTCAATGGGAACTTCACTGATCTTCCACAGCCTCTCAAATGCGGTGGTTAATGGCTTAGCCACTTCATCCATCAGTTTCCTCAGTAGCCACGGATGCATCTCATCAAGTCCCATGGACTTGTGAACTTGTGTCGTTTCAGGTACCCTAGATGGTCCGGAACTTGATCTTCCCCTACTATGTGGAGTTCTTTGCTCTTCCATTGGCTGCCTTTGCCCCCAGAAACTTGAATCACTTGCCCATGAAGACTGAGAAGAAAAGTGCTGTTGAGTACCTTGTCTGTATGCTGGGTGCTCTCATTTCTCTGTGTCCCAGGTAACCCGATGTCCCATTTCCTCCTAGAGTGCATACAAAACTTGTTCTCTTTACTTTTTTTTTTTTTTTTTCACTGACATACCTCTTTTTAGTATACTTTCCTTTTTGGTTTTGACATCTCTGGCCAGATTTAATTCCATCAGGGCTTAACTTTTTTAACCTGATCTCTGGCTGCTTAGATAATTTTCTTGTATTTCTTCCAAGCTTCCTGTTCTTACATCCTTCCTTTCTATGCTTACCTTTTATTTGAGTTTTTCCAGGAGTTCCTTGCTCAGAACAAGGACATATGAACAGATTTATTAAGGATCTTGTAAGCAAGTATATACTCATATACAAATGAGGTAAGTCTAGCTATTCTTCACTTGGTGAATACTTCTTGGTTCAGACTAATCAGATGAATCAAACTTGGCTTCCTGAGTCTGAAATCAGTTTCCTCCCACTGAAGTTTCCCAGAACAAGAATAAGTGGAAATAAGGGTGCCAACTTCGAGCTACTGAAGTCAAGCAACAATTTCTCTGTTTTGTCCCAAAGATGGATGGAATCATATCTGAACAAGGGCAGTGTGTGTGTTGAGATGAGTTGTAGGATGATCAGTACACACAAATGCTTTTCTGTTACAAACTTTGAGGGCTCATTTGCTGTAGCCTGTATCTGATGAAGTCGGCAATTTTCTGTCTCTACCAGAACACAGAAAATGTTTCCTTTCACTGCAAAAGTGGACTTAGAGAGCAAGTGGAAAGATCTAATAAAACATATATACACAACCAAATCTAGGAAAAAACTAATTAAAAGGCATCTCCATGCATTGCAAATCCAGTGGAGGCTTCTGCAGAAACTGTCACAGCCAGGCCTCTACTTACTTGCCAATGGAAGGAACAACATATTGGTAAAGCTTTTATGGATTGCAGAGTTGTTTACCTCATGGTTTATTTTTTTAGGTCCTCAAATGCATTGCACATTTCCTAAGAGATTCAGTACACAAATAATTTCTTGGCTCATGGATTGTTCCTCTTAGAGCATGCAACCAAAGAATAAAAAATTCAGCCTCTGAAATAAATGATTGTTCTCATTATTCAAATACTATATTCCAAAAATAGCACTCTCTATTAGTTGAGATTTTATAGCAGACACTTTAAAAAAAAAAAACAAAAAAAAAAACAACTACTAGATAACCATTTGTTAGAAACATCTTCAATAGTTTATGGGAATTTTCCAACAGAAAGAGGCCATGACTCTTAGCAGATTGTCAAGATAAAAGAGTACATCATATTTTTTATATGAAAAACAGCAGTAGAAGAAAATAGCTTGCAACAAAATTAAATTACAGGAATGTAAGTCTGTTCACATACTGTGCATGCTACCTACAGTGAATCAAAAATAATTAATTGTATAGCACATTTTATTCATTTTTATCTAGAATGATTTTCCAAAGAGTATGTTATGATTTAGTGGACCTACCAAGTAGCTCATGAATTGCTAAAGAACACTTGCCTATCCAATAATTTGCTATTAACCTTACCTAAAATTACAGCTTTAAAATTTATAAATCTATGTTTCAGTTTTATACGCTATGTATATATAGAACATTAATAGACAGTGCTACTGATAGAGAATTTAAGATAAACAGTTGTTACTTTCACCAAAGGTAGAACAGTACAAGGTTTTCTGAACTCCAGCTACTTAATGCTGAGATGATAGTTACATATTTCAACCCTTTCTTCTGCTGCAATTTCTTCTTTTCCCTCTCTTTATCCCTTTCAGTTGCCTTAGTTCTCTCTGAATAGGCTTCAAAAAGTAAACATGGGATACTTAGTATTGAAGATACTTGGAATTGCAGATTTACTCACACAATGATCTCATTTAAAAGATGGTGCTTATGTTGGCACTATGCCAATGAAGCAGGGGTCACTGCAGTGATTTCATTTTTAAATCTTTGCAAGCTAAACTTTGAGTAGGAGCTTATGAGAAAACAAAGATTTTCAGTTTTTCTATTTCTTTTCTAAATGAAGTATAGTAAATTCTTTAGGGATATCTTAAGGAAATTGAAATTAACTGAAAAGCACAGAGTTTTGCATTTTTCCCTATTTAAGTTACAACTATTACTTTAAAATTAGAACTACTCAGGAGAAGAGAATAGAGTTACAGTTAAATTTTCTTAATTGGCCACATTTAGTACAAACTGAGATCTATAAAATGCAAATGCCATCATAGATCAGGCTAAAGTTCCAGGATCTGACATTCTGTCTACTGTATTTATTTCTACTGCATGCCTGTATGGAATGGATATTGTTTTCACTCTTCCAGATTGCTTTATTTTCTCAATGAAAATGCATATTTTCCTTTGGAAAAATGAATACAGCAATGTTACTGCCACCTATTTAATCCCATAATCTCATTGTAAACTTGTGCTGTTTAAAAGACCCAACACAAACTGGGGACAGAAGAAAGAAAAAAAACATATTAGTGGATATCAAAATGTATTTAACTCCTGAAGCTCAGTACCGACTAACCTTGGGTTGCATGCTATTGACTATCACGAAGGAATTCTGTAGGTCACAACTCACCTGCCAGTAGTAAAGGGCTGTCACACCTAATGCACTTCTGCATTTTTTTATTAGCTGATGGTATCAATAATTTAAGTCCAAAGAAGTATGATGAAATGAGAGACATAAAATTGCCCCTTCTGTTCCACAAAGGGCAAGAAACATTTGTTGATTTTACAGCACAAGAACAGATTTTGAGATCAAGTACTGTGTCACTGTTACTGAGGCTATATAATGAACAGGACATTTCTGGGAACTGCAAACTAAACTTGAATTCTGAGGTTAAGGTCAAAGACCTTGGGACTTCAGTCACATGAGAAATGAAAAAGTACCCAAAAATTCATACAATATATAAATTATATTACAAATTAGAATAAGAATTAATACACAGATTTATTATTAGCATAGACTCATTTCATTTTGCATAACATGCATGAATTACACATGATGAAAAGTAAGTATCAAAAACAAAAGAGGTGCAATCTGTCCGAAATAACTCTGTCAGGCTTGAAAATAGCTGCAAAACTGGAAAGATGAATTTATTAAATAAAAGCAAAGACTAGAAAATTATTACCTGCAAAATAATAGTATCTAGATATAATAAGGACAAACATTATTAATTTGCAAAATAATTTATTAAAATTGAACTGTCAATTAGCTCATAAAACCTAGTTACCTAAAACAAATCAATTCAGTGAATTAAAAAGGATTCAGAAAAGGCTTTATTACTGTTTTTAAAGTAAAATAAATGTCACTGCTTCATACATCAACACTCACTTTACCTTCTCGTATGTATTGTGCAAGACATATTTATTGTGCTAACATATATGCAATACATAGGAAAATTAAAGGAAACAGATTAAGCTACGAGTCCTTACAAAGGGAAAAAACCTAAGCCAAAGCCAAAAAATTATATTAATACTTTTCATTTTCATAAGTTGAAGGAATAACTTGTAATTTTATGAGAAAATAAATGTTTTGTTTTTTCACATTAGTCTTACATTGTACTTATGAGAATTAATAGTATACCTCCTATTCCTTCCGAAATTTTATATTCTTCCAGCCATAAATGTTCAGTAACTGAAAATTTATAAAATTACTCAGAAAGTATCTCAACCCAGAAATATTCTCAGGAACTGTCCTTTTAAATGTTAGTACCTTCCCTCAATATCTTTTAGAAATTTTACCTTAGGGAGACATTGACTGAGACAAGCAGGTAATTCTGACTGAATACTTTTGTGAAAGGAAGGGGCAGGAGAGGGGAAGAAATCCCTTCAAAGGCTTTTACCAGGAGATAAGAGATCAGAACTCATTCCCAGGGCTGAATTGAAAAGAACAGCATAAATGTTCAGATCTTGGGGCACCAGGTTACGAATTTTTCCATATCCAGACAAACTTGCTTACTACTATTATATGAGAAACAAAAATCCAATAGATCTATGGTGTGGTTATTTATACAACTGTTAGCTGATTAACTGCTAATGTTACAGAGAAGTTTCCAGTGACCCCATTTCAGAAAGAAAAGAAGTAAAAACCTCATTGAAGTTATGTATGTGGGTTTCCAAGTTGCTACGAAAGAATATACGTACATATTGCTTTATTTGTTTTAGTTTGTTCTTCTGTTTTTTATTCTCTTCAAGTATTTTGTTTCTTGTATATTTGTATATCCACGCATAATGTGTTAGTTTAGGTGGTGGTTTGTCAGGAGTGTTTTGTGATCTTTGTAATTGTTCTGTGGAAGACACTGCAAACTATTGAGGGCTAAACATGCAATTCTAACGGGGCACAATTTATTCTGTTCATTCTGTTTGTGATTCTCAATCTTTCAGGAAAATTTATATTGAAAATGAACAGCAAATCCTGTTTTTCCAGTAACAGCCTAAGGAATATAAATTTGTTACAATAGCTCTTAATTTCAGTTCTGCTTCTCAGATGGTTTTTCTGACAATATCAAATGCAAATGTTCTCAAAATAAAGTTAAACTATTGTTCTTCTTAATTCTTTGGTGCATTAAAGATACAATAGGTCCAATGATAGATCACAGAAGTTTAACAGAACCATACTATAGGCTAAACTGCTGGAAATAAATGTACAAACTGTAAAATTATCAAACAACTTTTTGGACTGCACTGTGATCTACCCTTAGGGTAAAATAGACCAAAACACCTGTTAAATAGCACAAAATGTAATTTTACTTAATGGCCTTTATTTCTCTAATTTGCTTAGATCTTGGGAAAAGATGCCATCAGGAAAAGTGTTTTATTCTCACTGTGGAATGAAGTGCCAATTTGTTCCAGTTCTGTTCAGTGTGTATATCGTACTTATGCACAAAGAGAAATTCATTTGCAGATGAACTGTATACCTCCTGAAATTTGCTACAAGAACTATGATATCACGAAAACCAAAAAACTTTATGATGTATGCATATATGCTCCTGGAAGATACATTTCTGCTTTTGTTGGGATGGATTTTAATGACTTAGGCAAATAAAAGTACAATGGATTATATTAAAATCATAGAAATTATTCTCTTGAATGTGATTGAATGTGATTCTGTCCCTATCAGCTCAGAAATGCCTAAAATGAACAGCATAGTCTTCTACACACAAAACACAGAATGTATGGAAGAGTATTTCAATCTTCATCATCTATTTAAGTCTTAATATAGTAGAAACCAACTCTTCCAGTATATTAGACCCTTCTGCTGTGCTCATCACCCAAAAGTCTCCAAAACATATTAATTGATTTTCCGGAAGAAAAATCTTAAATGTCTCACCTCAGTTCCTATTAAATCTTGATTTCTATTAAACCAAATAGTCCAGCAAGCCCAAGTAAGTTGGTCACAAGGTTACCTCCTAAAAGTAAGACAACATTGAGAAAGACTTCGAAATATCATAACATAAATTATTTCTCTAGGGCATCATTCTTTACATTTCATTTAAAAATCCTAGGAAAAAAGTGATAAAGAACCTTTTATCCATTCAAAGAAAAATAAAGGGATTAAAAATGTAGGGGATCATACTCCTCAAATGCAAGTAAAACACTTCTGTAAAAGTACTGCTTCCAGGCAGACTATCCAAAATGCAAAAGAGAGGTGCAGGAAAAGTGGGTTAATATTAGAATATGAAAGCTAAACCAGTTTTATATGTAGAACTTGCCAGTTAAATGGGCATTTGGTGACTATCTATTTAATGGCAATACAGGGGGTATGGGCAGCATGAAAATTAAGTCATAACACCTGGGCTCAAATGTATAATGCAGGGTGAGACATAACTAACAGAAGAAAACAATTCACGTACAAATGAGTCCCATATCATTCATCTGTAATAACAATTAAGTCCAATTCAGGGTTTATATTTCCCCACCCACCAACAACGCTTACTTTGAATTATTTTTCTCCTTTTTTTTCAAAGCAATTACAATCTATATTAGTTGAATTATATGAACACATAGAAATAAACACTTATATTCCCTAATGATTACAATCATTTTCTAGAGAACAAAAGGTTCAGTTGCTTTTGTTTTTGTTTTTTTAATAAAAAATGTATCTTTGTCTACAGTAATCAGCCATTATTTCTGGCAATATCCCTGTGACTCCCCTGCCAGCTGGAAGGGAAAACAATTATATAGTTGGCATTTATTTAGGATAACAGCTTCAGAGTCACTGTACATGCGACTATTTTCATCGCTGTTATTTAGATACTTAAGAACTACCCTCCCAATTTGTTTCAAGAAATCATTTTCATCCTTTGAGATTCAGCCCAAAACTGAAAGATATGTGATAGACAGAAAGTTATGCTTTCATCTGAAAGTTACACAGATGTTTAGAAGTGAGTTTCAGAATGCTTTATGGCATTTACCAATGATTTCTAGCTGTATATAGAAGAGAGAGATGGAAGAGGTTTCAGGTCTGAGAAAAATTTAAGGATAAGATGCTCCATTCCATTAAAAGAATACTTGAATTTCAGTCCCTTTTTATATTATATGCTTTAACATATATCAGGTTTTGTACGTGGCATTTTCTAGGTAAAAAGGTAAAAGGTAAAAAATAACAAATATAAATGAAAAACCTCTATGAAAAGGGACGAGCTTCTAAAAGAACCAAAAGAAAACAAACACAAGCCTTGTAGAAAATTGTAGCTGCTGTCATTATTAGCTGGCTGATTTCTGCTTGGCACCATAGAAAATCCTCAGGGAAAAACTGAGAGATGAAAGTGCAGAATGATCTCTGGTATGGTAACAGGTAAAAATGTGATAGATGAAAATGATGTCTATTGTAAGAAGAAAACTGATATTGATAGCTGGACTGAGGAGGTGATACACCACAAGCTTACAGTACAATGTTACAGCAGTTTGGGAAAAATCTTGAAAAAAAGCATAAAAAGCATTAAAAAGAAGGAAACCACAAGGAATGATTCAAATGCATAAAAACAAATGGCAAAATTACAATATTTTTAGCCAGAAACAGCACTTTTAAGGAAAGGAATTAAAAAAAATACAATAGCCATATTTCATGCTGAATGGAAAAGATACTGGTTGTAGGTGAAGCTAGAAAATAACTTAAGGACATATATATGGTGAGGAAGGAAGGGAGATAACTAACAATTTCACACTTAAAATTTAATGTACTATTACCCCTGAATACAGTGTTGTATAGTCTATGAACAGTATCAACATAGTATCAACAGAATATCATGGATATTTTAGGTGTCAGGTTGTACTATAGGAGACAGCAGGAGAGAAAGATATTAAAAAATATTTATTAAAGACAATAGCAGAGGAGATGTAGCTAAATCAGTTGAAACAATCTGATAAATGTATTGAGAGAAACAGCTGGCCTAAAGAATGATAGGCCATAGCAGTATAGACAATTTTTTGTTCTTACCTTTATTTAGTAATCTTTCACATGGCAATTTACTGCAGTTCTATTGGCAGTTCATAGGGATTACTTTGTGCTTCTTCATGTCTTCAAGCTCTTCTTTTTATCCAGAGGCATGAAATTTTCCATGTTTGAGTAACTTACGATCTAAAAGAAAGACAAGAATTAGATTCAGGCACCTACATATATTTAGAAATCTGGCCCTTAGATACAGAAATCCTAACAACCCAGTTATTTAGTGCTATTTTTATTGTTTACGAAATTTTGTATCCTGAGATACACCTGTATTTTTGAAAGTTTGGCCCACAGGCAGACAGAATGACACATTATCCATAAAATTAATTAAATATGATCTAAGATCATCTACCTATTGTTAAAGACTGTGAGTGAATTGTGGTCCATGTATCATAAACTATAACAGCACACCTTTCTATACAAATACATAGATCTTTCCAGGAAATGATATCTTACCATTTCACATATGTGCTAAATGGCCTTCATAATGCATCTCATAAACCTAAGATCAAGGTCTGTTTCAACTTTGAAGCAACTCATACACATAAATGTCTAATTCCAGAATGGGGTACCTAGTAAATTCTTTTTCCAGGGAAAACATCTGAATACGATCCAATAAAACAGTGGAGAAACTGCTCATGCAAGTTAGTATCTTAATCATGCCTCTCACCATGCCTAATGCTCAGTGAAAAACTGCATACCAATTATTACTTTTAGACTGGTCACATCCCAATAATTAAAGCCTGGCACATTGGCAGGCACTACACAGCTTTAAAACAGATGTTCCAAGAATTATACAGCCAGTTTGCAATTGTTTTTTATCTCTCTTCTCCCCACACCCTCCACTTTTTCTCATTTAAGTGTATAATGCCTCAGTAGCTGATGATGTTCTGACAAAAAGAAAGTTTCTCCAGATTTCCATGGGAGTTATATGCATAGAGTACAGCTCAAGATATAACCATTACATGAGGCCTTGTTGCATTGTGTTCAGAAAAAGGAAAAAAAGAGAACAAATAATTTCTAGATGCATCATGTTCTACATCCTGTCTCATCCCATACTTTGTGTTGTAGGTGAAGATTTTTGCTTTGAAACCAACATTCTGCCATTCTGTCTTTCTCATTAGATAGGCCCTTCACTGTAATGAAATACATTATTAAAGCCAGAAAAACTAGGCCAAACAAAATTAGAGGCAGAAAAAAGCAACTAGGCACAAATTTTAGGTTGCTTCCAAAAAGCATTAACTGCCCAGATGTTCAGCCATAAATAATTAATACAGTTGTTTTTGGTTTTCAGAAATGGAAAAAAAAGATTTCTGGGAAAATCTAGGAAGCATTTCTTAAACTTCCAGATGAAGGTTTGGCTGCGGCTGAGATGCACCAATTAATTTGTGGCCAGCAGGTTGAGGGAGGTGATTCTGTTCCTCTGCTCTGCCCTGGTGAGACCCCAGCTGGCATGCTGCATCCAGCTCTGGGGTCCCTGCAGAGAGCAAGTCCAGAGAAGAGCCCATGAAGTTGATCAGGGAGCTAGAACACCTTTCACATGAAGACAGACTAAGCTGGGGTTTGTTCACTCCAGAGAAGGCTCAGGAGAGACCTGTTGCAGCCTCTCACTACCTCGAGGGGGTTTACAAGAAAGATGGGGGCAAATTTTTTAGTAGGGCTGGGATAAGACAAAGGGTAATGATTTGAAGCTAAAAAAAAGGTAGATTCTGACTAGATATAAGGAAGAAACTTCTTACAATGAGGGTGTCAAAATGCTGGAATGGGTTGCTCAGAGGTGGAAGATGCCCCATTTTGGAAACATCTAAGATTAAGCTAGCTGGGGCTCTGAGCAGCCTGGTCTAGTTGAAAACCAGTCCCTGCTCTTCCAGAGGTGTCAGATTAGATGATATTTAAAAGTCACTTCCAGTTCAATGATTCTAGCCCATAAACACTGTGAATTCCTGTCTTTGTTGTTTCTGGGTTTTTTGCTTCTTTAGGTAAAACTTCACATTATTCTTTTTTCTATATTATCCTTTACTCTGTACTTTCTCTTAACTTTTTTTTTTTCTATTTGCTTTTCCCTTCTCTATACATTACCTGGTCATTTGTTTTTCCAAGAAGTCACAAAAATTTGTGCAGTTTTTTCACTTCCATTTCTTGTCAGTCCTGATTTCCTTGGGTCCCTAGGCTGGGAGGTGTGTCTTTAGTGTTTACAGTATATACTAGACACAAAGACCTTTTTTTTGCATAGTTAAAATATTAAAGCAATACTATTAATAAAAGCAGTATATTTAATATTTCGATGAAAGCCATTATTTCAAAATAATTTCCTGCTTCAGCTAAATAATTATTTTACACAGCCCAATAAAAATTAGAAATGCTTATTTCGCATCCACTTCATACATGATATAAAATAGAAACAGGCAATAGACTTGTACTCTACAGCAGAAGCTAATATTTTCTTTCTGCTAGTACAGTATTTAAATGGCATCCGGTTGTGCAAGTCTGTCACAACAAATGAAAGTACCATCTTATGGACTCATAAAAAACAAAAACAAAAAGAAAGTCTGAGATATAAAACAGGAAGAAAAAAAAACCGGATACAAGTTTATTCTGTAAGATAAGGAGATTTAATATGAGCATATCACAACAATAATGTGAATTAGAAAAGCTTATGTATTTTCCCCTGTAGATCATGTAGTTTTACTTTCAGTGAGAAGTTTATATACAGCATTCCTTGCAATCTTGTATCATGGGGTGTCTAGAAAATTACTGAACCTCCACAAACATTGAAATCAGAGAACAGATAAAGAAATTTTTACAAGGTTTGGAAGCAACTAAGGAAATGTACAAGTACTAACTACCTTAAAAATATTTTTTAAAATAATAAAAAAAGTAGGCAAGGAAGAAATTTGACTTCAGCAGTAACAAAGAGTTCCTCAAAGAGGAAACAAAAAGAAATTAAACTTTAGAGAGTATATTTTGCAGGCATGGGAAGGAGTGTTCTAATTCTTCTTTAATAACTCAAGAGAGGATAAATTTTTCCCTAACAAAGTATTGGCTGCACACTGACAGGAATAAATTTGATGCCTGGCAGCAAAAGCATCTGCTAAGATCTACTTAAGGTTTTATAAATCTATCGTGTGGTACAACTTTGCTATACCAGACTAGCATAACAAAACAAAAACCTAGACTTCTGGCATTAAAACTAATTAGTAAGTGGAGTGAGGTTTGGAAAAGCAGCCCAGATGAGGTCAGCCACGTGGTAAAAGTTTCTAAATATGTAGATTCTAAAAAGTATGGACTGACAACAGTTCTTTCAAGTTTTAGCAAAACAGTAACCACCCTCACAATTAAATAAGCTTTATACCTGATCTGGGTTGAATAACTGGGCAGAAATACCAAATCATGTAGCAGTTTCACGTTTGCCAATTCTGACCTTTCCTGGTCAACTCGCCAAATTTGCAATGCTTTTTTGTGTTTACTCTCTTCTTTCTGTGAGACAGACTTTAGGAGGGAAAAGGCAAAACAGGCCCACCTTAAAGGTTACAAGGATAATTTTATTAACATATGCTAAAGGAAGTAAAAAAAGTAGAAAAAGAAAAAAAGAAACTTTCCAAAACCTTTCTCTTCCCCTCACAAACTGTTCATTTTTTCACAAGCAACATAGCTCTCTATGACAACTATCTATCTATTTATCTATCTATCACAAGACAACTTGTGATTTTCAGTCAGTTCCACTCTTTGAAAAATAGTCTTTCATTACTTCTTTGGGGGATGGAGTCTCTCTTGGAATCATGGATCCCACTCAGAATTATAACAGTTCTCCTGTGGGTTTTAACTGTCACAGAAACATCCGCCCATGGAAAATCTGCTTCTGTGATCACTCCAACCCTTCCTCCCATTAGGAGTTTCCCAAGCTGCTTAGGGGTCATGTGAACTCAGGCATACTGGGGTGTCACCTTTTAAAGATTAACAACTCCAGAGGCAAAGTATTCTTAATCTCAGGGAACAGAACTCTTTACTTCTTCACTGACACAAAGGGCTTCTCATCTCTCTCTCTGTTCAAACATCTCATGGGACTACAAGAATCACAGATTCTAATGCAATATTACTCAGTCCATCACAAATGTGTTTGCTCAAAAATCCAAAATAAACAATCATCACTCCAAATTCATATCTCGTGATTTGAAGAGATAATCTACATACAGAGTACATTTCCCTGACTCTAACTGAAGTCTAGCCATCAGCCAACTCCTCCATCCTTCCTCCAATTAGTCCTTCACTCTGTGTCTGACTTCATGCTGGGTCTTCTCTGTGTTCACTCAGCCTATTTCTCTCTCGAGGAAGAGTTAAGCTTTGAAAGCTTCGTGTTGCTCAAACAAGGTTAAATCTGCCTGCTATGGTCATGTGATTTCTGCCGGGCAGTTGCTTCTCCAGCCTGCTGCTCTTTGGAGCAGCCGGGCTTCCCCCCACTGCCCAGGAGTCATCAGAGGAGAGGGATGGAGGGAGCCCTGCCCAACCCTCTGTGCCAAACTGGGGTGGGCTCCGCCCAGCTGAGCCCAGAGGTGTTACCAGGGCCCCGCTCCGCCGGCTCCCTCCTGGCTCAGCTGGCTCCGACAGGGAGGCGACCTCCCCTCCCCTGCCGGGGCCAGTGGAGCCCGGCCAGCCCTCCGGCCGCGGCCCCACCAGCCCAGAACTGACTGCGCTCAAGGGGAGGGAGCTGCAGTTCTAACAGAACTGCCTGGCCAATGTCACCTGTTCAAGTGGCCAGAAGGAAACTTGGATTCACTCAGAATTTTATGTGGGTATTCCTCAAAGTCGCATCTAGCTTCCTCACTGGTCCAACAATACGTCAGTATTCAAAAATGAACTCCGATAGGTGCCTGTCTCAAAACGATTCCAAGGTCCTGAGGGGGAACTGTTTTTACTTCAACTAAAAACCAAACTGTGTCAAACCATAATACCTTTTGAAGGCAAGTAAAAGCTAGCAACTTTTCTCAAGTTTGTATAAAATAACAGAGCCTGCTAAGACTGTTGTAACCACAGTGACTGCTTAAGAATCCTCTAGCCTTGGATCTCATTTCATTCAACTAATGATTACTATTCCCCAAAACAATTTAAAGGAGCATCTGGATGTTCTTGAAACAGAATGGAATGGAGGGAGATGGAGAAATGTGAGAAACATACTAGAATGCAAAAGGCTTTGAATCATTACAGAGTAAAATCTATCTTCAGAAATTTGAGGGAAGGAAATATGGGATTGCTTTCACCTTCAAAATTTCTCCTGAATTGTATGTATGCTTTCACCCAGTTCTGAGGAAAACCACTTCCTAGAAATTTTCTTACTCATTTTAAACTTTTCAGCTTCTGTACTGAATTAATGGTAGACCCAATATTAATGAGCAAGTTTTATTTATTTAAAAATGAGTCTATGCAGTAGTGGGCGGAAATGTTGAAAAATTCTTTTAACTTTAACACAATAATGTTTTATTCCAATATCCATGTTTAATACTTGGTTTTGTACTACACAGTGGTTAGTACAAATGTCAGAGATAAATGGCTTTGTGTTAATTCTCTGTGTCTGGGACAAATAGTCTTGTACCAGTTATTGCTTCCTTATCACCTATATCAATGATTACTTACTAGAAGATGTCTTTGTTTTGAGAAAAAGGGTTGTGTGTCACAGCAAAGACTAGTAAGAGAAGTACATTATGACCTGACCATATCTTTGAGATGGTCTCAAGGAGAAAAGATTCTTTAGATGATCCAGAAACAAATCCAAATAAGTCCTCTGACATAAGTAGCATACATCTATGTATTCAGGAAATGTAATGAATATGAATAGGGGTGTGGTGAGTATGTATTGATTTCATTAATATAGCCAGGTCTGTTAAGCTGCTGCGTGTGCATGTTAGGTGGAGAGATCCCCACCCATACTCAGTGTGCTAAATAAATGAATGCTGTCTTTCTAACTCAACAAACTAGTTGGAAATTTTATTTCCCAGTTTCCAGTGACATTGAAGAGGTTAAAAGTTTGGGTTATCTCCAGGAGTCTCAGATGTTCTTGGTATTTTTATACCAATATTTACTGTGAAATATCCTATATCAATCTCTCATGCTGTTTCTGAAAAGGAAAAATATCTCCTAGATTTATGTCACTTTTTAAAATGTGGTCCAAAATTGTTTTTAGGAAAAGCTTAAACTCTCATTACATTCTATGCTGACTGATTGCTAAAACAAAACTAAATTCAGGCCAGAGAGCAGACTCAGCAATGTATGTAATTATTTAAATTTAAAGCTGATGGTCAAGGTCTCAGGCTGGATACAGCCTAGTGGAAAGTTTAATGTTGGAATAAAAGCCTATTCCACTGTTGCATCTCTCATCTGCAATGATAAAACTTGAGCTGACAGCTGGAAGAGAAGCAGACTTAAAGCTTCGTGGGTCAGCCACAAGAGAGAAAGGCATGCTGACACACAGAAACCATTAGCACTTATGGAAAAACCTACTCATTTTACAAGTACTAATATATTGAGTAGAAGCTCTCATACTGGTAATCACAAGTCTCATGAGTCATTTATTGGAAGGAGTATGAGCAAATACTCAAGACTGCAAGAACAGCTCCATATAGAGCAATGAGAAAGGAAAGAAAGAATGACTAAATAATCACCTCTAAAATCACAGAAAAAATAAAGCAAGAATAATAACTGCATATCTTGGTCACTAATTTCTAAAATTACTGTTTCTCAAGGAGATATACTTTAAAGAGCTGCTTGCAAAAACTGCTCCAATATTTTTCTCCTGTGCTGATCTGTTGAGTTTTTATTCAAAATATGAAAAACCAGAAAGAAGATCAGATCAAAATCTAGAATTTTTTTTTTTTTTTTACATCACCTTCGCCATCTCAGTTCCTAACATTAAATCTCTTTTCACCAAAGTATTCGTTCTCAGTCCCTCATTTGGAGCTCTGCAGAAGGGCTAGAATTTCAGTAGCTGGTAGGAACAATATGCCTTTAGAAACAGGCTTGTCAAAAGCTTCAGCCAGGAAAAAGAATTAGAAAAATAAACAGTCCAAAATTATTTTATGCTGGCTGGAGGTATTATTAAATGTATGATGAATGAGGGTCTTCTATTTACAACCGATTTATTTGATGTGACTTTTTTTTAATAGAGAGATGTATTTCTCTAGATACTGAGTTCTGGTCTCTGTCTGTCTGTTTGTTCTTTTGTTTATTTCTTTCCCTAGATGATATTTATTATTGATTAGAAAATAACATTTTTAATGACAAACAAACCAATGCAATCCTAAAGTCAACAGCTGGCAAAAATGAGCAAGTACAACACAATGAATATATGAATAAGAATTGAAGCTCTGAGCTAGGGTTAGATTTTCTTACCCTCTCAGGCTCAGGAAATGTGTGATTACATCTCTCTGAGAATGGCCTGACAACCCCAGCAGCAGTTTCTAGAACTGTTTTTAAGGAACACCTTGGTGAGAAACAAGTACACATGTACATTTTCCTATCTGTTTCCATTCTAGCTCTGTGGTATTTATTTCACAGTATGTATATGTTTATATATAATAGTGTAAGAGGAGGGAGACAGAGATCAAAATTTCCTTATAGTTTTTCAGGCTTAATTATGTTTCTTATGTTACTGAGTCATTAAAAATACTAATAAGAATTCTGCTGGTGTTACTGCTCAAAAGTGAAAAATAAGGGCTTAGTCAGTCTGTATCTGTCAGGATAGACTTAAAATTCGAAAATATGCAAAGATTTCTAGGCAAACCACTAATTTTAAAATTGCCCTGGAAAGAGAAAAGCAGAAGAACAAAAACAGCTACTGCATCACTTTCAGTGCACTGAGCTAGATTTTATTGTTATCTCAAAAAGAAAAGTATGTGGAGTTACTATAAATATTGTTGCTCTTTTACTACTGTCTCACAGTACGTTGTGATGTGAATCTTGGAAAAAAACAACAGTCAGGGGCATTGCAAGAATGTTTATATCTATATATAAAATGAACTCCAATATTTAAAGTGTGTCCTTTAAGCAAAATACTAGCATACACTCTGACAATAAAACAAATGTTTCCCTGAAAAGTATCCTTGCAAGCTGTTCTCCAATAATGCTAAAATGTAGAAGGACTTTATATCACTTTGAGAAAATGTATTGTGCTTTTTTAGAAAGAAAGACTCAGGCTTTCAAAGCTGAAAAATGTAAATCCCAAATATATTACCAAAAGAATTTATGGCAAAAACCTCTTCTTAAAGATGTTAAAAATGGTACAGGTAGTAAAAAAAATCTTATCTTTTAGAGCTATTCTTAATGAAAATTACTTTAATTTTGAAAATTTGTTAATATCTTTTCAATTTGGTTATTTTAAAAATTTGGTTTGTTCTCTGATTTTACCCCAGAAGATCAATTTTCTTTTCTTTTTTATGTCATCTCACAAAAGCTTGGAATTTGTGGTTATCAAGGAATAGGATTCTTTGATATCTAATTCTTAAAAAAATTGTTTTACAGAACCTAAAATAGTATTTTATTTAGCAGGGGGGAATCTTTGATGACTAGGCCTTCTGAGCTAGGACAATTCACTTTTTAGTAGAATTTAGTTTGAATGCTGTGGCAAAATCACAACTATATTGAAGTTTATCAATACTTTCTGTCACATAATTTTACAGCTTCAATGCAGGAAAATGTGTGACATAGCTAGCTCACCTCTGCTCACTGCCTATTATTCTCAGTGTTTGATGAATAAACTAAAACAAAGCAAAAGAATATAAAACAGGACATCAGATGGTAGAGTACATTTCCATTTCTTCTTTGGATAAACATTGATATGAATACTAATGAGCAAGCAGAGCACTCATGTTTCACAATAAACAAGGTTAAAAAAAGATTTGGACTAAGGCAGTACATAGCCTCTTTTGTTTTCAACTCAGTATTTTTCTGGTGTCAACTATGTGATTTTAGACTTATCTTCCATCTGAATTATGCAGGTTATTCACCACACAAAATTGTTATTATAATTTAATCTTCTCTCTCTATTCATTTGTAAAGTGCCTATAAAAATGGCTCCCAAATGGAAAACTGTTAGGAGCAATGATATAATAAACAAAATAAACCATATTTCAATCAATCTCTTATTCTGAAAAAAACTGGTTTTGATTTTTCTGTACACTGAAAATTAAAGTCTCATTTATGGCTTCAGTATTTTCAAATGCTACTTCAGCATGTGTTAGGAATGTTTTTTCTTGGGTATCACAGTGCAACAAGAAAATATTATTAACCAAATAATACTACAAAAGAAAGAAATTAGAAGAATAATATAAAATCTATATTCAATTATGTGCATACAATTTGCAGAATATGTAATGCACAAAAAAGGAGCTAAAGTAACTTGTAATTGTTAAAAAATATGTTTATTTATGCATTTAAAAGAAGAATATAAAATGAAAGCAAGTCAGAATTTTATACCAAGCACTTCTTTTTTAGAAGTAAAATATTTTCCTACATAGTGCTCATTTTGAAGATTACTTATTTGCTACCCAGTAATGCATTTTGTTTCTTTTTTATGTGTACAAATGATGAAAGAATATGTCCCTATTAGAATAAGACAAATATAATTGGGAATATTCACCATGAATGTTATCTTGGCTGGTCAGCTGAGATAGACAGCATTATTTCTGGACTTGCTCTGCATGAATTCCAAGCAGCAGAGATTTCAGAACAACTGTGTGTATTTTCAAGGGTAACTGCTGTGCACACATGTGTGTGTTCCCAAGGTGGAAACACCACTTTTTCAGTCGTATTTGTGGGCAAAATGGGATTCACATCTTATCTTTGTAAAGAGAAAATTTTTTATTGTTAAAGCAATTGTGATGTTTTAGTGACTTTATAATACGATATAGTTGAATTTCCTTAAATTCAATAAATATTTAAGTACATTTCCTTATTCTTTCTGTACATACGCTGGTTATCCAAACCCAGCTATGAGCAGAGTTAATCCCAAAATGTAGCACATAATCTTTCCATTGTTGTTGCTAAATTGTTGAATTTGTAAGAACAATTGAGAATTATATTCCATTTTTATAAGCAGAAAGACATTCTTTACACTGAAATTAAAAGTCAAATCTGCCTACAAATGGCTTCTTCACAAATCAGTTCCTTTTCCCCTGAGTTTGACAATGCTTTTGATATCTTTCTATTGTTCCCCCAGGCATGAAGGCACCAACAGTTTTCATTTAGCATGAAAACCACACCTGCAGAAAAGCACAGAGCAAAGAAGGATTGAAGTGGGTGGTAATTAGTATAGCTGGATAGGGTTAATCTGTAGCTAACAGGAAATTGTCTTTTAATGGACGCAAAGAAACTACTGCAGCCTACCTTTCAGAGTCATGGTGGTTCCCTGGTGACTTCTATCCCTCTCTGGAATTCTGTATATGCATTCTCATGGTGACTGCTCTGTCTCTTAGCATGGGAGAGCATTCAGCAAAATACATGCCCACAGATCTTCATGTTAAGGGGCTGCACCAGCTGAGCAAGGCACAGACTGTGTCTTGGTGGCAGGCACTGAAGGACACAGTGAGCACGAGCATAGCACTGAGGCTCTGAGGTGTCTAAAGGGCTGAAAGTTATGCATTTAGCATAGGGTGGAATCTCTACAGGATTCTGCAGGATGCTTACTACTGCTTTGGAGGTATCTATTGGGTTTTTGCTGCTTCTTGAGATAGGACTCAAGTTCACAAAGACAAGTGCCTTAATCTCATTGTGCTACCTGGTTTAACAAAAACTCAGTGTGAGCAAGTTACTGACATTGCATCATCAAACTGGATTGGTAATAGGTATTTCATTCCTTAGTAGGATAAATGGGAAGAACAAGAGGTATTTTAGAGAACTGTTTATTTTATGCTCAAATATTACCTTTTTCCTAATTACTGATGTGCACAAACTGGTGTAATTTTTTCTTCCACGAAGATCTGCAGTATGATTGAGAGTTTCCATCCACACAGTCAGAACTCACATGACACTGGGAACCAGTCCGGATCTCAAAAGTCATAAGAGGCCGCAGCTCATAATGTTGCAGCTGATATTCTATCTTTTGTGGAGCTAGAAAAATTTAACTTTTTGTGGGTCATCTATTCAATATGAGAAAAAGGTATTACTCTCTTCATGAAATCCTCTTTGCAAATACAGTTTTCATTCCCTGAACACAAGAGAAACCAAACAATAAAGAAAACTACTTCTATTCAGTGCTCTGAGACCTTTTTAAATAGTATGCACCTAAAACCTCTTTTTAGATTCCTTTTTTCTCAGGGTAAAAGTATGTTTTTTTTTATTGTTACATACCTATTTCTCAGCAAGCTACACCCACTCAGCCTGTAATCTTTACATTCCTATTTTTCAGATGTTTTTTTTCTTTCTGTCTAGCTACAATTTTGTGTCATATTGTAAGCAAAAATTATTATTGTTTAATTATTTATTATTATTGGGATGTGGTTTGGCACACGGTGCCACAAGCATGACTAAGGAGGGCAATGAGAGATGTATGAGGGCAGACAATTATTAATTTGACTTTGCCATTTAACATTTCCTGATTTTTTGTCTTCAGCACAAATACTGGCCCAAAAAGAATCCTCATTCCCTGGGTAAGCTCTTCTTTGGACAGAGATGTATGCCTGGAATGGAATAACTTAATTGTTTAACCAGGCTCTTACTTATACTGTCTTAGATGAAAAGCAGTGTTTACAGCTGTCAGGCTGAGTGAGACCTAATTTAAACATAATAAGAACAATGATTTGGCAGCAGATAGCTCATCAAAACTGAACAACATTGTCTGGTATACAAGCTGGAGCTGAGTTTCTCTTGTCTATGCAAGACACTTTTCTCTCATGTCAAACTAAGATACCTGAGGATTTCTAGAGCACTGAAATCCATTATTTACATTTGAGATGTGAAATTTACTTCTGTATGGCAGTTTTCACCTTAATTTCTTTTTCTAAATGTTTATAATTTTTTTTTTTTCATTTTATGAATTTTAACTCTAGGAAACTCACTGAACTCTAGGAAAAGAGCTATGATCTTCTGTAACAATAGAATATAATCTTCAAAGGTTGTTTCTGTGACTGCCAGAGACTTCAGCTTCACTTCATTATTCAGTCACTTACAAAAGCAATCTTCATTGAACACTATTTGTCCTGGAACATGAGTGACTCAGATTGTTATTTACTTTTGAGGAAACCACTCATTTTCAATTCTGATAGCAGGTTTGAATGCTGATAAATGTTAGGAAATGAATTGAAAAAAATGAACCACGTAAAATTAACAGCAAATATAGAAGTGTATTAAAACCACAACTTTACTATTTTCTGTAAACAGATATCTTGTTTTTCAAGTGGTTATTATAGACCAGAAATGTCAGATTTAGTGGAATAATATAAATCAATTAACTAAAAAATTTAACCTTAACAGATTGCTTTTTCAGAGCACAGTCTTAAACACAAGTTCTTAAACATCAACATATGCACAATCTAAAGTGAACCAATCTCTACAAATGGTAAATTGTGTTATTCAAATTCTTTGAAAAATGTTCTGACAATGAGGTGTGTTCCTACAGCATCACACCATCTATAACATGACAGGGGACTGTCTCAGAACCCCATTATTCCCTACGATTTCTGCTCTCTTTCATGGATTTGTTAAAACCCAATTCCTCACTGCCACAGCTCTAGGTGTCTGCTTATGGGTCCTTATTTATATTCAAGTTTCCTACCTCCACTCTTCTGTTCTGTCTCTTCATATAAGTCTTTTTTATAGTGACTTTTTTCTCTTTTTGGAAGGGTCTTTCAAGTTTCCTCCTTATCAAAGTGCTGGTGTTCAACAAGTTTTTTCTTCTCTTGTCATTTTGCAAGTTTTCCAAGCTTTTTGGTCTTATAAATTCTTTACACTGTATCAAATGTAACTTTGCTTGTATTTTATCTCCCATCTTGCCAATAGCTGAAAATACCTTCAATTTCAGCATGTTTTATTGTTGAAATGTAGTGTTTTCTGATTCTTGCTAATGCTGATAATACTTTATAGCTTTCCTTTCCCTCTATTCTTCCCCTCTTGCCTCTTCTCTCCAATAGGGTTATTCTGTTTTGTTCTCTTTCTATTTCTAAGATGCCTACTTTCTCTCCACCTTTTCAGACATGTACTTTTGTGTTCTCTACTATTATTTTCCTGTTATGTCTGGGAAAGCTATTCATGGTGTTTGCATTTTGACCTGTAATAGGAGCAGAAGCTGTAATGAGACAAAAGTAAGGAAGTTACCAATGCCATTATCAAAGCAGTAGAATATTCTGAGTTGTGGAATATTTGCATTAATCAGATTATTTGTACATATTATTTCTTAGTACAAAATAAACCAATTATGTGTTCCCACACGATAGGCATTGAGCAAATAGGCAGATAGATAAATTGGTCTGTTAGATTTGTGAATGTTATACTTTTTATACTTCTTATACTACATAGCAAAAAA
>VXBR01012230.1:743367-783864 GCA_013400215.1 Cisticola juncidis | reverse complement strand
CTTTTTATTATATATTATTTTTCTCTTGCTTTTTATAGCATTCTTGGTACAATTTACTCAGTCATTTGTTGCTTAATTTTCCTTAGCTGTTTTTTCAAATTTTCTCTTTTCTCTTTAGGATTTTTATTTTCTTTTGATACCTTCCCACTCTCTTTTGTCTCATAATTTCTTTCCTCTGCCACTTTTCTGACTATGTTTCAGTTATTGTCTTTTCTTTATAATTTTTTCCCTCATGAACCCCTGACTACCAACAAGGAATGACAACATGATATGAAAAATGTAGTGATATTTTGCCTTACATAGTTTATATTTCTGACTGTGTTGCTAAGTTTTATCTTCAGTACTGTCCATTTTGTCTTGTTTTTTATTCAGGAATCTGGATTAAAAAATCCAACTGATCGACTGAACAAACAAACAAAAACCCTCCAACCAAACAAAAACAAACAAACACCACCCCCCCAGCTAGACTAACAGCTTCTGATCATACTGGCCTAATGTGATGACAGTAATTTCTAGAACATTATGATCTGAGAGATCATAATCTTACCTTTAGAAAGCCAGACACAAAGGCTTGAAATACTTTAAAAACTTGAAATTAGATCATGTGCATGTAGCAAATATTTTATTTAGTTTTTCTCTCTGGTAAAATTTCTTCTTAACAAGTACTGTTTGTCATCAATATTTATCATAAAATCTCCACTAATTTCTGTCTGTATTATATGCCTACTGAAATGTGCACCCTCGATGAACTACAGGACACTCAGCTGATAAACCTACAGATCTAATTCTACTAGATCATGTTTATGATGAGGTTGTCAAAATTTCAGGCATATTTCAAGCATCATCCTGTGTGTTAAACCTCAGTGAAGTGAAAACATTTAATTTAATTTTGTCCGAGCTTCATCAGCTTTTTTTATTTTTAAGTAGGCCTCTTCCAGACAACAGAAATTTACTTCAGAGAGAATCAGATTTAATTATGGAAAGAAAACAAAGCCCCTCCTTTTCTTTCATTTGGTTAAAGCTGTGAAGATGAAACTCCATCTGTTTACGTTTTTATTCCTAATGTATTCTTTTGTGTCAGGTAACTGCTTCAGTGAAGAGAGAGGACCATATACTCTTTAGATGAAGCCCCTAGCCTTTTAAACAAGTCAGATTCAGAGTTATTTCCACAGAAGACCAGACCCTGTTCCCTGATGCTCCTTGCTGCCTTATTATTACTTGACAGCTCGTCTCCCTGAGGGGACTGTGAATATTTTGCCAACAGCCATCCCAACCATTGTCTCCAGACAAAAGAAAGTGGGGTCTTTGATGCATACACTATGAATTCAAATCTTTGGGATTTCTCAGGAGATAGGTACCAAAGGGGTTTGATGAAGCTTGGTTTTTGGGGAAAAAGTTACCTAAAGCTTTTTACTATAGGTACTGATTCCTTTGTATCTATTTTAGCATTAACAGGTCAAATATTTGGCAAGTGGGGAAGAAAAGACAGGAGTTCTGACTTTGTCCTGGTGCATTGAAACATAAGGACTTATCTTTCAAATATCCTAGAAATTTGATAATGCACTCTTTCTGCTCTGAAACAAAGATCTATTTCCTTCAAGCTTGCCCTACCCCTATTACTTACTACTCTCTCCACCACATTTTTATATGGTTTTGCAGTAACATTGCAGCTTAAATTACTTAACTATTCTTGCATTAATTGGCAATTTTCTGTGGTCAGAATAAAATACTTTAACACTGTGTTATGTTTGTACAGAGAGAAAATACAAGAAATTTTATAGTGGCTAAGAAGGAAAATCAGCAGGTGTGATTATCAGGATAACTACACCCCTGGGTGCTTAGAAGCACATGCCTGCATCTGGTCCATAGTTATCTCTCCAGGGGTGAGATTATTTCATGATAACAACACCGCCCTAATAGCCCGTTGCTTAAGTAGTATTCATGACCCTTATTCAGAATGTTGCCTATATTGAACAGAATGAATTTCTCCCCCACCCCAGCTGTCTTTACTTCTATCTTTTTAGTGCAATTCTTTCTTTGCACATTTCTAGTCATTAAAGAGAAAGAAGCATTGCGTCTTCTGCATGCAGAATGCAGAATTGCATATAAGTAAAATATGTGGTTTGGATCAAAACAAACATTTATCTAGATTCTAGGTATAGCACAAATGACTTTGTGTCACATATCTGGTGGAATCTGACTGGCATTATTTGCTATGAAAATATCAATTCCAGAATAAGGACTTTTCCAGTGCTCTAAACAAATAATAATGATTCCTACCTTGTCACTGTATTATTGCTAGAGAAGGTGTAAAGAAATGAGAGCAAGAGCAAGAGTTTTCTATCCTCTCTCACCTTCTAGTCATTGACAAGCAGTGTGATTAGCAATTAGACTGAGAATACTCTAAAATGTTACAGAGAAAGAACTCCAGAATTCAAAGAATGAAGGGCTGGGTGATGCAGATATGAGTTTAATGCCACCCTTGCAATTCCTGTCACCATCTGATTCCTGGTATGTATCTTTGGCTGTGGCAGGGCTCTCAATATATTTCAATGTCCTATGTCACCTAATTAAATCTGGCTAACTGTGCAACTGTAAACACTGGATAAACACTTAATGAGTACAGAAAGAAAATGAATACTTGGAGGAGTATTTCTTGAAGAAAAAAAATTTATATTTCTTATCATAAATTATTTTGCCACTTCCTTTTAAAGGTTAATGTATTTTCCTAGCAGTTTAAGTTGAACACAAAGGCTTAGAAAAGAGACAAAATGACAAGAAATTGAGTGTTACCAAGTAAAAAACAAAGGTTTTCTTTCTCTTAATGGGACTCAAGACACCACTAATCTCATCTGGTTTAGCTGATAAGGTAGGCACTGAGATGGGGAAATGGATTCAAAAGAGGAATCTTTCTTTATCAGGCACATTCAACTTTCATTCTCTTTTTGATATTTTTTTCCTTCATAGAAATAAAAAAGCTCAGATGATTACTTTTCACAAGGTAGTAATCATTCAATGAGTTAAAACAATATTTTATTTTTTAAATTGAGGGGATGCCACAAGATATTTCTTAATTAATTTTGTAATTCCTAAGAGCAATTAAAAAAGATTATTGTAAGAATGACGGTTGTAATTTAAATCAATTTTAGTACATAAAATCATTTTACCACCGTATCCTCTCTCCCTAGCAACAGTGGATCAGAGCATGACAGGGAAGTGAAATATGCCCACTTCATTCAGACTGGGTAAGCACAAATTAGAATGTTTGATTGCCTGAGTCTCATACCTCCATTGACTCTGAACAGTACTTGCAGGCTTTTCTCTTCCAGAGTTTTCAGGGGTTTAAACTTACTATATTTTACAAATAGGGTCCAAAGCAAAAATATTCTTAGTTAAAACATAGAATCACAGAGTTTAGCATAACCTGAGTTGAAAGAGACCCTCAAGGATTATTAAATCAAACTCCTGGCTCCACACAGGATCTCCCCAAGAATCCCATCCATTTGCCTGAGAGTACTGTCCAAACATTTTTTTAATATTTGGCAGGCTTGATGCCATGACCCTTTCCCTGGGGAGGATATTCTAGTGCCAACTGCTCTTTGTGTAGAAAACATTGTCCTAATATCTAACCTAAATCTCTCTTGACAGAGTTTCCTCCCATTCCCTTGAATCCGATTGCTGGTCACCACAGAGAAGAATGGGATGAGTGCCTGTCCTTGGGTTTCATCTCATGAGAAAGTTGTAGACTGCAGTGAAGTCTTCCCTCAGTCTCAGTTTTCAGGCTAAACAGACCAAGTGACCGCAGCAGCTCCTCACTCAGCTTCTCCTCTAAACTCTTCATTGTCTTCAGAGCCCTCCTTTGGAAACTCTAAATAGCTTTACATCTGATATTGTGGCATCCAAAACGGCCTCCACCACTTGAGGTGAGGTCACCCCAGTGCTTAGCAGAGCAGGATGATCTCCTCCCCTGCCTGGCTGGCCATGCTGTGCCTGATGCCCCCCAGGAAACAGCTGCCCTTAAATTCACCCATTCACGCTGTTGACTCATCCTGACCAGTACTCACAGGTTCCTTTCCACAGCATATTGTTCCCCAGTCTTTATGTACATTCAGGGTTGTTCCAGCCCAAGTGCAGAATCCAGCACTTGCTCTTGTTGAACTTCATGGAGTTGGTGATTACCTAGCTGACTTAATTTGTCGAGGTCTCTCTGCAGAGCCTCCTGCCTTTGAGAGAGTCAGCAGCTCCTCCTAGTTTAATTTCATTGGCAAACTTACCCAGTTTACCTCCAAGTCCTGAGTCTGAGTCATTTATGGAAATACTGGAGAATGCTGGCCCTCAAAGGGAACACTTGGGAACTAGTGACTGAAATATGACATTTATATTTTCTGGTCCTCTTCTTATGAAATATTTGCAGAAAATATGACTGAAAGAGCTAGTAGGAATGGAATATATGCTATAGATGGAAACCCCTGAACAGAAATGTTCTGCTACTCTAGTATTATTTTTTAACATTAACCAGTAGTACAAAACTTGGAAACAGAGAAAGAATAAGCTTTTAAGCAATTTACCTCTACACCTAAATTTTGCGTCAACAAGTCTATTCAAGAGACAAGCAACAGCAATGCTGTACTTTGTTTTTTCTCTTAACTTCAGGAATACCAGCTCAGTAACCCCTAGAGAGCTCAGTGAATAATTTACTTCTCCCTCTCGAAGGAAAAAATGCTGAAATCCACAGACTTTTTCTCTCAGAACCTCTAAATAAAATTGTCTTCCCATGCAAGCCATAGTTTTGCTTCTCAGGCAGCCACTCAAGCACCACTATAGCTGTGTGTCACAAGGTGTACAAATACAGCCTTAACTTCAACTATTCCGGGTAACTTCTTTGTGAATGTTTCATTAATAACAGTTTTGTGGAAGAAAGGGAAAGCTGTGTTTATCTCTTACAACTTTTCCTTCAGTTTCATTAGTAAATGTCTTTTTAAACCTAAAAGAGCTTGAATAAGTGAGATATAAGGGAACAAAAAGATACATTTAAATAAATTCAGTTCCGTTATTCTTTAGCTGAATGATGTTTGAGTAATTCTTAGTGATCAATGAAGAATGAGGTACTTCTGAAGAAAACCTCCCATTCATGACATGGGATGAAAAATGTAGAATGAAAATTTTTGTTCTTAATAGGTAAAATTAATTAAAGGGGATTTCTCTCTTGTAAAATAACAGTCTATGTTTCACATGCCATCTGCAGTAGCACATTATGCTGCTTTTCTTAATTGTATTCTGCTCAGGAAAATATACAACCTCATGCAGAGCTTTCATCATGTGAACTGTCCCATAGGAGGTGAAAATATATGACTTCAGAAGATTATTTGCATCCTTAAATCTAAGCTTATTTTAATTCCTAACTTGAACTGAGATCATGCTGCTTAAAATTGTAAAATATTGGGCATCAGAATTTTTGCATGACACTGAACTTACCTATGAAAACAATTTTATGATGAAAATGAGAGTTTTACAGAGGAAACCAGAGTTCCTTTTCACTTGCTTTTGTTATTGTCTACGAAATGCTAACTAATCTAGAGTCATATTATTAGAATCAGCCAATGTAATCAATGAGATATGTAACCACAAATTTTATTGTATTAAAAAAAATTCTTAAGGTAATTATTTTTCTCCTAAATATCATTCATCTTTCTTTGTATACGTGTGAACAGAATTTTCTTGCTTATACAAGTAACATTTATATAAATAAATTTCTGTAGTAAATATTCCAACTTTTGAAGGAACACTTAGAATAAATATGATTAGTACAATCTCAATCTCTTAAGTAGATTTCATGTGCTGTGTCTTTTCAAACAAGAAAAAAATATTCTTGTTGGAATGCAACCAAATGTTTTCAAAGAACAGAAAGCATTGAGAGCTGAGCAGTGCTTTTACATCTCATTTGGAATTACCAAAATACAGAACAAGAAAATTGTTACCTTTTCCTGCTTAGCACAGAGCTGTTTCAGATCATAGCAAGTGTAGCACAATTAGACAAGAATAAGTCATGGGAAAATAAGGATGAGAACCACCATTAACAGGGCTGAAGAAATGCACCCTGCTTGTATCACATGGTAAAACTTAGCAAGTAGATGAAGGAGAGGAACTTCAATATTAATTCATCATTTTGAGTAAGACTGTTAAGCTTCTCTCTTTAAACATTAGGCCATTACCAAATGTTAAATAATGCTCTCTGTGATTTATATCCATGATTAAAGTATTAACAGTCCATTCACACACATTTTGTTATCTATTTTATATCTATTTTTACAAATAAGCTATCTCATTTAAATAATATTTTTCAATAAATCTGTGTATTTCTTAAGAAAAAAACAGGTCAGTGGCAATATTACCACAGACAATTAAACAGATACTATGATGTCTTGCTTTAACTCTCTCATCTAATTTAACCTATTTAAAGAAAAAAACACAAAACATTTATTTGTAAAGTTTATGGGTTTTCTGCATCTGTGAGAAATCTGAAGAATATAATGCGTAGCAGATTTCATAACTATTAAGCTCTTGTATAATAACTAAGTTAACATTAAGAATGTCTTCCCAAGAAGCTGATTATCCTTCCGAGACACATCTTAAATATATAAAAAAATTGTTTCTTAAAAAAGTACTCAAAATTTACAAGATTAGACTTGTGATTATGAATCAATGCACAGAGATGAAACGACGATTATAATCCTCTGTTAAAAAAAAAAAAACCAAAAATAGACAACTTTGCAAAAAATCTTACTTTTTTAAAAAAACACTAACATATTTGCTAATTTAAGTAAAATATTTTGAAAGGAGTCACTGAACTCTGTGTATTACTTTCATTTCTGTCCTGTGTAGATATTTATGGTAGAGAAAAAAAAATCACTGCACTTTCAATGGTGAATTGTCTTGGCACTAGCAATACATACAAATAACATCTCCTTACAAATAGAGCACATGTTTTTTGTTCCTCAGATAATTGAGATGACAAACTTCATGAAATTATAGGTTATAATAACTCGTACTGTTCAGTAATGAAACCATTTATGTATAATAAAGCAAGACCATTTAGGCTGCCAAATAGAAAAGAGCCATATAAGCATAAAGCCCCCATATACTAACAGAGTAATTCATTTTCTGACAATGATTAAGAAATTTCTTTTATGTATCTATTGAATAGTCAATGGCCTCTACCCTCAAGAATGCTGAGAAGAAGCAATGCAATTATTCTCAATAAAACGGCATTCAAAAGAAGGATACTTTTAACAATAGAGTTTTAACAAAAAATTCAAGAGCTGAAAAATTTTTATATGTAATGGAGTGTTTACATTTATTAGAATAAATTAGACAAAATTTGTCTCTTTTTATAACTGATAAAAATATCTACCTTTGATATTAGAGCTATCTACCTTTCATGTACCACATATGAAGTGGGAGAATGGCTATTCATCAGTTAAAACTTGTAATGAAAAATGAAAAAATTGTAAACGAAATAAAAGGAAGAAATAAGGCCAAACAGAAAATGTCAACAGTTCATTACGAATCCAGAAAATAATGAATGAGAGTGTTTTCTCTTCCATTTATTTAGAGATAAGAGATATTTTTAAAAGCCTTTGGAGCTGATCCAGGTCATTTCTCTGACCTTCTTCTCAACCCAAAATCACTTCCAGATCAGTCTTATTTCTCTAAGAAAGCAGAAGCTAAAGACAACTCTCTCCTTCCTCCCTGTGGTACCAGCCTGAATCTGTATAGCAAGTTTTCAGGTCAGCAAGCCTCCACCATTTGATTTTACAGAGACAATCAAAAGAAAGGACATGGAGCTGTAAGAGGCTACTTAAAAAGAGTTTTCTCTCGAGGATTTTGAACAGGCTATTTAGATGATTTTATATGGTTAAGCACTAACAGCTTCTTTACTTAAACATGAAGTAATTTAGACTACTTATTTGTGGAAAGGATTTAGTCACCAAGCCAAAATAGAAGTAATGGAATTAAATTCACATCTCATGACAATGTTTATTTTGAGAATTATTTTTAATTTATGAAAGTTAGAGAAATGTTTTTCAAATGGAGGAAGGTAATTTACAAATGACAATCCTGTCAATTAATAACTTGCCCATTTGAAAATATTCACAATTATCAGGAATAGAGTGAATAGGTATGTACAACTTGCAGAAGTAAGATATGCTAGTTTGTGCTGGGATAGAGTTAATTTTCTCTTTTGTAGCTTGTATGGTACTATGTTCTGGATTTGGGACCGGAAGAGTGTTGTCAGCACTGGGATTTTTCAGTTGCTGCAGAGCAGGGTTTACACAGTCAAAGCCTTTTCTGTTTCTAACACTGCCCCACCAGTGAGTAGCCTGGGGATGTACAAGGATCATGAGGGCACACAGCAGGGGCAGCTGACCCCAACCATCCCACACCGTCTGTCATCGAGCCCAGCAAGAACATCCGGGGGAAAGAGAGAGGAAGGGGGCCAGTCTGGACTAACTGCCTTTCTCTTCCCAAGTAATTGTTACATGTGATGGTCCCTACTTTCCTGAAAATGGCAAAATATTCCCCTCCTTGGGAAAGGCTAAATTATTTTTTTATTTTCATGTGCAGATTTTGCTTTCCCCATTAGACTGTGTTTATCTCAGGCCATGAGTTTTCTCACTTTTACCCTTCCAGTTCTCTCCCCCATTCCACTTGAGAAGAAACAAACAAGAGGTTGTGCCATGCTTAGTTGCCTGCCAGGGTTGACCACAACATGAGGTGACATTCTTGCCTAGAGGTAAAACAAGAAAGTAAGCAGAGTTGTGTTTAAGTTTGGGGTTTTGTTTATTATTTTTTTAAAATTGTTTTTAATTTCAGAATCTAAGACAAGTAAATAATTTAAGGTGTACTCCTCTTTTAGTTGTGTTTTTGAATTCTATTTGCCTTTCTCTAAAATTCAAATTTTCATAATTGATAATCATTATCTTTTTGTTTTTCTTTACCATTGATTCTCAATTGAACGAAGTGCAGGAGGCCAAAATTGTGCTGGTCATGAAATTAAATTTGGCAGAAAGAAGAAGTATTAGGAACTGAGCTATATCTTCTACATAAATTACCCAGATTTAATTTTAACATTTTTAGTGTTACAAATTTTATAAATTGTATGATTGCCTTTAACATTATTAACAGCTGTACTGTTGCTGTTTTTTAAGTTTACTCCTGAATCCTGTCATATCTCTGTGGGCTGAAGATCCCATTGCCAGTTTTCTTTACAACAATGCAAGTATGACCAAACCAAGGCTGTTCTTTCGTTGAACTCATTGCATTTTATTTTATTGTATTTTATTATATTTTAATGTATTTTATTATACTCGTATTTTTTCATTGCAAAACATATTTTTTCAATCACACAGTTATTCTTAATCTTATTCTCTTACAAATCTACAAGTTTTCTCATTTTCCTCTTAAATCAAAACCTAATAATTGTTCACATAACAAGACAATGACTATGTTTGTATGAAAAAGATAAGTTTTTGCAATTATTATCAATGAGAAAATATGAGCTAAATTTGATTGCTAAAACTTCTCAAAATCTGGTTACTGTTACAATAAGAAAATTGTTAACTAACTGAGGCAGCTTCCTTGAACTGAGGCAGTTCAACCTTGAACTCTTCTAAGAGATTTCTTCATAATTTTATCAACCTTCTCTTTATAGTCTTTTCTAGCCTCAAAAAGGGAGAGAAACACTCATTTAATATGTCTGTATTTTGTAAATATTCGTAGCCATACAAAACAGACCAGTCAGAACATTTCTGCTCTTTCCTTTTAAAGTGATTTTAATAAGAAAGTAGTTTGTTGTGGGCATCTTTTGGGATTTTCCTTCCCTAAAAATAATAGGAATAAATCTGGGAGTTTTTAAGTTATTTTGAAATTAAGTTAATTAAACCTAGGTCTTCACAAAGTCAGATTAGAAGTTTGAAATGAGATCTTTGGGCCTTACATTCTGTGCACCTATGACACAAAATATTAAAAAGTCCAAGCTCTTGCAATGAGATATTTTATAGATTTTGCTTGGTTTTGACTGCAAAGTTAATCTTTTTAAAAAATCAAAAAGGTACTTTTAATTCAATGATTATTAGCACAGCTACTCCATGTTATACAGTCTTTTGAGACTATTTGATACAGGCAACGTTGAATTTAACATACACCTATACACAAAATAAAAAACACTTTTTTTAAAATGCATATTTAAATGTAGAAAACTTGGAATATAGCAGAAATGTTAAGGTTTTAGGATCTCTTCTTGACCTAATAAAAAAGTTAGGTGAAAAATGTTGTTATACTTTAAGCTCAGAAAGAAGAGTTCCCACTGGAAAATCTCTAAGTCTCATAGTGAGTCATTACCTTAAGTCTCATGTCCTCAGTTCGTAAAGTTGTGTTGAACACTGAACCTGAATGCTTTTTTGAATTACCCACTCCTACAAGTGGGAATGCACAGTTGTAGAAGGGAAAAGGCCAGACACATTGAATTTTGCAATTAATCAAAGAAAGACGAGGGATAGAATGCATTCTTGCACTCTTAAAGGTAGCAGTGCCTTGTAACCTGTGTAGTCTACAAAAAAGATTTCTGCAACTGACCTAAATTGCAAAACCCCTCTGTATGTGATCATAAACTATTTATAATTTTAGTACTAGCACTCTTCTGAACAAGACTTGGTATTTACATGTTGTCTGCTGTGATCTGAGGTTAATAGATATATATCTTCTTTACTGTATTTTTTTTTATTACTAAGAATTTCACATTTCAAATTTTGAAAGGAATAAAACATTTTGGGCAGTTTTCCATAATTTTTCAACTACTGTCTTACTCATTGTGAAAAAGCTGTAAGATATTTGTAGAAATTTTAACAATAAAATCAACATTTCTTTGAGCTCGTGTATGGAATTCTGCATAGGTGATGGAGGTCTCCAAGTGTGTTTGATGTGCCCAGCATTTTTGAATTAAATGAAAGTGCTGTCTGGAAAAAGCATTCCAGAAAATGCATTTTGTAAGTGGTTGTTGCAAAATTAACATAATCCTACTTCAAATTTTAGATGGCTAAATCTGTACTTGTAGTTATGGCAGTAACTTGTGTTGAACAACAGTAAATTGAGTTGTCCTCATCACCTGGACAAGCTACACGCATTTCTTTTTTTCAGTCTATTTTCTGTAGCTACCAGTATCCTATAAAGCATGCACTTTAAAATGTTCTGTTAAAATAGCTGGATTTCAGAGTGAAATAACCTGATTTACACTTACTTACTAGCTTTATGGCTGAATAAGTCCTAGGTTAAAACTGCTTTATTCTTGTTACTTCAGTTTGCTAATATCTATCAGAACATCATGGGTTTCAGAGTAAACTGACTTGGCTGTCTCACTCCACCTGCTGTGGGCAGAAAGGTGTAAGATCCAAACAGATTTTTATTAGCTTAACAATTCAGAGTTTTTATCATTTAACAATAGAAGAGAGCTAACATCTAAACATCACAGAGCACTGAGGACAAAAGAGAGTGTTTAGTGCAAATTCATCCCTTAAAATGAATGGGAGGATGTAACTCTGCTTTAGTATGGCCACTGGAAATGAGTAAAAATTTGTCTCCTTTTTTCCCCTACAAATTCATTATTCTTTGCAAAGTAGATCATTGTTGGTACATAGCAATGCTTCTCAGGGTCTTAATCTTTCAATACAGCTAAACCACTCAATATGCTTCATTTTCTAATTTAAATAATAATTTTATCGTTGATTTCCATCATGAATGCAGGAGCTAACAAAGTTTATTCACACTTTTTGAGTAGATTGAACCACTATCACTTTGATAACAAACTGGATACTACTGCACTTGGTTGTGATTTTAGTTATTTTGGATGTTTCTTTTTTTGTAGCTGTGGACTTTTTTGATGTCTTAATGAATGGCAATTTCAACTCTTCTGAGAACAGCAGCAACTCTTTAGAACATACAATTAAATATCTGCTTTGTGCCTGTGACTATTTTTGCCATAGTTTCTATTATGAAAGCTGAAAGATTGACCTTTGAACGATGTAGTGCCATTTTAGAAACAGTGAGATCAAGACATAATTGCATAAAGTAGGAAAAAATTCTCTGTCAAGAAAATTAAAATTGAGCCATTACAAACTGAAATTCTAAGAAAACAATTCTTACTCCTGTACCTATGTTAGGCACATCTGTTAGGTAAGAAAGAAGCTGGGTGGACATCCTAGGTAGACTACTTTTATTAACTGAAATCTTTGAAGAGTGCTTCAAAACAGGTTCTGGAGTTTGGTAGGCAGGAATAGTTTTCTTTTTCATATATTGCATCTATTCATCAGAAGACGGTCAAAAATTTTCAATAATAAAACTTTAAATGCTGTTTTTGAAATACAAATTGACTGCACATGAATAGCTGTGGAAAGCTTGAAATCCATGAGTGCAACCAGTATAGAAACTAGAGCATGACAGCTACTACTCCTTTTTTAACACAGCATACCATCACCTTTTGCAAGTATCCAAAGAAACAAACAGTTCAATAACAAGGTTTGTTTTTAGTCATGTACACGTCTGCATAGCAAAGTGTGATAACATCTCCATTTAAAAATATGTACAATAATGCAATTGATTAAATAAATCAGAGGTGCATAGAAGTGTAGGGAAAGAAATGGATGCTCAATACTGAAGAAAGATAAAATGGCTTAATACTAGTGAGGATAAGATAGGTGATGAAATATATATGATCAGCTTTAAAAAAGGCAAAAAACCCCAAACAAGTATTAACACATGCTTATTTTTATCCTGATTGTTTATGTTTACTTCCACATTTCTCGGCTTTGGTACTTGAAATTGCAAGGTCTTTGTGACAAAAAAGATTTTTTTCTATGTTTAGAGAGTGTCCAATGCTTCTGAATACCATCAAACTCTATTCAATAGATATATTTCTTTAATATATTTTTGTTTCATTTGCAATATGCTTGCCAGAAGCAGAGATTGATATATTTATAGGCAGTAATTGGGCAGGAGGTCAAAAACATTATCTAATGTAACTTTTTTCATCTTTAATCAAATTCCATTTGCATGCACTGCAGGAATAGCTACAAAATTAAGTTAAATAGTTCTGTATTTTAATGTTTATTAGTAGAAGGTCATGATGACAACAGTCCCCTTTTGCAAGATTAGCAATTTTAGTTCAGAAACCAGTAGATGCTTTTTATCAGTTTCAATTCTTATGTGTGTCCAAAGTTTTCATTTTTATCAAAGCATTATAGTGGTTGTTGATAAGAAAATTAGCCAGCTGCCTCTTGCTCTTTCTTCATGAGATTATACAATTCTTTATCATCATAAGCAGATACAATGACATATTGTCGGTCAAGAACAAAAAAACCTTAAATATAACCATTTATCATATTTCTTATAAAATAAGCAGATTAAGAATTCAGACATCAAGATTTTCTCCAGTGTCTATCACTGTGAAAAATTACTCCTGAATAAACTCAAGACAGGCAAAATGAAGGCCAAATCCAGCTTCAATACACTAAACAATATCTTATGATTTCAGACTAGAAAATATGGCTTTACTAGGAGTACTGTGTATCTTCTAAGAGTGAATACATTTCATATTCTAATTTCTAAGTGCTCAACAATGCAAGCGTTTTCTTTTTTTTTGTTTGCCCTCTTGTAGTTTTTTTAGAAGCACTGAGTGTGCTTTTCCCTAGCAACAGAATTTCTAGTATCAGAGGCAATATTACTAGTATGTTTAGATATTTACATTGTAATTGTTTCATAGGAAATAAGCCTTGAAAGGTCATTGGGAAATTGTCTAATCCATACCCTGTCTCAGGGTAGTGAAATCATTCCTATCAGGTATTTTTGTCTAATTTGCTTTTTAAAATCCCCTCTTTTGGAGAGTCTGCTGTCTTCTCTCTTAGACTAGTGCTGAACTATCCTTACTGTTGGCAAATAATTTTTTTTTTATATCTAATACTGTATTTTCCTTGATTTAAATTTACCTGCTATTCCTTACCTTAGTCTCATGATAGGGAGTTTATGCTTTTCTCATTTTCACTTGTCTGATCTTGATACCCACAGCATTCTCTTCTCCAGACTAATCAGCTCCAAATACTCCTGTCTTTGTAGTAATCTATCATTACTACCATTCTGCACTGATCTCCCACTAGTTAATTCTGTTTTATCTTTTTCCAAAAGAACAATGGTTTCAATAGGATAAAAAGCTCTAGTATATGCTTTATCAGCATTGAGTAGAGGACACACTTCAAGTGTCTTTCATGCAGTTCTTACCAGTCTTTTTCTGCAACAGTGTTTTGTTAAGCCATGCCTCAAGGTTTACTCTGATTTATACATTCAGACTTATTTTCTTCTGGGGCCTCTTAGCTTAATTGTACTAATATGGGATGAATGTCAGGGTCTCTTGCTTTAAACTGTCCAAATATTCCTCCGTGTAACTCTATGTTTGAGTGAGCTATGGATTCTTTCTGTAATATTCATGGAATCGTAGAATGGTTGGGTTAAACTGACCTTAAAAATCATCTGTTTCCAACTGCATTGCCATGGGCAGGGACACCCAAACCATGTTTCTCAGAGGGTCAGCCAGCCTAGCCTTGAACCTTTCCAGGATGGAGCATCCATGACTTCTCTGGGCAACAACACAAATTGGTCTGCAATAAGTCATGCTGCTTCCATATTCCAGAGTATGTGTCCAATTCATTACCATGAATTGGTACTACTGGTACTACTATATAAACTTCATAACAAGATATAGTCTAATAAAAATATTGAGTCAGAAAGCTGATGACTGGAGTACATAACTGATCTAGAAAGGTGTATGGAGTGAGAACCTGAAAACAATCAAATTTCTTGTAGCAGGTACTAGACATGTCAAGGATTATTGAGTGATATACTCCAGGCTGTTTAGGAAAGTACTGGGAACAGATGGTGACAGCGAATCTGTTGTCCAGACATGAAAAAATCACTTTGGAGTGAAAACAAAGATGTTACAGACATTTTCTACTCATGCTGCCTAAAAAAAAAAATAAAAAAGAAAAAAGAAAGCAGACTTGATGTAGTGCTGGAAATACACTGTACAAGCTGTACTTGGTGCCTCCCAGAAGCTCATACCATCAGCACTATGACAGCATGATTCCATGAATCTGTAAAGGCTCAACTAAGACCAGGCTGTAGCTGTGGACTGCTGCTTGGCCAGTCATCCTCCAGGTCATTTTTCTTCAGCTTCTTACTTCTTATTGTATAACTCTGCACTTGTCCATCTTGATGGACATCCTATTTATTTCAGTGAGGCTTCCTAATTTTTCACAATCATTTGGCATTCTAGCCTGGCCCTTCAGAAGGCTGTCCTTCTCAGCCTGCCAACTCATCCAAAAATGCACTGCAGACTAACCAAAATGCACTGCAAATCCATCACTCAATAATTAAAAACCAAGTACTGTCAAAACAAGAACAAGCCCCACAATAACCTCTCCAGTTTGATAAAACCCCATTGTGAAGGACAATTTGGTAAATTCACCCCAATATTTTATTCTGCCCAACTACATTTTTCTTTGCATCACTCTTAAGGATATGTCTAAGCAGGTAAATAGAAGACAGGGAAAAATTCCTAGCAAATTGTCAACACTTCTTGAGGGTGCGTCCTTCTACAATAATAAGGAATATGCTTCCAGAGGAGCTTCCCCTAGCTTGCTCTGTCCTGTGAGAAAGAGCTATCCACACATCAGTAACTTTGGACCCTGGGATGTCTCAAGTGAGTTCTGCGTACTGAAGTCCAAGTATGTGATTAACTTTATTCACTAGTCAACAGATGTTTGTATAGTTCTGTCTCTGTTCTTAAATCAGAACTTCTTCAGGCATTTGACTGTGGACATAAATACACGTAAGAGACCTGTGATACACAGATATGTGATAAAAGCTCATCTGTGGGGCACAGAGGCCATGGGAGAGGAGGGCCCAAATAGCACCTTGCCTCAGCTACACCCAGGACCATCACAGATGTTGTCAGCCCATGGAACTTCAATTTCCACAAATTCCCAGGAGAACAAGGGCACAGGTACACAAAGTAATGCTTCAGAGAAAGGCACATCCTGTCCAGTTCCCTTCCTCAGCTTTCTCAGGAAAACTTCAGTTTAAAAGCCTACTTTTGAAACACACAGAACCATAGAATGGCCTGGGTTGGAAGGGATCTTAAAGATCATTTAATATCACATCAAAGTGTATCAATGCTGCAGGAGCATATTTTGCACTGAGAGGGGGGATAAATTATGGGATGAAGGGGAATTTTGGAATTGCACAGGACACATGTTTAGAGGGGGAACAAAAAGTGTGATGATCTGGGTGATTTGAGAAGAGAAATGTGCATGAAAAGAATGATATAGGGATGAAAAGGTATGGTGGTGATTAAACAGTTTTGTACACTTTTCTGTGCATGCCTTGTGCCTAACCACTGTGACCTGTACACCTTCTGAAATTCCTTTCTAGCTCTTTGCTTGGATGAACATTTCCATTTCATGTGTCTGCATGTGTGTGTTTTGCCAGGTGAGTGCCAGCAGCTGGAATGGATAGTAGATGCCTGTGATGCCAGCACCTGGAGTGAGGTCTGGGCTTCAGCAGCTGGACTGGACCATAGCCTGGAGGGTCTGTGTGCCTGGTGCCAGTGACAGGGAAGAGATGAAGCTGCTGGTGCTGTCTGTGTGTGGCTGCATGCCAGGGCTCAGTGGCCAGCTTTGTCTGTGTGTGGTGCACACACGTGCTCCGTGTGCATGTGCCTGATTGCATGTGCCTGATGGGAATGTGCATCTTCAGCCTTGCCCCTTGTTCAGTATGGACATGGACCTGCAGCAGGATAGCTTCTCTTGGACTCAGATCTCGACTGATAATTTAGCCTAGCAACAAGTACCTGTGGACTTTTGCAGAGCATAAACCTATCCAGCAGTGAATGAATATCCTTTGAATCTAAAGAAACTTTCTAATTTACCCATAGTCATACCTTGGCTGAATTGTTGTTAGAAACAATCAAAAATTACAACCCTGCAATTTGATAATGTAGATGACACCTCATGCATGTGGAATCACATTAGATATATCAAATAGAACTATGACCTCTCTATAACCACTTTCTTTTATATGTAAAGGAAATTAATAAACCACAACATTGAATAATCTGGATTGTAAGGAAAGCCAACGCTAAAGTATATTGTTTTCAAGAAATGGTTACTGTTTACCTAACTCTTCACTCCCTGAATGTCAATTCACATAGGATATGCATCTGAGAAAATATACTGCTTCTTTTGTTACAGCTAAATCCTGTCAATATTTATCAATTGCTATCGATTTATCGGGACTATTTTTTCCATGATATAGCCACCTCTTTTCCAAAATGTCTCAGATCTGTTGCACAGGTCTCATTTTCCATACTGTCTGAAGAGAGCTGACATTCATCTGCACTTCAACTGTTTTGTTCTTCATTTTAATTGGGGTATTGTTACTGCTTCTATTTTTCCTCTCTCTTTTTTCCTCACTATTGTTCTGGCTGACATATTACTTGATTATATTTTTTTTTAACCTGGCAGACATCTTCATCATCACCATCCAATTAGAAGACAGTCGGTGAGGATGTATGGAGACTACAGACAAAGCACAAACTATATTTGAACTATAAAGTGCTTTCTGCAGCATCCACAGAATATCTCTTTGAGGTTATAACACTGCAAAAACTAAATCCTCATGTACAGATAGAATAGACCTCTGAAATCTTCAGGTATTTCTCTGAGATTCTAAATCCATTGTGTTCTTATTTAATTTTTGAAAATAAGCTTTGAATATACAGAACATTATATAATTTTTTTACATAAAATTTCTATGTTTTCTAACATTTTTTAACATTTAACATCCTTTATTGCAATAATTCCAGGATTTTTTTTGGAAATTTTCCCTCTAAGAACACTTATTTAATACCTTTTTTGTTACGTTGAATCTACCTGGGTTTTCACAAAGTTTTATTTCAGTTTTGGAATTTATTATTCTAATCATTAAAATCAAAAACTATGAAAAAATTTCTAACTTGTTCCTTGTAGTAAATAAAAATTCCAAAGGTGTTCAGCATTTTGCCAGAGCAAGAAGTGGATCTGGCATCTTAAACTACACCAGCTTGGGGAAGATGTGCCCTCTTTGTGGGGTTTCCTGATCCTTCTGATTTTGTGTTGTGCATTGCATTGCTCAGCAAAGATCTGGTTAATGACATAAATCTTTAAATTATGTTATGTAGGGAAAAATAACCATTAAATGAACTATTCAATCTAATAATTATTGTTATTACATTGTATGCATAGCATTCTATAGGTATATATATAGTTTTACTTCTCATTGTAGAAACTGTATTAAGACAATGTAATTACTACATATATAAAGAACTGTAAAAGCATGAAAATGAAAGAAAAATGTGCTTATCTCATGCCATGACAAGCTTACTGAGGCTTTAAATGAATATATATATTTATAAAATTGCCTTTGACAATTCACAAGATCTGATTATGTGGCAGGATGCTCTGACAAAGGATTTGATTATATGGTGCACTGAGCTGTGGCTAGTAAATAATAACCTTCAATGTTCATGTTTCTACTTGTTATTGTTAGAAAAGTGGCACAATATTGAAAATTAGTAAGTGCCATAAGCAAATCAATTACTGAGGCAGGACAGCATGTAACATTTGGAAAAGGTAAATAGGATAAGCCATTTTATTTCTTCTGGAAGGAATTCTATATAAGTGGCTGCAAGTGAAGTGTAGATCCTTATGCATGAGCCATAAATGAGCCAAAGGGAACAACACAGGAAACCTTTCCATATATTTATCTAAAACCCAAGCAAACAACAAACAAAAAGCCCCAAGCAAAATAGATAACCCCCACTCAAACCTAAAAACCTTCTCACCACTGTCCTAAACAACAAACTGTAAAAGATAGCATCTAAAAGAATGACAGAGTGAATGTCTCAGCCCTGAGGGTATTCTCTTACTGTCCCTTCCCCTCTTCACCCTGTGGTCTAGAACCATATTTCAACACAGCCAAAGGCCCTCCAAGACCCTCAGGCTGATCCTGCAATGGAGAGAGGTGTCCAGGGACTTGTAAGATTTGAATAAACATTAGTTATGCTTGCAGCATATTACTGGAATCACCTTCTTTAGCAGTAGGTATGACCCTCACAGAATGGTTGGAGCATAGAGTCTGTAAAACCTGTTGACTTCAGGTGGACTAGAATCCTAGAAATCCTGCAAAAATAAAGAAATTATGTAACATAAATAGAAACCTTCTACCATAATGTCTTATCATGTCTCATCATACTTTACTTCATACTTACCATCACTTACTCACTAGAAACTCTATTTAGGGTTCTATTCATACTACAGACTGTATCAAATACACCACTCAGGAGTTATCACACATGCTAGTAAATATCATAAAGACATGGAAATCACAGAAGCAAAGAATCACAGGACATTCTGAGTTTGAAGGTTGGAAGGTTAGAAGGCACACAAAAGGATCATCAAGACCAACTACTAAGTGAATGGCCCATACCTGTCATTTCCTATCAGTTATCTTGTTGAAATGAATAATTTAAAAAGTGTATTACCCTTATAGAGTCATAGAAATATAGAACAACCCAGATTGGAAGGGACTTCACAATATCATCTCATCCAGTGTTAAAGGGAACCTAGAAGATATTGCACCCTGTTCATTCACATCTCATATAGCTGAAATATTTAGAAATACAGATTTAAGGCCTAGCTCTTTCCTTATAAAAGAAAGCTACAGTGCAGACTGATGATAGCCCCATACAGTTCTGGTTTTGTTATTTCTGGTGAAATAACAAAACCAAAAAAACAAAAATATGAAAAGATGCCGGAATATTCACTTTCGTATTTCAAATGTCAAATTGTATCTTATTTGAGAAACAGAAAATTTGAATTTGCAAATAAATTAATACAAGCTGAGTAGAAATTAGCAGCTCAGATAAACCACATTTTAAAGGACATATGTTAAAACAGTGAGAATACATATTGACATAGAAAACCACATTTGAAATCACAACTGTTTAAAAAGTCATTTAAAGAATTACATAATTTGAGGGTTTATAACTGATATTTTTTGACTCTAAAACCAAGGTATAATTCATAAAAATACATCAAATATTTAGCCTGCCACAATTATATTCTGAAGAAAACAAAATCAGTTTCACTGTTCCAAATCTAGAAGAGTTTTTGAAATGTATATGCTGTCTCATCTCTGTTTAATCGACAAGTTTGATTTTTTCCTCACATATCCAAGAGTTTGTAGCAGCTTTTTGAAGCATAGTTGTGTCACTTTTATTTTGTGTTTGTGCTTGTGTTGACTAATAAATGGTGGTAAGACTATGGGAAATGAAGGAAACCATTTTAATCTGGAAATTTTGCTGATCTCTTTTTGAAAGGATAGTTTCTAACTTACACTTTTTTGTCCAGATATAGTCAGCTTCCAGGGCAACGGGTTGAAGGTTTTATTATGACTACTGATTTGATCTTAAGGTCCCTAGATTATATCCTTTAGTATATGAAAATACTAGGCAGTTTGTGAGAAAAAATGCAAACCAACTTAGTGTTTGTGTTTGTCTCGATATGTGAGAAAAAAAACCCAAGCATTAAACATTTATTCTCTCTTAAAAATAAGATATAGTTTATGGTTTAGTTTGTAGATTATATACATTATACACATACAGTTTTTAAATATTAGGATATGGTTCTATTATCTCTTAGGAAAATAAATGTCTCATCTGCTGCTAGACGATATTAACAAACAAAAAAGAATTTTTCATGTTTGGAAAGGTTTGCAGATTTGATGCTAATGGAAAGTAATAGAGAGGAATCCATACCTTTTTTTTCCCCCTCTTCCAGATATATGCAAAAAAGTTGTGGATTTTATTTTCCCTGCTTCCTATTACTTTTTTATTGTGCTTGTAGTTTTCTGTTCTCAAGAAAAGCATTTGTATATGGCATAATTAATAATAAAATATGAGTGTAAAATGCTTAGCTTACATAGTTAGTCAAAATTCCTATCCCAAATGCACTTATCTGTTCTTTATTATTTTTGAAACTGGGGGGGAGTACAGTATATTTCAGCCCTGATTTCATAAATACAGCCTACATTACCAAATTTTGAAGGAGATGAAAGCTGAAATAATGACATGCTAATTTTTCAAACATTTGCCATGGTGCTAGCCAATGTTCTGAACCTACGCCTTACTCCATGTTGTAGCTGTACAGACGTATGCAGACTTTGGGAAAAATAAATTGTATGATCCAGAACAGATTGAAAGTCCTTCTAATTGGAAATGGCAGGTGTATGTACAATATATTCTTCTTCTAAAAAATTAAAAATGGCATTCCAACATTCATTGGACAAATTGTGATAATTCAATTTCATTTTTTAATAAGATTGAATTTTGAAAAATAACCACTTTGATCTTAAAAAATAAGACCCTCGATACTGACCAAAGCATTTTATTATTTCAATAATAATAAAAATATATTTTCACAGTTGTAAGTGAAACTATTTCTATCCAAGTTGGAAGAGCAAACATGAGTGTCCTTTCACTATGGCAGTATATTTGAATTTGGGGAGCAGAAGCAGAAGCTGAATTTATAACTTATTATTTGGCCACTTTTTGGGAAGGAATAAATGACATTTCTGTGTTAAACAAAAGAGCAAATTTTGAAATGCATTGATTTATCAAGTATAGGTAGCTATTGAGTTATTAATATACAAGATGCATAACCAGCATTCTCTTACCTATGAAGGTGAGGCTCATTACTGAACGAGTTGCCTAAAAGGTGTCAATAATTGCAAAAGAAAAGCAGATTGGTACACAAGCAGCAGAGCAAAATGCTTGATTACTGATGACAAGCACACTTCATCCCTAAGTTCTCCCTGACCATTTTCCAGTGTCTATTTCGGCAACCTTGGATTGTTAAAAAAAAGCACATGGTCTCACTGATACATTTGAGCTAATGATTCAACTGCACCCAAGCTGATGAGGTGTCCCTGTACACGGGCTATATATGCTGGCTACTGTTTGCCAATACATAATGGATAACTCTGCATGCCTTCTTTTTAAGATGCCCAATCCATATTCTTGACATACCTGGGATGAAAGAGACTTTTACTTCTAAAATTTACATAAAACTCATCAAGACATTAACTCAGGGACTGATAAATAGACCAAATAATCATCAATACTTAGCCTAAATGATAAAAAGTGTCTTATCCAAAGATTGTGCATGTTACTCAAGCTTGAAAAACCAGAAATAAACAGGAATTTTTTGACTTTTCTCTTGAATCATGTTTTCAGGTATCATAGGCTCAATTCATGAACTAATACTATCATACTTTATAAAGCAAGTTTCCTAAAGGGATAATTTTACTTTGATTTCTATCCTAGTTTTATTTTGAATATTGAGGAGCAAATTGTTATTGAATTTATAGCATAAATAGAATGGAAAAGAAGTCACACAGTTTATTAATCATGCTGTGAACATATTAAAAATCCATTTGAAATCAAGGAGAAAGACAAGTGCACAGCATATTAGAAAATCAGACATAGAAATTGTAGCATTATATTGCATTTTTGGAGAAAAATAATATCTTACTATTCAAAACCAGCCTGTAATCAAGATTCAGTGGTCGCCATTGAGGGCTGGAGAACATCTAAATGATTACTGGATCTGCAGTTGATCAGAACCAAACATTTAAGACATAGTGTTAAATGCAATGGGCATATGCAGTGCATTATTTTCATTTTCTTATTTTTTTAGAAGTGAAAAACTGAGATGTCTTTACAGGCCTGATGTGATAGAGAGTAGAATAAGGACACTGGCATAAAGCAGCAGGGATTTGCCTGCCTTTTGTACTTTCATGTGAATGTTTCTTAAACTCCTATCTGTTCTTACAAGCTGCCAGGAAAAAATTCACATATCCAATGTTGAGAAAACTCACAATACATTCTCTTTAAACATCAACAATCTTCTTTGATTGTAGGATTTAAAATATTCTTTTCTTTCTTTCTTTTTTAAACTTTTCAGGTCATGATGGCACTTCTGGTTAACATTTTACATTTTGATATGGTTTTATACTGGAATTTAGCAGAGTTTAAGTCTTCTGCACTTGTCAAAAAAAAATCTGCAGCATATATGATTTTCTTAAGAAATATCTAAGTATTGTCAACATGAGCAGGAGAGTGACAATGACGTATAAAACAAAAGTTCAGCTTTTTCCCTACGTGTTATCCTAATTTACTACAGTATTAAAAATAAAATGACAGTATTTTACTTGAAATCAGGAAACATATATCTTAATAGGTGATGGACGAAACAGTAATGATTTTAATCACAAAAGACACTTAAACAGCATGATCCCAGACAAATGCATCAGAATCTTTTACTGTGTTACTGATAAGCTTTTTTAGCCAGATTATTGTAGTGAGAGCAGATGGTCTCAGTTTATGCCTTTTGTTCTGCACAATTATTGATGTCGATGCTAATATGAGGCAATAACTGGGCAATTTTTTGTTTATAATTGACACTAAATGGGTAATATTGAGGAAGCATTATGACAAACTGACAGATTCAAATCCATGTAGTCCTTACTAAAAATCATGCAAGTTCAGAATGTTGTAGCCAAATTACCAGCATAATTATCCACATACAAGAGAAACAGAACAAAGAATCAGTAGGGGAAAAAATATATATGGTATGCTAAGTACTATACACAATACAATTTCAAAGAGACAGAGGTGGCATTTGAGTATCCATCCATTTTCAGATACTCAGAGTTGCATATGTACCCTACCATGGGCACGTGTCCTTCCCACACAGCTGTTTTGGTTCTCATATTTACAAATACCTGCTGGTATACACAGGGTCAGTCTCTGGGAGCACCAATTTCCACCCAGAAAGACTAAGTTTTTGCCCTATCAGGGCTTCTTCTTCTTTGTATCTAATAAATTGCAAAATGAAATCTGTCCAGTCTTGATAATAAGCAGTGTTATTTACTTTCTTATTTCAGAGTTGTTAATGGTGAGCAAATAAGAACCAAGAATCCTGAAGATCTTCTGTGCTTATTTGTTTTTGTTTTTTTCAGGCCAGTACTTGTTTGTTTGTGTTTTTTGTTTGTTTGTTTTGTTTTGTTTTGTTTTGTTTTGTTTTGTTTTTGTTTTGTTCTGTTTTGTTTTTTAAGGCAGTGTTTAATCTGTACATCGCTCTTCCTAGGACTGAGAATACATTTCTTACATATATAAGGAATACAGTTTTGGAAGGTTTTAGGACCAGATTGAAGTAACATCTGTCAGAAATGTCATTGGGAAAACTGATCCTGCCTGAGGCATGAGAGATGGACAAGATAATCCCTTGAGCTTCCTTCTAAGCCCATTTTCTTGATAATATGATGTGGTAGGTTTGGAGCAAGAAAAAAAAATCAAATTCAACTTGGAATTTGAAGGTTTTAGAATCTAACAGAAATATATGACTTGTGATACTTTCTGGATCCATACAAGTTTATGCTAGTTCAGATTTATTGAGATACAGATATTAAGTACATATATGCATATGTTACCTGCAACCTAATTTTCTCCTTAACATTAGTTTTAAAATAAACTACTTGGACTGAACCTATCCTGATTTTAGCAGTCTCGAATGAACATAAAAAGGTTCTTCAAGCAAAACTGATATGAAATCCTGATTGTGTTCGTATCAGCAGAGGTTTGCTGTTACTAATAGGTTTTTTTCCACAGATGAATGTTCCTACTGACAAAAGAAATGGTGTTATTCTGCATTTTATAATGCAAAAGGGTAATAGAGGTTGTAAAATTTTTAAACTCTACAAATAGTTATTGGGATTTATTTTCTTCAAGAAACATCTTCCTTATATTTCAAATTAAAAGAGTCAATGAACTGTCTGAGAAGAAAGTCAGTAGCTCAAGTTTTAGCACCAAGATGATGAAAGACATTTGGACACCACAAACACATGAGTAATTCTAGATGTACAAAACCATTATAATAACAGTAGTTGACATGATGTTTCTGTCATTTTGGAAAATCACTGAACCTGTTTCAGTGTTCTGTATTTTCATTAATGTAGACTGATAACCTTATTTACTTTAGACAGAAGCTTGCAAAATATAATTTACGATTACATTTGGAAGATTCATAAAAGTGTAAGATACATTATTTAATGTTTATATAGAGACTTCTAATTTCAAATATCTTGACCTATTTGTTGAAAGGAAGTCATCTTTACTATAATACACCTTTATGGTAGATAATGTGTAAGCATCACAGAAACATTTCACAGGCTTCTGATACTCATTCTTTCCAGCAGCTGGACACATTTAGTCTTCATATTCTTAAGACAGCTGTATCTTTTACTAATTCTGTCATTCTTGTATGAAATTATTCCTTAATGATAATGTGTATTTTCATTTAAATCTCATCTTAGGATATTATACACTTCTGTGTTATCCTGAGGGGGCGTAAATAGGCAGAGCTTGGTTGAGTTCACTGGATGTTTGTCAATATGCATCTGTTTGGTAGCCGGTTGCTTATTTTCAAAGCGATATGTAATTGAGGAGGATCAAAATGGATTTTGTAAATAAATACTGTGATATTTGCCTTTTCCGCAGATGACAGCTAAAATATACACCAAACATGAGAATGTTTATTTGTTATGATGAGAAATTATGTACTGGATTTTAGAGAGAATTCAAATAAAATTGAAATGACACTCTTTGCTTCTGCTGCATTCAGTTTCTGAATGATTCATCCCTAAGGTGAAAATTTCCCATCAAGGGAATAGTTATTTGCTTTTTTATTGATTTTATTGTGACTTACCTTGTTCATATCTTGGTGTATTATTCCATTGACCCTTGCATGAAAGCAACTGGTAGAGAAAGAATTTGGGGACAATTTATTGCGTGCTGTCTCTGATTTTAGTATGGGTCTCTGTGTTTGTATTCGTAATTAGATCTTTATATCTTATTCAATTAAAAATCCCATCCTTTTCATGTTGTATTTGCTTTTCTTATTCTGTTGGACTTCTGACTTTTAGGATTTTGTGCATGCAAATATTAAGATAAGTTATTACTCAAATATATTTAATAAATATGATCAAACTTTTTTGTAAATTGGTACTGGACTGTAGATTAGTATCATCCTCTCCGCTGCATGGAAAGGAATGGGGACTTCAGGGTTCACCAGAGAATGTATCTGTCTCAGTCACAATATACCTGAGACACCCATATTCCCTTTTCTTTTATCTTCAAGGATGATAGTTTGCTACTCCGAACATTAAAATGTTATTCAGTAAAACAAATCAGTCATTATAGTTTGATTTTCAACAGCCAAAAAAGTACTTTGTTCTTTAAAAAATAAGGTTCCTGAATTAGTTTCAGAATTACATACCTTACACCTTGTTTCTTATTTTATCTGAAAAAATTGAGAAACACAAACAGAAAGTAGTCTTTCTGTGTTAATTTTGAAGAACTTAATGAATTACAATTTTTTTTTATTGCATAGCTCACATTTAGTGATTTTGCAAGGAATCTAATGTGGTATCATTTATCTGAAATAAATGAACTCAAAATACAGTCATAAAATATATTAATTTTGTTTTAAGGGGAACTTTCTTGCATCAAAGTCCAAGACACGCTAGAACACCTTCAAAGTGAGATACAGATACTATGAATTCCTCATATGTCTGTTGGTGACAAATCTTTGTATTTCATTATAAAATCTGGGCATTAACAAGAATAAAACAAAACCATCAACCCCAGAGGAATAACACTTCTGGCTTATGAAAGCTTTCTAACCAAACATCAGGCAGCTCGAATGAGAATCAAAGTGTGTTAATAAAATCTATTGCCTTTATGTCTGTATTTTAACATCCTGACACCTTATTCAGGTAACACTATGCTATCAAGGCAAAAATGTCTTACCTGTTTCAGACAGGTTTTTCTCTTCTTTTATATTTTTAATACAGTTTTGAAATAATTACTATTTGGTATTACATTGAAAATTACAAGAAATGTGAGCTTATATCCTATGACATATACACATGAATATCTGTAAATATTTTCTGTTTTGAAATCCCCATATATGTTTGCTAAGACTTCTGATTACTGCCAGGCAACCTGCATACTTTTAATTTCAGATATTACCATTAGGACTTAGAAAACTGTATGGTGAGCCACTGATGTAGGCACAGAGATTCTCTGTGGATCATCTCCGGATGATCCATGCACGGGCAGTGATAACCATCAATCATCCTTCTCAGACAGCACTGCATGTCTTTTAGAGCATTATTCAGACCTAGGTCAGTGTTGAGGAGGAAGGCAGCACTTGCAGCTTCCCCTGGCCTTTCCTTCTTCCACTAAAGCTGTGATTTTCCTCCTGTTTCTGTCAGTCATCTTTTTCAATGCTGCACATGTTGCAGATGTGTACAGTCCTTGGCACACCTAGAGAAAAGATTACTAAGGTGGAAATGGCAGCAGGCAGACATTTCAGATAACATCTCAAAAGGCTTTTGGGTCTAATGATGTGGCTGGTATTCCAGTAGATATGTGATTAGCAGCAATTAATTGGTAGTTAAAGTCTCAGTTATACAACAAAAGGAGAAACACTGTTAGGATCTGAGATGGCAATTCAGAATAGCTTCAGGAAACATGAAGGATGTTGAAGAGAGAGAGCCCCAAATTTTACAGGCTTGCCCAAAATGCTGAGTTACCAGGACCCAGAGATCTAAGCTAGGTCTTTCCTTGGGAACCTGTAGCAATAGTTTCCAGAGAAGAGCAGGCCACCCTGGCAGCCTACCACCACCAAAAGGTCTTGTTGCTTTTGGAATGTCATCGAATCATAGAATGGCTACAGTTGGAAACCCTAAAGATTGCCTAGTTCTAAACCCCTTGTCATGGCCAGGGACAGCTTCCACTAGACCAGGTTACTCAGAGCCTCATCCAACCTGGTCGTGAGAATTTCCAGGTATGGAAATTCTGGACAACCTGTTCCAGTGCTTGAAGTGTAGAATTTCTTCCTAAGAGCTAATCTAAACTTACCCTCCAGACAGCCCAGCAGGTGCTGGGGAGAGGCAGTCCCAGTGCCCAGAAGGCATTGTGGAAGGTCAGCATTACATGCGTGAGAGCACAGAAAGTCAAGTGAGTCTGTGCCTTTCTAAGATCCGTGAGACTTCAGACTCTGAAAATCTCACTCTAAGCTGCCTCCTCAAATCAGACAGAAGACAGCAAGAAGAAAGAGGGGGAGCAATTCCAGTCTTGCAGATAATTTCTGCAGTTTATACAGCAAAAGGGTACACTGTCTCACATCCGTTCCCTCAGGCAAGAAAATTCAAGATATTAAAAGATAAGTAAGTAGATTTTATTAATAACTAATGTACTAATTATTATTTATTAGTATTTACAATCAGACACATAAATATCACACATATAACATTTACATGAGTTAGTATGAATTAATTAGAGTAAACCCGTAGTGCTTGGAGCCTGAAAATCAAATTAAGTGTCTCTAAGGCTTTTTTGGTTGGTTTAGTTTTTTTCTCCCTACCTAGTTTATCCATTTGCCCTGCCTCACAAAAAAAGTTTGCCACAGGCAGAGTGCTAACAATAAAGCGTGTATGTTGAACAATATGCTTAATCCAGCTCCAGTGTGAGTAAAAGACTGCAATCAGAGACAAATTCTAATGGGATGTGTTACAGTTCTGTTATTACTCCCAGGTCAGGTACAAGTCATTGATGTAGTGCCCAGCAATAAGGGAACAAAGTGGCTATATCACCACTTCAGAACAGCATCTGTTGCATGCAGTATTTCACCAAGGTGTCATCACACCTAGAAAAAGCCAGGAATATTTGTAGCCATGATTTATAGACTTTAAGTCAGCTTATACCTTGAATGATGTAAATTGTGTTTCCAACTGTCCCTCACTGAGAAAAAATGTTTTATTTGCTAAAAAGATATTACAACAGACTGTAAAAAGTATTTATTAGTACTGGCAGTGAACCTTTTATTTGATGTGATTGTGTAGAAGTAATTTGCCTTTTAGTATATTGCATATATTGCCAGCCAAAAGAAAATATTTTCAAAAACTTTGATGCAACATATATACCAGATAAATGGTGATCTTGTGCAAGTACTAATCAATTACTCTAATTTGTTTTGGATTCCTGGTGTCCCAGAAGTGTTCATATAGTACTATAGAGAAGAAAAAATAATTATAAAGCATAGCATTTGATGAAAATGAAAATTGTGGAGCTTTCAGATCTCGCTTATTATTAATGTTTTACTATGCCCCATTTTTCTTCCCTATTACTGATCTGTCTTATTTTATTAGCATAAATTAAATAAAATTTTGAATGAACATATTTGCAGTAGTTCTCCAGAGCAAACAATATGAAATCTGCCAATTCATTTTGTAAACAGGCCTTGGTTACATTTTGCACTTACTCCATATTCATACTCCTTTAAGAGGATTTGCAGATGGCAAACTACGTACAGATTGCTGAGAAAACTCTGGAATTATCATCTGAAAATATTCCCACAGTCACACATTCTCATTGATACTTCTGCATATTCATAAGCTTCTGGGAATTTGCACTGAGCACTTAATGCATCTCATCTACCTCTCCTTCCTCCCACCCCAACCTGCACAGAGACTGGATTGTCATTCATTTCCATTATTACAAGTACTCTTGTGCCTCAAGAATCTGCTTTATCTTCAGCAATCATATGTTGCCACACTAAGTACATTGCACAAATATTTATGTAGACAACACAAAACCTACATGAGCATTGTCTTCTTTACTGAAGATGAAAATTTAACAGTTTGAGAGAACTGAATGTGTACATAATTGACATGGCTTGAATGTTTAAGCAGGGTGAATGGCTGTGTTGGAGAGACAAAAACCTTTCTCCTGTAATTGTAATTTGTAATATACATTGAGAATCAATTGTTAAAAAAATGAATCACTGAGCTGGGTAGTAGAAAAACCTGGATACTTGGAAACCTATTCTGCACTGATATTTTTACAGATGTCAGTGCCCTAGCCCTCTCTACTGCCGGTGAGATGCCCGTGCGTGTAATGTTATTGTTATTTCTGAACACTGAATGTCATCAGGTTATTAGGTGTGCAAACAATGATGTACTTACAAAGGAGAGTCAGAGCACTACATTGTGCATTTTTAATCAATTTTTACCTTTGTATATTGGGGGAAAGGAAAACATGTATCTGCATGGCAAAAGTCCCATCATTGGTTTAAAGTGAAAATTTTAAGTCTAAGCTTGATGAACCCCTCTCTTTTTGATTTTTTTTTTTTTTTCAAAAATCTCAGCTTCAGACTACTGAGAAGGGGAAAAGAGCATGGCTGATTTTACAAAAAATGTGACAAATTAAAAATTTATCAACTTTATAATGTTTTCCTTCTAATGCCCAATTAATCTTGATGTTTCTGTGGAGGTTTGCATCCACTTCCATCTCATGTTTTCTTAGTTTGCACACTACTGAATTCAAATCACAAACCTTGTTTGTAAATGAGGCCTGGAACTGTCAGGCTCTTAAACATATGTGAGATAATGTAAGTGTCCCTTTGCAGGTGGATTGCTCAAATGTGAGAGTTAACTTTCCATGTGAACAATTGCTGGAGGAGGACCCAAAGAAGATTTTGTGCACCAGATTTTTTATTAATTTAATTTGTTCTGCACCAACTTGGTGGATTGCAGTCTATGATTATGGACTTCTTGAGCAATGTTTATTACGGAAAAATCAGCATAGCTGAGCATGGATCTGCAAGACTAACAAACACATTAGCTTATTCAGCATCCTTATCCTCTTATTTAATTCAGACTTAGGCATCTGAACGAAATGTAAGGTTTAAAAATGCCAGTCATGATCATTTATTATAGACCACCAAAAGCTAGCTAAGATCTTTTCAACATTTTTTTTTCAAAATTTCATTGATTTTGCAATAAACATACAGTTGATGAAACCAATGAAGGTGTGTTGGAAGATGCACTTCCAACAAATCCTGCAATATATTTGCCAAAAGGTAACACATCACCAGTCAGCTTTTAGAAAATCTGCAGTGTAATATAATTTCCTGTGCATAAAGGTTTATCTCGTTTAGAACCGTTAAACAACAATGCAGAACAAATTATATGCACTTCTACCACTTCATCTGATGCCCACTATACAAATAACAGATGCTAAACACTGGCTCTTCAGATATTCCCAGATGCTCAGAAAAAAAGAAAATGGAAGATTACAGTGGCTAAAATAGGTAATTTATCTATAACATCTAACTTCAGTCATATACTATCTGAATTAGGAGCCTAGACTATTTAATGGCAATTTCAGGGAGTGATGTGATATACTGGAACTTTGCTCTCATTACCAGACTTAGGTACCCTGGAGAGCTCCAGGGAGCTCTGACAGCAGAAGGTGCCCCCGCCACTCACTTAGGTGTCTTGATCAGATGGGAATACCTACTGTGTCAACATCATCAGTTGTGATTCAGTAAATTTCTTTTTACTGTTCAAGTGTGTTTTGTGTTTTTGTATGAGCTGGTGAACAATTTTCACTTGGAACAATTTGTAGCTTCTGAAGCACTACCCTGCAGCAGTCTGCAGCTCTGTTTAAGTGACTCTTCAGGGTCCTGAAATCTCCCTCAATTTATTTTAATCCAATGTCTCGCAAGATTATTTTTAAAAACACTATTTAAAACAAGAAGTGTTTTAAATTTTCTTTTATCTTTCTTTGTCTTGGAGATTTCTCCTTGTTCATTCTGTTCACTTTTTGGCTTCCAATACAGACAATTGACACCTATGCTTTGCTGTGCCATTCCTCCTTGAAGCATGTCTACCTAGACTATCCAAAATTACTTCTTCATTTCATTTGACCATAGTCATAGAATATTTTTCCTTTTCCCAGTGTAAACATACTAATTTTTATGTCATGCATTGTGTTTTTATTTATCAGAGCCTCTTCTCCAAACACATTAGTAGAAACTTTTGCAAATTCATTCAGATTCATTCAGAACTTTTTTACCTTTGCTAGAAAGAGATAAGAATTCAGATAGAAACAAGATCATCACCTCAGATCTGTCAAAAATAGTACATTGCTAAACTCAAACATTTCAGTTGTGTTTCTTTGAACTCATTCTCCAATTTCAATGCATTTTGACATAATCTAAGAAAGAGAACTAGTAATATCCTACCTTGGAGCTGAGGTTTGATAATAGAAGTGGAAGCAAAGTGGGACACAGCTGAAGGACCTTAGACAAAGGGAAATAAGGTTGGTCTTTGCAGACATGGCAACATCAGACATCCTCAGGGAAGAATAAGACCTATTTCATTACAATTACAGGCTGTAACAAGTTCTACATTCAATAAATGCGTATCTTTAAGAGGAGTATCTCCCACACTGATCTATATAATTTAAATCCTCAGGCATTCTTATTAATTTCTTTTATAGATATGTGTTTGCAACAGGTTCTGGAACAAAAATTCTTTGAAAAATGAAATCTCCTCTACAAGTTCCCTTGGAGTTGCAAGTGTAATTATTTCTCATTTTAATTTTTTTTTTTTAAAATAAATCTGAGAGTATCTGTCTTCAAATTAGGCTCTCTGCAAAAATGACAATTCTAAGATAACCTTCAGGTGGTCACTGGAGCAGCTGTTTCACAATGGTAAATTGTCTAGTGCACTCAAAGCAATGATATTTTTTCTACTTTTTGTATTTTGACTAATTATTAAGTGTTCTATGCCTAAGCAGGTTAATGCAATATCTTCACCTGCACAACCTGGGCTAAAACCACTTGAGTGAAAAAGGGAGAGATGTTAACTTTTATTGATATATTTTTTAAAAAAAAAGGAGAAAATAAAACAAAAACTTGGACAAGGACATTTTCTACTTCTCTCTCCAAAGAAATGTGATTTTCAGAAAAATGAACAGTTTTTCCTGGAAGGTCTCTACTCTGTGTCTTTCCTCATGACAGCAGCTGTGTCTTTACTCATGTAGGCAGCCAGATGAACCTGTTTTTACTGCTGTATTGTCCAGATGGGAGAAATGGCATATGATTGCAGGGTCCTCAAGTGCATCCTTCACCAGAGAGGAAGTCAACGTCCAACCCCAGTTATGGTACTCAACATCTTTGCCACTGTCAGCCACCAGTTCTGGTGCTCTGATATCACATCTGAATTGGACTGATTTTGTCCTACAACAATACAAAGGCCAGAGTAGAAAAAGGAATGCTTCTAGAAACCTTGTAGGAAGAGAGGAACTAAAATGTAATATTACAATCACAGGGTTTCAGGAAAGGAAAAAGATTTTAAGACCAGTAATTCCTTCTCATAAGGAGAAGGGGTTGGGTAAAAATGGCATAGAAAAAAAACCAACCAAGTATTTCAAAGGAATGTCATGATCATACCATCATCTTTAAATGCATGTTTATATTAGTAGTAACCTAGTAAAATGTTTTAATTGGTTAGTACATCCCCATAGCTTGGGGAGAGTGCATAGATAAACCACACGTTACTAAAAATGAGGAACTGTTTTCTGTTTGGGACTTTCTTTAAATGATAACATTTTCTTCCAGCACCAGCCTATTTAGACACATTCAGACATAAAACTAACAGAAAGGAAAAAGCTGTGTACCTGTAACTTCTACCAATTTACAGCCTTAGCTACGTGTTATGTTTGTACCAATATAGAAACATCAAAGGTCACAAATGCTTTCAGATAGAAGTATGTGGATTTAACATTTTTAACAAGCTAAATTATAGGTATGAAAGAGATTTCTATTCCTATTGAAATCTATTGTTGTGATTTCCATTTTCAATATGTGCTTATAACAGAAAATCACAGTGGACAAAAAGCAGAATTTTCCAGTACAAACCCTGTAGATGCAAACCGCTCTGTTCCCTATAATGACAATAATTACTTTAGCTTGTCAACCTATAGGCTTTTGACATCATTCATGGAATATGAATTTCAGTTTCTGCAGGAAGCTGGGCAAAGGTAAGGGGATGGAAAGTGCTTTTATCACAAAGCAAGTTCAGATATACTCATTGACAAAGTTTCAGATTACTAAAAATATTCATAAAGAGAAGGCTTTTGTTTGCAGAAATGCATCAGTATCTGTGGGAACAGATTTTTTTCTCATAAATTTAATAAAATTATACCTTCTTATTTCCTTTCTTTGTCCCACTATATCTTGCTGTAGGAAAATGAAATAATAAGAAATTTTTTTTGTCTTGTCTGTGATCTATTACTTTCTCAAACAATGTCTTTTGAATATCTACTTGTTTGCACCTGAAAATCTTGTCCTCTTATGGGGTTCAAATACCTAAAGTTGTGCTAATAAGAGAAACTTCTTTTTTTGTGACCTAAATATATATATATATATATATATTTAATAAGAATGAGATTCACAGAAAGATGCCAAAGGCCTGTTAGACAGTAACTGTGCTGATAACATGGTAGTATGGTTAGAGAAACACTAGCATTTGTTTGAGATCAGTCACCTGGTCCTTCTCAGAGGCTGTGTTTTGCTTGTCTCCTCAATCCTTTCCTGTCAGATGAAGCTGATCAAGAACATGTTCCGCAGGCAGACATTGAATATTCTCCAATTAATAATAATCATTTGCACAGTGGGGTTTGGCCACAGCAAAGATGAAATAAATGTGCAAGGAATGATGTAAACTCCTCTGTATGGTCTATTTAATCCTGTCCCTCTCTGGGTTATGCTATCTCTTAAGGCAGCCTTAACCTCTGTGTTTTACAACACATGGCTAAAAGACTGAATCCTCACCACATTTTTAGAGTCCACCGTGCCATAATCCCCCCATCCTTAAGGCTGGGGTGTTTTTGGCAACACGTCTGCCATCTGCACACGAGAAGCATGTGTAGGAATTGTGCTGCTACAAATATTCAGGGCACGAAGCTCTAAGGAGATGAGATCCTTTCTTGTTTACTCAAAGATCTGAAAATCCTTCTCTTTGAAGGAAATCTCCTCATACATACACAGGCAATCTACACATGATAGGATTTCACTGAATACTGAGTTGATCCCAAAGCATTCTGCTTAAAATTTTGTGTGGACATTTATTTCATATAAGAAAAGTAAGGAGTGAAATTACTATTACACTTTGACTATTTCATACAGGAAACTTTACCGCATGATATTCAGATTTTTTTCCCTGAAGTAGCATAAAAGAGTGTAAGAACTATTAAAATATTTGACTTAAAATTGCATTGAAAATAAAATTCTTAAGTTTCACAGGGAATAGTAATTTCTTGCATTCTTTTTTTTTTTAATGTTTAATCTTGGTTTGTTTATCTTTAATTATCTGTGCTATGACCTGAGATCATTAATTATTTCTCTGCAAAACAAAGTAGACCTAAGTGATTTTTCTCCTGACTTAATAAATAAACATAAAAATGTGAACTAATTCTTAAAAATCTCCATATGAAGATCAGCCACAGCTAGCTCTTTCTTATGGGAAATGAGAGTTGGGAGGAGTGCTTCCATGCATGAGTGGTTCTTTGAGGACTCCTTTAAAGTATTTTTAGTGGATTTTTTTGCCTACTTTTCAAAAATACAGAAACAGAACCACTTCAGTAATCACTCCTTTGGTACTTGCCTGATCACATAAGTTGGGAAAGGAAGCTTCTAATTGACATAGTCTTGTTCACTGAGCAAATGACAATCAGAGTTGCTTGTTTTTTTCTCCATGTGTCAACATAAATACAATATTCGCTTTTGTGCTAAATGTTTCGATCTATATACAGATTACACATTTTTTTTAGGAGAAAACAAACTCCTAAAACTAATATAAGGAGTTAACTTGTTTTATGCATAAACTCAATGCATTCAACTAACAAATAAAAGGTCCAGTTAGTGATTCCTCCGTTGCTCTAAACATTATTCAGATTTTCCTGGAAGAGAAGTCAAGGTATTCAATCAAATATGCTGTTGTAAGTTACTATGGGTGTCTTATAGTGATGTTCTCTGTCTTCACATGAAGTATTAAAATATATTCTGAAACAGGAACCAGGCAAATTGCATTGTCAAAGACCACAGGGTAATATATATTTTTATTTTAGCCCAATGAATAGTAGAGTATTTTATAAGCAGTTGAAAAATTCCACATTCAAAGACTGCAATCACAAATTGGAGCCTATCTATTCTAATAATAAAACTATTTATACCAAACAAGGCAATCACCAACAAGAGCTTGAGATCCTTTTCCCTTGGAACAAGTTAATTCATTTCAATCAGATTCTTTGTACCTGTGAGAAATACAGACTCAAATACAGTGCTCTTACCTAGGCAAAAGGTCTAGCCATAGTAAAGGAAAATAGTTGCTCATTTCCTTGTGAACTAGAATCTATAAATTGATTTTAAAATAACACACTACAGATTAAACTTAAGAGGAAGTCAACTAGCTCTGAACAACTTAAAGGATATGTAAACAGACAACAGGAAACTAAGAAGAGAATGGAAATCATGCTAGTCACTTCAGTGGAAGCAAGAATAAACCATAAACTTTAACGATAATAATATAAAAATTTAAACTGCTTTCATAACTTCCTTCTGCTTGATTATTATGATTCATCTTTTCTTTCCTTTAAGACTAGCATATTTTGAAATACTAAATTCAGGTAGTAAGACCACTGAGCTACCTAGGTACCCATCTCATTATAAATAAATTTTCACAAAATGTGCTCTCAGATCATTGAGTATGCAGTAAAGCATAATCACACTTCCATACTGTCTTTGACTGTGTCATATATCAATTTTCTCTATTCTGGCTAAATGTTTCTTGTTATATTGAATTAAAATGAAGTTTTGGTGAGGGAGTTTTTTGGTGTAAGATTTCCTTCTGATGAACTAAAAGGCTTACTGCCAAGGGCTTCTTAGTGGTTAGTTCTTTTAGTAATATGCTTTGTAAACACAAAGATCTGTTTCACAGTCACTGTCTGCTTGCAGGGTGAACTGCTTTAGTTTAATTTCTAAATGCCAAATTCTCAAATGCTTGTGTACAAGAGTTGAACTAATTTACTAATTCCCTAGGGAAGGCCATGGTAATTCCACCTTCTCCAGTGTCATGGAGGGCTGCTTGTCCAAAATAGCAGTACCAGTGTTCCCAGTGTATGTTAGCCTTCCTAGAAATGTTGAATGGGTTAAGATTACTCTTCATTACAAAAGTATCACTAATATCTACCTGATGAAAATATCTTTGCTACCTGTCATTAACTAAAGCTGTAATCTGCACTGCAGTGAAAATAGCATTTACTAGAATTCTAAGCTAAGTACTTGGAAACATATTTTAAAATGGTAAATCAAAAGTTGTTCGTAACATCCTGCTTAAATGTAAGGAAATACAGTAATATTTAATTTGAAAATATTCGCAATTGCAACGAGAAATTTGTGTACCTAGTCTTTCAATAGACTTCAGGGTGATGATAATATTTTCCAAAAGAATCATTTGGATTTGTCTTCCAAGTGCAAGACCAAGCTTTTTGAAAGATCACCCTGCTTATATCTTCAAAATGCCAGTCAAACTATCGTCTATATTTCTCCCTGTGTAGCCAGTGTCTTTATCTGTGTTTTCTTGAGATAAAGCAACTCAGGGCATAGGTAAGAGTGATGTAAGCAGGTCTGACTTCTACTGTAGAGAACTGACATCAGCAGACTTGGCAAAGCCAGCACTAAGCATATCAAGTACTGTGAGTGCCCCTCTGATTGATAGGGTATGTGCTTCTGCTGGAAATTACGTTTCCTGGCTTTGGAGCCTTCTTTGTTCCTACACAATCAGTTTTGGTCCTTTATAAGTAATAAGGCAGGAAGGTGTTCCCATGTTGAAGACTCACATTTTTAAAAATAAGAAATACTCCAAAATGTGCTGAGATGGTGCTTTTGTGTTTGTGTGTATGTGTGGGTGCGTGTGTTTGGGTTTTTTAGGTTTCAGGCTTGTATAATTTATAGTTAAAAATTGCTGAGGTTTTCTAGCTTATCTTAGTTTTTAAGAATCTTCACTCATGAATGTGCTTTCAGCTGGGCTATTTATTAGCAACTAATTTAACCTCCTGGGTGTTATCCAGACTGTGTTTTTTTCTTTAAACCACTGAGTGGTTTTCTTTAAACCACTGAGCGTTTAAGGAAAAAAGAGCTGGAGCTGTGTAGTTTACTGATGTAATTTCATAAAACTTCCTGTATTACATGATTTATAGTGTTGCAGACAAGTGCTTCTGCTTTACAAAAGTTCACCTTCCTCAGAAAAAATGTAGATTACTGTAACTAAAATGACAGACACTAGTGCTTTTTTCAGAATAAATGAAAGTGATATGCCTGGTATGAGCAGCGTATAGCACTGAATCAGGGAAAACAATCAGATTACCTTAGAACATCAGTGTTTATCTGTCAGTCATTGATTTATACAAAACATATAGTATAAGCAATAATACAGTTGTACCTTCAAAGACACCACATGGCTGTGATTCCATGGTAGATATATCATTGTTTTACAGATCTTTCTATACTATTTAACAGGAATTCTTTGCATGTATAAGAATTACCTACCTCACTCACCCTTCCTAGATTGGTATATTGACTTTGGCCCCAGGCTTAGGTCTTAGGCACTATCAAGTCCTGTCCAGTTGTACATAAAATATAGTTTGTGTGCTTTGAAACCTCTGAAATTATGAGTTAATAAAAATATTGACACAATCTGTACTGGAACATCTTAAGCATGCTGCTGTACAATAATACTGTTTTCTTCCAGAGGGAAAATCAAGAATTGGACACCATTAGGATAGCATTTATTTTTTTTCTAACAGGAGGACTGCTATAATTAACACTGAGAAAATAGGCTTTAGTGACAGTAAATGTGCAAAGAATTAATTAAAATATCACACAAAGCATTTGTTCTCCTGGATTGAAAGTTGAGAGGCAGGGGGCAAGAACAAGTCAAATGGAATGATATGAAATAGCCTGAGCCTGTCTGTCTTTGTGTTGTCATGGCATTCTAAAGCATTTCTGTATGCTAATTCACTTTTTTTTTCCCTGTTCTGATTTTAGCCACTTACACTTTTCAGCTGCATTTGTCTAACTTTTTCTAAATATTTTCAATTTTTAATGTGACTTATCCTTTTGTGAAGGGTGTCACATACCTATCATTTGAATACTGTCTAACTTGTAAAGATGAGACAGTATCTTATACCACCCAGATGGCCTGGAGGAGCTGGATGTGTCAAAAAGAATAATTTCATTTCCATACTCACGTACCCTTTAGTCTTTCTGTAAGGGTACCTAAAAGTCTAAATAATTATGGAGAATTTTATGACATTTGTCTAACTGGATTTTTACACTCTTTTAAATTTTTTTTTTGTCTATTATTTAACAAGAAGAAATAATAAGAACAAGTTATTTACCTACTAACTCTATTTTAACTTATAATTTTAGTTAAATGGAAGTATTTTGAGTGATATTTAGTTCTCATTAATAATTGCTTATTCTAGTATTTTCTTCATGCTCTCTTATTTTAAGCCACACACAGAGAAAAAAAAAAACAACAAAACAACTGAATGAAAAACCCCTCAATATATTGTAATTCCTCACGTTGAACATTTTTCAAGGACATTATCCAATTGCAATTCCATGAATATTGACCCTGCACAGTACTATGTGTTCTGGACCATGAAGTACTGTACATTTTAAAAGTATCTTTCATTCTAGCTCAATGCATAATCAAAATGACCAGTGCTCTTATTGTACATTTTTAACCAAACCATTCTGTCAATTCTGTCAAACAAGAATAACAAGTTTCTGTTCTAACAGACGCACTTTAAATTACAATATAGAAGAAATGACAAAGAAAATGAAGTCTTTGTGAGAGATGGCAGTGTTTGCTTTTTTGGCTTCCATCACAGTCTACCAGTTCTAAAAAGAAAAGTAGATGACTTTTTTAGATGTGGTCTTAGATAATTGTATGCACATTTCATGGAGAAATGGAAGTGAAACTTCATAACACAACACTTAAAAATAATTTTAAAAAAATGAAGGGGTTCCAGTCTACTACTGAATTGTTCGACAGCAGGACATAATAAAATTAAAGGATGCATAGCAGACTTGTAACAAAATACTGCTATTTTAATTAAAAACAGTTTAATTAGGGATAATAAGGTAAAAAGACAATTTTTTTAATGATCTATAACCAGTTGGAAACTTGTCTTCCAAGTCCGTGAAGGGGTGATCTCCAACCTATATAAGGAGACTGGCTTAGGATGGACATACAAGGAAAATCTTATGTACATAAAGTAATGAGAAAGCTTTTTTTTTTTTTTTTTTTTTTTTTTTT
>VXBR01012230.1:720301-742280 GCA_013400215.1 Cisticola juncidis | reverse complement strand
TTTTTTTTTTTTGCATTTATAATTCAACAAACACATCCAAGCATTCACACCTCTAGTAGTGGGTGGTTTTTCCTACAAAAAGCTATAAACTTAACTTGGATTAAGCATAAATAAATTCCTGATTAAATTTATTATTCAACTAGTATTTAATATGTTTCATTTTTAATCTAATCAGTACTCATCCCTTCTTTTTCTTTTTAAAAGAAAGGATGAAAATTTATTGGATTAAAAATAAATTATAGAATCTATGTTCCAAATAGGCTCTGCTACAGCTCTGGTCTCTTATCAATTATGGATAAGAGAAGGAAAGCTAAACTGAAGATAGCACTTTAAAAAATCTCTGAAACTGGATAGAAGTTTTGTTAGAGCTAAAATATAATCTGGTTTTTAACTTCAGCCACTGCTATAGGCATTAACATAGTTTCTAAGTTAACTGAATAAAATTAAGAAAAAAATGTAATAAAACCTTAGTTCAAGTTTAGGTATCTTGTCAAGAAGCTCATCCTAATCAATATGTCTTCTTTTTCTGCAAATAGGAGGTTGTGGTGGTGAAGCTTCTTTTTATCTGCTGCCAACTACACTTGCAAAACTGTAAGTATCCTGTGTGCACTATTTGTTGTGAATCACTGTCAGCCTGTATCTTGTTTACTAAAGCAACCAGTTTTAAAAATGGGAAGAAATACTTTTGCTTGCTCACTTCTTGCAGTGAGTCTTTTGAAGTCATCATGTAAAAAGGCACAGGAAAAATAGAGTTTTAACATGTAAAGAGGTTAGAGAACACTTACTATCTGAGGGGTTTTCCTTCTTTTTTTTGTTAAAAAAACCCCACCAAATGTTTTTGAGTGTAGAAGGTTTCAGAAAAAATGGACTCATGATTTTCTTGAGAGACCAGTAAATCTCTTGAGCCACAGGTGTTGTGTTTTTTATGTAGAGCAGTACCCTCTTTTCCCTTTCTCTCATGAAACATCAGGCCTTGCAATTCTTACCCAGTCTGTTAAGAATTAAAATATATTGTCAATATTGTTATTTTCCAAGTCTCCAAAAATCTGTGCCTACCAAAAAACCTGTAATTATCTGTTTTGTTGTGTTTCCATGGAGGATTTTTTTATGCCTTGCCTGAAGAAATTGGTTAACCCGAACATTGTTTCCAAGAAGTGAGTGGATTTAAAGGAATGAATGGTTTTGTTCACAGTGTTAATGCCAAACATCATGTCCATTAATAGAACACTGGATAGTATTCCAGGAGCCTTCCAGCCATGCTTTCACATGACACCAGCCCTTCTCACAGGAAAACAGCAGGGTTTTCTCAGATGTCTCTAGCACTGAGAGCTTTTTCACAAGGATCAGAGGGACAGTGACATGTACATTGGTGTTCTGCTTAAAGGAATTATTCCTGACATCACTACTAATTAATGGTATTCATATGTTAAATACGGTAGCTCAAGAGGTAAGTTTGCATTTTGTAATAAAGTTGGGGTATGTTTGATGAGTTCTTTAGCTGCAGATTTATGTAGCTTACTGTCAGTGATAGGAGAAAACACTAAAGCCTTCACTAAGCCTATTTCTTTATCTGCAGTAAGTTGTATGCTGTGACCATTTAATTATATTATTGCTAACTGCACTAAGCCATTGATTAATACTGTTATAAGCTGACTTTACATTGATTTAATTAAAAGTCTATGTCATGGTTTAACTACTGCCACCAGCACACAACCACTTACTCATTCCCTCACCTGTGAGTCTGGGGAGAAGATTAGAAGACTAAAAGCTGGAGAACTCATGGGCTGAGATAAAGACGATTGAATAGAGAAAAAAAAAAGCCACACACACAAGCAAAGCAAAACAAGGAATGAATTCACTGCTTCCCATGGGCAGGCAGGTGTTCAGCCATGCCCAGAAGAGCAGGGCCCATCATGAACAGTGACTTGGAAACACAAACACCATCATTCCAAATGTCCCCCACTTCTTCCTCCTCTCCCAGCTTTACACACTGAGCATGATGCCATACGGTCTGGAATATTCCTTTGGTCAGTTTGAGTCACATGTTCCACCTGTGTCTCCTCCCAAAATCCCAGCAGCACCATCTTCTCACCAGCACGGAAGAACGAGAAGCAGAAAAGGCCTTGGCTCTGTGTAAGCCCAGCTTTGCAATAACAAAAACATCTCTATAATATCAGCCTTGTGTTTAGCAGAGATCCAAAACACAGTCGCACACCAGCCACCATGCAGAAAATTAACTCTAGCCTTGCCAAAACCATCACAGTCTTATACTTTAGTGTTTTCTCTGTCCCTTTATGGTTTGAAAAACACTGGTTGGATTACTAGGTTAGTGCTCAATTCCAAAGTTACTTAGAGAACATTAACTGAGATTTTGCAGTCTTATAATTAAAGCTACCTGAACATTCAGATCCCATTATTTCTTTATATGGTGCATTCATAGTACTGCAAAACGTAGTCTGGGAAAGTGATATACAAACTACCAGAAGAGCTGTCATGCAATAAAAAGGAATTTGTAAAAATTAATTCTCCATATGTTTGCAAATTCCATGTTCAAACCCTAAGTATGTTACATTTACACGATGGACTAAATTTGGCTATCTGTTCCAGCTGTCACACAACTTTGTCTCAAGAAGAGCTTTAGACACATATGATACTTTCTTTCTTCCACGGATCTTTCTGCCTCTGCTTGTCGAAAAAGTGTAAGGCAGACTTTTGCCTAGATGGGAGGTGTGATGCTATCTGGTTGGGTCATCATGCTAGGGATTAGGAATTTGGGAAGCACTGAAGACCATCTCACTTCATAGTTCAGTTGTAGTCTCAGGATCTAAGTATCTAAACCTGCTTTACATTTTCTATTTGATGTCTTTTAAATACAGGTAGAGCTGCACCATGTAGAGAAGCAAGCAAAAGTTCTAGATTGGGCTCTGAAAGAACTGTATTTCTGTTATCATTGAATTGCCTTGTGGTAATTAGCAGAGACTATCAATGTCAGTGTTAACTTGGGTGAAATGACATGCTGATTCAGGTGTATTGCCTTTGATCTCTGCCCTTTTGTGGAACCTGGTGCAATTATAGTACAGACTCTGTAAACTATATAAAACAACATATGCGTTTTCCTCTATTTTACTCTGATAGGCAGTGAAGCCCAATATTTTATCTGTTTATTCTTTTCGCACTAGGCTCTTTTCATGACAGTGTTCTTCATGTGTTGCTAGGACACTGACATGTTGCAAAAGAGGGAGAAAAGTCACATCTGTGTCCTCCTTATGTCAAGACCTTTAAGGCAGAATCTGAGTCGCTAGACAGAGATATGTTTACTAAGTTGGGACCAAGAGGATATGTTCAAGGTGTCTCAAAACAGAAACTCCAACCCCTTGGAAAGGCAAGCAGGTTTTCAAATGTAAATGTCCTCAGTCAGCAGAAAGTTTAAAGGAAGCCAGGAAGGCAGAGGAGTCTGAACATTGTTAGGGGGTATTTTGTTTACATATGGAATGACAAAAGCACCATTCAATGCAAAGAGTGAGACAAATTGTCTTGCTCAGAAAGAAAAGCAGAGTATACGTGCACCTGTTACAGAACACTCAACACCGCAGTAAAGTTTACCAGCTAAATTAGGGTGCTTTCTTTAAAAAATTCTCTTTATTAACTCCTCAGTCATTAAAATCCTTCCCATTTTTGTTGCACCAGTCTTGAATTAACAGTCTTGTGAATTCTTTGCTCTCTATTTCATGGGAAGGTTTTACACAAAAATAGAACTGGGCTTGTTTGCTGCCAAATTTGATTCAAGCACCTGCTCACAGGTACAGCAGACAGAGGTATGTGAGCAAATGTACAAACGTGGAAGGTGATTAGAAAGAAAAGACATGTAATTTGCAGCATGCCTGTAGATGAGAGATGATATATAGAGCAGCAGCAGGGATAAAAAGTACACATATGCACACAAGCATGCAATGGGACATGAAAAGTTAAATCATGTCTCAAAGTCCTACTAGTATCAAAGCCAATGGTTGACTTGTTAGTGGTTGGTATAGTAAGAGCTTTTGAAGGGACAAAGAATAATTGTGATTCTAAAATTAATGGTGGGAAATCTGGTAAAGTACATCTAAAAGAGAAAGGTGTGTGATTTCTTAATAGTTTATTATTAAAGCAAGAATTCAAAAAAACCAAGGGCCACTGTAGAGATTAAAGAGATTTTTATCCTAAATGTCACTAAACTGAAATCAACAGCAGGCACAGAATACTTAAAATGCGAACAAATACATTTATCATTTTAAAGAAATTAGTAACAGAAAATCTGAGAGATAATCCAATTAAATTTTCGTAAAAGTACGTTGCATGAATTGTAACTAGTCTAATGTATATAAAACATGACCTTTCAATGAAAAGCAATGAAGTTGCCAAATAAACCAATGATTTTCTTAAATAAACTGTATTGCAAATTTGTGGAGTGCAACAAGTCAATGTATTTCATTAGTCAACAAAAACACCTAAGAGCTGCAAAAAAATTCATTATGTACATAACTCAGTATAGCCCACCAAAATGCATAAGCCTATTTTTTTTCATTGCATCTTTACATTTGCTTGGTATCTGGAATGGAATTGTTTGTGCTGCTTTAAAAACAGGGGGGAAAAAATCCCGAAATAAACAAAAGCCATATTTATCTATTCTGATGGGATTTGAAACATATATATACTTAAAATGTCTGGTTTTTAGTCTGGGTGTATCCAATTTGCAGCAACTCTTTCATGCAAAGAGGAAATTAAGGAGCAGATTGCTAAATGGAATATAAACATGATTTCACTCAGGCTTGCTAATACATCAGGATGAAAGCCGACACTCTCCCTTATTTAAAATTATTCTAAACAGTGCATGTCAAATATTTTAGACATTATTGCAAATGGCTGTCACATAAAATGTAAAAGGGCTCCACATATATTCGGCATGGCTTTACTGTCTGAATGCGTGAATCTCTATAGTGACACAAAATTGCTACCCTGTCAGCATGTAAAAGGACGGATCATTTAATCTCTTTAGTGATGAAGTTTCAAATCCACAAAGCACAAGCTATCAGTCCTTTGAGATGATTATGATGCCTCGAACCTGACAGCTTGTGATGACAGCTTTCACAAATTCTGGAAATCAAATTGTTCCTGCATCTAACAGAAGAAGGCAGGTGTGTACATAACAGAAATGGATGAGGTTAAACATCGGGATAGTGTGATCTTCATGTTCAGTGTAATTGTTAAAATTCATACCAGGGAAAATTATAGATTTTGGTTTTGAACCTCTTCATGATATACACAGATGAGGGCACCAATAACCCATATGGGTAAAAGGTTTGCCAGGAAAGGAATATCAAGATAAACAGATGGCTGTACCATTGCCATATGGCTCCTCGGAAATTGGACGACGCCGTGGCACTTTGCCACAAGATTGATCTAGTGTTATTTCTGTGCCAATATTTTAAGCAATGCAAGGAAAGAATACATAACTATCTGTAATTAGCCATGTTATGTAAATATATAAAATACCTAACTGGTTTATGGGAAATTTTGTTGACTGATATATTTCTGAAATACAGATAGCAATTCACTGGAAAATTATCTGCTTCAGCTCTTTATTTTTGATACGTTTTACTCAGAAAAAAATGTGTTAAATAAACTAAGTTGCTGTGCTGATGAGGCTTAATTTCACAGTTTATCTCTCTGCACAGAACAAAGAAATTGTCTCTGAAACATGGTGTTAGCAGTGCTAAAAAAGCAAAGGAAAGCAGAAGGAAACTACAGACCATTCAAAATAAGGTCAATAATTCCAAAACTCATCTCAGCTGGATAGCTGCATACATAACCAAATTATTCAGATATGACCTTGTACCCAAGGTCAGAGGTTTGATGTTATCATAGAATGAGTTTTTAGTAGGACTTTCTGATGGTTCCAACACTTCTGGCTATCTGACATATCTGGTGTATTTTCATATATGCTGCACTCAGTCAGGATTTTGCACTGACCCTTAGTTTTGATTCATATTGTATTGTTTTAAAAAATAAATAGAAGTATAGCACTACGTACAGACATGCAGAAGAGTACAACACAGAGGGTATTTCCACTTCATAGAATGGTAACGTGGCTTCTGATATTATAATAGCAATAATAGGACTTATAAAAACAAATTTAGGGAACAATAAGTAAATTCTATTATATTATTTTTATACTTAAATCCAAAGCACAAAGCTTACATTTTTATTAATAAATTATACTTTGGGCAGATCAGAAGGAAAGCTTCACTTATAAGGATTCTAATATCTCTTTGAAAACTGCATTAAAGAGTACCTAATATTCAAAACCATCAGCATGTCTTTAGGGCAAAAAATCAAGCAAGAAGACACAGAAATAAATCCAAAACAAAAGAAAAGTTAAAAACTCAAAAACCTCCATGTCATTCTTCAATGATATTTCCTCCAGCATTTCAGTTAGTAGTTATTCCTTCCTAGCATTTAGAAATTTTGAGTATTCCTTCAGCTAAAATTAGCACTCAACCTTATTCTCTCTTATTTCAATTCCTTGCCTGTAAACCATAAACATAAAATCACAGAGCAGTAGAAACAACCTGAAGATAGATTTCAAAATTGACTTGTGGTATTCTAGCCATGGTGGAGTTTTTCTTGTGTAAGGAAATAAATGGAGAGCAGCTGGGGAAAAATAAAGCAAAACAAAACCCCAAAACACTAGAAAGTGGAAATATATTAGAAGAGCACATTGCTGACCTTAAAAGTTAGCTAGCAATTTTACACAACTCCTGTTACTCTGAGCAAGCTATCCTGACACAGGTTGCCCTCACAGAAGCTTTAGAGAACCCCTTCAGACAGTTCCTTTTAGAAACCCTAGAGGTTTTCAGAGGATCTATGCACACTTCAAAGTTTTGATCACTTGAGCTTCTCAGTGGCCACACAACTGCCTAGCCTGCAGTACAGGCATTTTTTTGACTCTTCGTTTCCCTGAAGTATTGTAGGCTTCAGGGGAAATTTCAGCCATAGCTTTGAAGCACAGAGATAGTTGAGCTGCTGTTGAAAGCTCTGTGGGGTTTTTTTTGCACTTGGCAAAGTGTTTTTCATGCACTTGCATTCTTTTCTTTAACAGGTCTCGCATCCTTACCCACATTTCATTAGAAAATTAGTTCTACTGCAGAATATTCAGGAGAAAGACCAAGGCACATTAGAATTTCAATTTTTTTACTGAGATATCAAGGCTTTTGACAGACAAATAGTAAGTTGACCACATCTTTTGGCATAAATTGATAACAGGTCTTCAAAACCAGCTTGCTCTCCCATCTAATTATTGTTACTGTGAGATAATGTTAAATTCCATTTGTATAATACTATATTCAGCTATATTCAGCAGATTTGTTCCACTAGGCTGGCTCAACAACAGCTCTTGTCACAGTTTTTTAACACCTTATTCAAGGGAGGAAAAGTAGGAGGGAAAAGAAAGAAGGCAGAAAATGAGAAGAGGATTGAGAAAAGGAGTAAACTTGTAGGGAACCTAACTTAGTTGATTATTGTGGCTTGTCTATTCAGTACAACAAGAACTGTCTGCTCTTAAAGGAAAATACCTTAGGCATAATAAAAGTCATCTTTCAAAAACAAGATGCTGCATTTAGGGGCCAATACATAGGCATCTGTAAGAATCTAATTTTAAATTTTCACCAGAATTCTTTCCACTTTGAACCTGGGAGGCAAGAAAAGAACCCATTATAAAAACAGTATGTTTACTTAATGGGAATACAACCTCCCTTTTCCCTAAACATTTTCTCTCAAAATAGTTTTGTTCAAATGACACATATCCTTGAGATGTTTTCGTTTAGTGAACTATTAATGCCTTACTTTTAGCTAGAAAGGTTTTCACTAGTGTTACTGGTATGTTTGTGAGCCATTCGTTCAGTGTGCTGTAGCCTGAAAACTGTATTTTGGCTGCTCGAAATTTAGATAGTTAGTTTACAGCTTAATCAGAAAATGGGCTCCAGGATGACCTTACCTAGGCAGAAGACTGAGTACTGCTTGGATCACCTATTTGCAGCAATGATTAGACTGGACAAGAGAATAGACATTAGTAGCCATCTTAGGGAATAAAGTGATATTTTTCTGGGAATATATAAATTGAGCTACTTATCATACTACAATGAGGCCAGAAGGAAAATTACTTCCTATTGCTATACTGGAAGGAAAATAAGGGAAAGCCTATTTGACTAAAGGACGATGTTAGCACAATAATTGGTTATAACCTGACTGTTGAATGCTTTCTGTCTGGTAGTAAGAATCCTTGAGCTCTAAAATAGATTGCATAGGGTGCTAAAGGAAAGTTTTTACTGCAAGCTTTAAAGAGCAGCGTAGACAAATGGTTTTGAGCACTGTGATCCAGACCTTATGGGTAAAGACTAGATAACTTGACAATCTCTGAATCTTCCTTCCAGCTTTATTTCTGTGATATGATTTCATACAAGACCAGAAGATTGGACCAAGTTTGGTGATCAAATTATTGCTTCCAAAACTGCATTGTTATTGTTAAGACAAATAAAAATCTCCAAGCTACTTTTTAACTGTCAGAAGACTGTATCTTCTGACAAAATTTTTAGCTATGCTGCCCAGAATGGATATTTTCACATGTACAACTAATGGGACACTTTTCAGAAAGTTTTCAGGTCCCACAAGCAATCTTTCATAGAAACTGGGAGAAAGGGAAAACTTTTAAAGGTATGTTTCAGGGGGTAAGCTGCATAAAAAACCAACCAACCAACCAACCAAACCCCTAATCACGTGCAAGCTTGAAAAAGTAAAAAAGGAGCTTCAGAAGGCTTTGTCCATCCCCAGATAGGAGTATTTTCCCACATCACATGATGCTACTTTAGGATTAAGACCTAATTCTGAGATAAATTTTCTTGAAGATCTATATAATTCAAGGTTTATCTACTTTAATCCCTAGGTGCTACTATCTACACTATTAAAAGATATTCTGTGAATTGTATTGTTATAGGTTTCTTACATTACCCTGCCTTTTAGTTATGTTCCCATAGCACCATAGATCTAATCAAAACCAGAATCTGTTAATACATAGTTATAGGCAAAACAATTATTTCAAAGAGTGAGGGTAGTGGAGTTAAGTAGTATCTGTAGCGGAATTAACAACTACAACCAAGACTATTTCCTTCAAATTAGGACTTACTCAGAAAATTATTTATGGGCAGCAATTATACTTTTCAGTTTGTGTATCTACAGTCTTTGTTGTGTGGGATCTTCATACCCTTGGCTGAATTTGTGTACTTGCCATCAGGATTCTTATTGCTTCAGTTGCGGCTAAGGTCCAGAAACCTGTATCTCCTAAAATGGAATTTTGCTTTGTATGAGGAGCCAATAATGTCTATTTTATAGTATTCAAGACCACTTAAATTTTGGGAATATTATCTGCACTCCTTTTGTAGAAAGAAGGTACTATAGAGATTAAAAATTGTCTGTGGGATGTTTCCATCAATTTCTTTTCTTGACTGGAGCAGGGACTTGCCCTCTGTGACTGAACCTAGGGAAAATGCCTGTAATATCTTAGCAGCACATAACAAGCTGTGGATAAATGAAATCCTCAACAGTAGCAGCTCTCAGTTAGCTATACCCAGAAGCAGCAGGAGGATTCTTGAGATGTAGAAAGCTTTGCTACAGATGCCTAAGGACAGAGTGCTGGGATACCTAGGGTTTTCAAAGATAGTATGCTGTATTAGAAATTGGCTTTTTGTTTGGTTTTCAGCTTAGGCTATAAAACTCTCTTTGTGTTTAGAGGAAACTTATTTTCATACATTTGGTGGTTTTGTGCTTTTTTTAACTTCTAAGAAATGTCTAAAATTAATTAAGTATCTGTTTTCTTCTTTGTTTGAAGCAACTTTTACTTTTAAACAGCTGTTTAGCCTATGATAATAGTCTTCCTCCTGGGAAAGCAGTTCATCTCTGTTGCCAGATTCCATTACCTTAGGATGGGTTGTTTTAAATTACTACATGGAAAAGTTCTGCTCCTACATATTTGTGTCTGTTTGACTGTTTCTTACTCTCTGGCATATTGGCACAATTCTTGTTATGTTTATTAAGCTGTTAAGCACTTGTTAGAGCTTTGCCACTAATTGACCTTTTGCTTGGGGAAATGTAAGAGATGAGATATGAATGGAGTGGTTAAGTTCATTCAGCTTTCCTTTTTCCCATTTGCCTGTGCATATACCTTCTTCATTGTTTCAATTCTTGTGTCCTAGAAAAAGAAAGACCAGAGAGTATTATTAAACACAAGAGAATGCAGAAGGCATTTCCTCAGCTTCTACTAGAGAATGGGATGGAAGTTCTCCAGAGCCTGAGAGAAAACCCTGTAATGAAGGAGGCAGAAATTACAGGGTTTGCAGTGCTCTTACTCCTTTTGTTTTCCTCGGGTTTTTGTTTTGATGAAAATGATAGGGTTTTTTATAAGCAGCTTTAACAATTCTGTATGAGAATAAATCACTCAAGAAAATCTTCCTCTTCTACTTTATCACTACCCTCTAATGTAGTCCATGCATCCTGGACAAATGTTTTGTCTCTCACTTTTTCAAGAAAATGTTATTTATAGGAACAAATGTTTTAAATCAAAGATTCAGGAAGATGCCAAACCCTTTTTCTACTGCAAAATAGCAAATAGCAAGCAAGAAGTTAGTTTTATGCAAAGTCAAAGAGATCTTTTCCTTATTATTTTCTGTTAAAACAGCTTAGGATCTGCAAACCATTGCCTGCTACCTCATTAGTTTTGGAAAAAAATAGTCAAAGGCCTTGATCTCTGGATCAGCTCAATTATTTAAAATAGTTCATTTTTCTGGTTAAAAATGTATTGATTTTTTATCTCCATTCCTGAACATCTGTCTACAGCATCTCCCCTTTAGCAACAGTTACTGAAGAGAGAGAAAATCAACTTGAGAATGGAAACATGTGACTATCTTCCAGGTGAAGAAGCTATGCAGAGCTACAATCCTAGGTTCAAGTTTTAATTCTCTTTCATACAGCTTCCACTTTCCTGGTTTCCATCATTAAGAAAGCTCTCTGTCTTGAGTAATTTATGTTCCTTATTTTTGCAATCTTAGTTTCGTTTCTATGTGGGTAATCATGGTGTTGCATCATAGGACATGTAAGCAGTAAGATAATATGACAAAATGGGTATCATGTGCATCAAAATTAAAAAAGTTTTGTTTTCTTTCCATTACACTAAACAGGTTTTTTTTGGTGAAGACTAATTCCAAAGATGTCTGTTGAACTTTACATCTTCTCTCACTTAATTTTTTTCAGCTATGCAGTCACAGTGGCTAAGACTTTGTGGATGACACTTTCAGAAATGTTCAAAGTTAGCTTCCTGCTGCTTCATTAAATGATTGGCTTTTTGCAGCAGAACTGTAATAAGAGTCGGCACTTCCACCTCCTTGCAAGAACTCCAGTTCACACAAAAACAACCTGGAATGATCTGATCTCATAATTCAGAGTCTCTGGTCCACAGAACCTTGGAAGGTCCCAAAGGTGTCCTGCAAGCCCCACTTACATGAAGGCACATGAGAATTAATCTTCACTCTGCGTTCAAGGAATTGGATTTTAGTCAACACTGAGAAGGTGTTTCTGCATTTATATCAAATTTTCAAGTATACTTGTTAACCACTTTAAAAAAGACAGAGTTTACCACAGAGATCGGCCTTAGATTCCATGACTAAAGGGAAGCCGGAATGCTTGTAAAAGATTACAGGCAGTAGGAGTAACATTAGTTGACAGGTACTTTAGGAAGCTATCTGGTTCTGCAACTGTTGAACAGTTCATCTTCCAATATCACATGCTAGAAGGTTGTTGTTAAAAGATAGCTGGGCCTTTCTGTATTCCTCTTTATTACTTTTCAGGAGTGGATTAATGAAAGCTGAGGCCTGGTGAGACCGGAGGGGGTGAGCAACGTGATCTGACCCAGTGTGGGTTTAACACACGTTCTGGTTTATTTCTTAAGATGGCAGTTTATATACAGCAGGAATGGTTTACAGTTAATGAGTACATCCTATTGGTGAGCCCATGGAGAAATATGTAAACCAACTACAGTTAAAGCAGCAATGGTGTGCTCAGTGCAGTTGCTCTATTCCACAGTAGTTCCACTTTAAGCTACGTGCTACAGATAAGCAACCTTATCTTGCTGCACGTAGCAGGCCCTGCTCTGAGGCCTGGTTGGAATAGCTCACCTTCTAGTCTCTAAGTCCTTCTGTTCTGCTACAGATTAATGTTTGCCTAAAAGAATTAGTGAACCTAATTTATAAATCCTTTCGTTCTCTTCTAATTAGGAAAAAAAAAAAAAAAAAGGGAAATATAATTAGCAATATTTCAGTTCAGAACTTGAAGACTGGGACCTGGATGACATAGATCTTATTGCTGGCTTTTAAAGATACTCAGTTCATGTAAATTGTACTTATTTTTGATCATTCTTGTAATAGCAATATTATAGCAATAATTAAGAGCCAGTTTAAAACAAGCCTCCGTGGTGCTGGGTAGTATGCAAAGTATCAGTAGGTCTTCCTTTATCAAACTTCAGGGGATAGAGAAAGGAAATGGGAGTTGTCTCACAGAAGGAACCACTGCAAGCCAATAAATGTTGTTTCACTAACTTTTTCATATCTTTCTCTTTAGTCATTTACTTCAGAGACAATAAACACCGGCAAAAAAGGAAACTAAACAGGGTAACAGGGCTGGAAGAGAGTATAAATGGAATTAAGCAGGTATGAAGAGACTGTGAGGAAAATAAATGAAGCAATTACTGAGACAGCAAGTCAGCTAAACCTACAGATCCAGTGAATGTTTAGGTGACCATGACTTGACTGGTTCTCTGCCAATGACCAGGTATTATTCCCTTCTGCTATGTGATTTTGACAATCAGCTCTAATTTCAAATGATTCTACTTTTGTGAAAACTATGGAAAATAGAAACCTTTTCTTTCCCTTTTTATGGAGGTTTTGGTCTTCCCATTTGGAGTCCTCTCCAATTAACAAAAAACATCTTTCAAAGTAGAATGCCAACCTAGAGATTGAACATGAAACTACTAATCAAAATCCAATCTAAATACAAAAATATTTTTTAAGAAGACAGCAGGGAAAATAAACATCAAGATTCCTGAAAGTCCTGATTGATTCCTGTACAATCCTTTTCATCCATAACTGATATTTCCAAAAATGCTATGTCAGCAGTGATATTATAAAGCTGTGAATTCTAGAGTGTTTTTAAATCTGTTTATTTTGTCAAAATTCTTTCTTTTCTAAGGTACTTCTAGGTGTAAAGCACTATATAAGCAATGCTATCTATATGTATTTATGTATCCAGTATACAAAATGCGTATGAAATGGCAAAAAAGAAATAAAAGCTAAAAAAAACCCATTATGAGCGTCCATCATGCATTTATTCCTTAGACCTTGCAACTTCTGGAATATCAGTCAAAGCTGTAGCAAAGGGACATCTGATTGCTGATATCATCTTCACTGCCATTCTTTCTATCTTCTGTAAACCAGCATTACTGGGGTACTGTCTAGAAAAAATGTACTTGAAAATCTGAAGTGGTTCCTCTCACAGGGCAGGAAGGGAGGTATCTAGCAACTCTTACGAACAAACATTGTTACACCAGTTTCTGGCCTTCTCCCAGAAAATTTCATCCATTGAAGTCAATTCATATTTACAACACAGGAAATGGAAATAGAGCTTTTAAACTCTCAGTCAGTGCACACTGTGGAAATGATCCTTTAAAGTTATAGAGGTACAACCTGACGCAGCTTTTTTCTGCCGCTACTTAGGCATCCTCTGTAATGGCTCATCTGTCTGGTTACCAGGTCCTTTGTCTTAAATTGTTACTCTGTGCTTGTTACTTCATCACATTACTCTGAAAGGTCTGCTTGCTATATGAACTGACACATTCCACATATGCTGGATACTTATAGAACAATTGTTATAATAAAAAATAATAATTTTGGCTTATGGTGTTATTTTACAAAGTGGGAGGGCTGCACTAGTCAGTGAGCAGAGTTTCAGCTTGCAAGAGATTGTATCATTCTGCTAGCTATGCTTTCCTGTTTTAAATATAAAAGAGTCTTTGTCTTGCAGACATTAGAAAGGTGACTGTATTCCCATTTGAAAGTTGCAATTAAGAGTTTTTTAATCCTATTCAAATGTTGCATGTTCACTAAATTTTCTTTCACAGATTAATGCCATGTATTATTTTAAATAATCTTAAATAAATTATTAGGATGGAGAGGAATGTTCCTTTTTTTGGCATGCAAAAACAACTGTTTGTACTGTATTATTTTTTGGTTTCATACACTGGTTGTTAAAAACATTTTTGAATGTTGAAATGCATTTTCCTCTGTGAAATGTACTGGAAAGATATGAAACCTGAGCTTTTTAAATTATTTTCCCAGGGAAGAATAAGCATAATGTCACACGGGCTTGCTGAATCTGCAGAGAGCTCCCCACAACTGGAAAACTGCACCAGCAATTCTTGCAGCCAGCTGAGGTTTGACTCACTTGTTTCACCTGAGATGTATGGAGAAAACTTCCTGATTATTCATGAACTCACACTAGTAACAATGCTTTTACCATTAAAATACAAAAATACTTCAAATTATTGATAATTTACCCTTAGAAAAAGAATTTTCTCCCTGTAAAATCCGGCAAAATTTAAAACAGAGACTACAAAATGGTTCAAAAAGAGAGCTGAAGAAAAATGAGGGATTTTCTCATTTTCGAATGATACAAAGAACCTTCCTCTGTGATTATCTGTGGGAACACATTATTGAATATAGCTTCTTACGTATGTAGATCAGACACCTGATATGTTGTGGATAGGTTGTATCTATGGCAAAATTATTTGCAATAACTTGGGAGGCAGAAAAATTTTATTCTTTATCATAATTTCTTTATTTTTCTTTGTGATTTGCCTGCAAAAAAACCCCACTTGTTTAATCACAAACACTGGGTCAGACACTCCTGCAAAAATAGCACAATTGTAATGTGGGTTTAAATTGGATGTTTTATCTGTAATTTGACGTATTGTGTAACCAGACATATGCTGCATCAACTGCTTGGATACAGGGTAACCATTAAAAACTCTAGTTAGGGCATAAGGAAGCCTTTTGTGTCATTTGTGACATTTACAGACTGTATTTGGTACAACTGTAAGAAATCCAGCTGGTTCTGCCTATTTCTGCCCTTTCATATAGATCCAAGTCCAGAGCCTAAAATTATTCAAACTTCAATTCAGTCTTTGAGTCCAGAGCTGGTTTTTTTCAATTGAATTACAGCAATGGGTGTCTAAACGGCTTCAATTTTCTTCAGATTTAAGACAGTGTTAAAACACCTTGACCTATCTGGCCTCCCAGAAAAAATCCCCTTTGACTTCTCTTGCCACCGTCACAGGTTTATCCTGTAGTGTTATTTTGGGACCCTAATATAGGGTTCTGCCTTGTAGCCAAAACTTCTGGTTTCTGTAGTTATTCAGGTTATCTCTTGGGTGAATTGGGGCCTCACTTGACCTGTCATTTTCCCTCTCGGTGTCCCAGGATGGAGGAAATACTCCAGGAAACATATTATTTTCTGGACTAGCTAAATTTTTATCTGGAAAATCTTTAATAATAATAATAACAATAATAATAAAATATTTCTTTCCACAGAGCTAAAGAGGCCCATTACACTTGGGATAAGAGGAATTCTAGGGCTAATTACCTTTTTTTAACTATGGAAATTAGCATAGCAGATGGATCACTGAAATCTTTTATACTAGACTTGGTTCATATACAATTTTTTCTTATGTAATTGCACTCTTCTAAATACAGCATAACAATTTACCCCCCAAAAAATTAGAAAAAAAAATAGTGCTAGATTCTGTATGGACTTGCTCAGGTTGTAATTTTTACATGCTCTTTTTTGAAGTATTCTTGTGTGATGTTCCTATTTTGAAAACAGTCTCTACAGTCTACCTTCTCCAGACTAGAATATTTTGCTACAGGTAAACAAAATATGAAAAGCCACAGTCTACTTAAAAACAGTTGATGCATGGAAATCAAGAAAGAATATTTTTATTATGAAGGCTTTATTATCTGTTAATGTCAAGAAATGTTGTGAGAGTAAGGGAATTTTTCAACCACATATCAGATTTTCTCACAATTGCTGCTTGCTTTTCAAGACAAGTTTTTTGCATCTCACAATTAGGAATTTTTCTCTTCATTAAAAAACAAAAATCCCAGATGCTTCTGAAACTAAAATGTGCAATCAATTTAATTCTCCTGGGAAAGAACAAAATATCTCTTTTCTTCCTCAGGCATCTTTCAGTGTTAGTCACAAGTATTTAAAGACACGATGGTAACTGAAAGAGAGAGTTTAGACTGTTGTGGTTTATCTAAAAGGGGAGTTTTACAGTTTTATGTCATAAATAGTCTCCTCCCACTACTGAGATGCCTGTAACTCAGGCAAAGGAAACTCTGAAAGTGCATTTTTTCTTTTTTTTGATCATCCATCTTCTGGTTTAAAAAGGCTGATATCTATAAAAGCATCATTTTGGGTAGACGCGGAGAGTGGAAAAGAGAATTAAATTTACATGCTTGAGGCACACATGGTAGAAAAGCCCTCTTTTTATGTTTTCTTCTTCAGGGACAAGGTAGTTCGTGTATAAAACCTGGTGTGCAGCTTGGTCCTCATTGCTCACTTTTGTTTAGGCATCCTTGATAGAACTATATGGAACTTATATAATACAAAACAAGTATTTATTAGTATACCATGTCAATATTTAGGACCAATATTCTAAAAATAAAAGCATGAATGTGCTCCTTACCTGCTCAACAGGCACCAGAAAAGCCTGGGCAAGTGGCCTCTGGTCTATTCCAGTTGTATCATCCATACATTGCTAGGCTTTGTGACAAAAGCTCATCTGCATCCCTACAAAGGAGAATGCAGAGATAAAATTTGGAGTGAGGGGGTCCAAACAAACCCTCACCTTCTTTCCAAGCCCATCACAGGAGTCATAGATCCATCAGACGCTCATCTTCACAAGTGCAGAGATGCACAAAGTCATTCAGCCAAACAAGTGGCTGGCTCTGTCCTACAGCCAGCCCACTGCGCCACACCAGAGTGAGACAATGCAGGGGCACCTTTTGTTTTGAGGGAGGTCAGTGCTTAAGGCTGTGAAACACATTAAGAGATGCAGAGGAAATGTATTTCAAGATTTCACAAGAAATTTTACAGCTATATTTAGGGGAAGGATCTAAGTGGTTTGAGAAGGAATAAGTGTGGGGAAATAGAGACGTAAGGCAATTAAAAAGACCTGATCATGTGTTGTTTTCTGGCTGATTGGTTGGACAGCTGTCTGTTCCCCAAATCTAGCCACTACAGTCTGTCTTATACATTAAATTTCTAACTCTTTCCCATAGGCAGGATCACAGGAGTAACTGGCTGTGAGGGGGACCAGTGCAGTTGTGGGCAGCTGCTGGTGACCCATGACACCATGAGATCTGGGTGTCTCTAGAGATGAAACCCCAGTGCAAGTGCATGTTTAAGGGGAGGAGCACAGAGGGGATGTCTACTGGGGGCCAAACATGGCACAGGGGGTTCCGGGTGTGGGACCAGAGTCATCAGTGCCAGGAGCCAGAGTGGGCTTACAGCCTCCGAGATTTGCATGTCCAGCTGGTAGCAACTGATAACAAGTGGCCCTACCCACCAAAATACATTCTTCTCTATCACCAACTGGTCCTCAACTCAAAACATTGATTTTTTTTTTATTTCAAAGAACAATTGTCTTCCAAAACTGATAGTGTGCTATAGGTTTTCAAGTTTTTCCTTATACTTTGAATTATTATTACCAATTTTAGAAACTAAATTCTGTTTTTATTTTCACTGCTCTTGTCTTACATGGCTTTGACTTATGTATTTGCACAGTTCAGTTTTGTTCATTAGAGCTGACTCAAAAGTCATGCTGTTGTGCTTCACAAAGCACAAATTTGCAGACAGCTGAACCTGTGAGCTGTGAGTTGCATATACAGATTCTTTCTACATCAATTTGACTACTTTTTATTTCCTGGATTTTACTTCATGCTCTTTTAGGCAATTATATATTTATGTATTTTCCATCTCTTATCACTTATCTCTTAAAATACCTGTACCCACTTATTTGATCTTAGCTTCCACCATGTCACTAATATAGTAATTCCCTAGATATTAGAGATTATACAGAGGTACAGTATTTTCCTTATAGGTAATGTAAAACCTCTTCACTTTTTGTATGACAATTAGGGCTGCCCAAATGTTGAAATATATGTTGGGGGATTCATATATTTGCTATTCAAAACACAGAGAGGAAAGAAGGAGGTGAAACTGCTTATAAAAACCAAAACAAAACATTTCTTCTGCAGAGGGGGAACTCTAAAAAGCAGCACACACAGTTTGAGCATTAGTGATTAGGTAGTACTTTCAAGCCTATTTGTTTTGAAAAATCTGTCCTTCCTACACAGTACCCTTCAGGATGCAATGTAAATTGAACTGCGGGGCACTCTATAGCAAATCTACAGTCATTATCTCTAAGTTGATTCTGTCTGGTGCCTCATAACTTTTCAGAGGTACATATGAAGCTCCTCTCATAAAAGCTATTACTTTGTCTCCACGATACCTGTTGATATAAGATGATGAAATAAAGATGATTACTCATCCCAGCAGGCACCTGCTTTGACCTTGTTGTGTGTAGTTTATCACAAACATTGCTGTGTGGTATTTCAAGTCGAAAATTAGGCAGATGCAAGAACATAACATATGCCACTGGGCCATTTTATATCTTCTGGCAGTACACACGAGAAGTTTATAATGCCACAAAAGCAACATTATACAGATGATACAGCAAATTTAAACTAAACCCACTGCTAAAATTGGTCCAGATGAAAATAGGACCTAACTACTTACTTTCTCACTTTGAGAACAGACATTTTGCAGAGACCACAGTGAAAAAACAGAACAGAACAGAAAATAGAAAAAAAAAAAGTATATATTTTTTACATTAATCCAAACGGCCAAGATACTTTTGTCAACATTGATGTACACTTATAGTTAAGGTTATTTTCTAAAGATACATTTCTATAATTTGAGGAGAAATAAACAATTTTTCAATGAAAAATGTTAACATCTTCAAATATATAATTTTTCCCTTTCCTTTTCTGAGCAAGGCACAAATAGGATAAAAACAGAAAAAAATTATAAATATAGCAAATACAACTTTAAATATAAAATACTTATCTGGAGATAAAATCTTGTCTCCAGACTTGTCCAGGAACATATGCCATAAGGATTTCACTCATCCAATAAAATCAGATAGATTACAAAACCTTCCTTTTTTGCTAGAGTTATCTTATGACACTTTTCTAAAGCCACAGTGGTTTCCTCCTCTGATTTGCAACTTTTAACACTGCTCTTTAGAAGCTCCAGACAAATTCAACAGAAGAAACAAAGGCAGTAGAACTGGAAAAATGGAAGACTCATAACATCTATGTTTTATTTCAGAAAACAGCTGTATTTCAGGAGACAACTCAACTCCTGGAATGTTACTGGTTAAACAACAGAGAAAATTGTATTAATGTAAGATATTTTTTCCTGACATTTGGATGATTAATATATTCAGAAGTGACAAAAAAATACCATAATGAGCCTTTGAGATACCTTCAGCAACTGCATTTTCCAGCTAGACCAACATCTGAATAAAGACCCTGAGATTAGCTCAGCTGATTAGAGCATGGTGTTAACACCAAAGGTGTGTGTTCAATCCATCCATATGTTGGACTTGAGTTGGACTTGAGTATCTTTCTAGGTCCCTTCCATCTCAGAATATTCTGTGATCTGGAAACAATAACAAGCCATGTTTTAAAGTCATTGTAAGGCATTCACATAAATCAAAGTGCCCTGAGAAGCATTCAGGTGTGTTTGCTAAAGTGTGACAAAAATAAAATTTAGATGTTTATGAACTTAAAAGTGTTAAAATCTCTCTACTTCCCTGATTAGCAGAATAAATGTGTTACTCTTCTCCCACATGCCAGTCTATATTTCTAAATAGTACATATGGACTGCATGAATAAAAACTGGACTCTAAAACTGCAATCTAAGCAAGATTTACACATCCTATTGATTTTCAATGACACACTTCTTAGACCAGTCTGCTACGTGGAAAAGCTCATCCCAAATCCTGAGACTGAGTTTTGAGCAGTAAATGGAGATCTATAAATGCCTTGCCTTCAAATAAATTTAAAATTTTTGTAGTATACATTAAGATAGGGTAATTTTATCAAGCCTATATCCTCTTGTCCAGGCTAAACTGTTGACCTTTATTTTCTTAGTATTTTTCTACAATCTTTCTGTAAAGAAGCTTGAAAGAGAGGTCACTTTCAAAGGACAATTCATGTTGTCCTAAAATGTGTTTCTGGAAGAGTAAGATCAAATCCTATTCCTAATTACTTCTAATATGCTCCACAAACAGCATTGTGGGTTCCTGGTTTGATATTGGCCTAATTCCAGCCAGAGCACTAGAACTGTGTGCAGCACAGCATTGCATCATACCTTATATACCCTTAGACCTTTTTCAGTTTCCATTTAATTAAAGAGAGGCTTTCATAGATGCTTAAAAAAAAAAGCCCACTGCATTAATAGCCCTCTCTTTTACCCTAATTCATACTGTGAAAAATGCTACCTTTGTAACAATCAGCATTTTTAGCAATTTTCTTGTTTACAAAGAAGACTCTGCTAATCCGATGCTCATCATCTAATTTAATCTAAGAACTGGTTTTTCTTAAAGAGTTTATGTTCCTGACTTTCTACAGGTGTATTATATCCCCGATCATTTTCTTAACTGGATCTTCACAGAAAAAAATGTTATCAAAGAAATAGCTACACATCCTGGCCATATTATTGCAAAAGTCAAATTGAAAAATAAGAGCACAACAGTTCAATGGGATAGGAGCTTATATTCACATTTTAGCTGATGCCATTACTTCACTGTGTTTATTCATTGGACAATATTAATGGAACAATGCCTCCTACTTGTAGAAAAAGAAAAGAAGGAATATAGAGAGAATAAAGCTTAAATCTTCCATGAATATTTCAATCAGCTCCTGCCTTCTGTTTTCACATCTCAAATTTCCTTATTCCACTAACAATCTTGCTGGAAATCAATGAAATTTAAAGGCAGCAGACCTAATCTTTAATGAAAATACATAAAAACAATTATGAAAAACAAAATTTGGTAACCATTATACACAACTACAATAGAAGTCTCCCACTCCAAGACAAGTGCATGCAGAAATAGTCATGATCTTATAAGTCATACAGATCTTATACATCAGCCCTGTATAGAAAAGACAGATTTTATAGTTGTAACTGGAGAGTATATTGTGGAATATTTCAAACAAAAGAACTAACTAGTAATAATTGCTCTGTGTATTCAGTAAGCAAGAACACTGTGTGAACATTTTATTAATGTTGCCAGAATAATTGTAAAGCACAGATGGCTTGCCCCAAGACTCACACAAGACAATAATATAGGGTAGTTAATATATGAAAGATTGTTCATCATGTCATATTCTTTTCTTGAGGAGATATTTTAGGTCCTGTATAGGGGTAATAGCACTTAAAGATAGTGAGAAAAGATATTTTAAAAAGAATATAACTGGGGAAAAATATGGAAATCAAGAACGGTATGTCTGTTTAAATCAGCCTGTAATGCACCACAAGAAGGTTTTGCTGAAAACACAAAGCTGCTTAGGGAACAGGATAACTGAAACAAGTTTTTATAATTTTTGGGAGCCGACATACAACCTATTTAAGTCACCCCCCACTTTTTCCTTCACTTGCCACATAAATTCTAAGTATCTTCACCTGGAAACACCATGTTACATTTGACAAAAAA
>VXBR01012230.1:666836-720252 GCA_013400215.1 Cisticola juncidis | reverse complement strand
AAAAAAAAAAAAAAAAGAAAATATTTGGAAAAGCAGTAACCTTTATTTTAGAGACTGCTTTTATGTGCATTCACGCATGCTCTATATTCCCAGTTGGTTCAATCCAAATACCTGAAACATTAGAGTTGTCACGAGGAAAACAGAACCACAATGGATACTGAGAAAAGTGAGGTGGTTTTAATTCAGAGATGTGTCCCAACATTTAAGTGCTGTTCTTTGACCCACACATAAAGACTCTGCTTTCACAATGTGCACAAGCATATAATTAAATCTGGCTTTTTCTAAAGGCAGTTCCCAGCCCCTGTACTTTTGTAATAGCTTGTTCTTATGTCGCACTTAAGCCCTGATTTCTGACTGCCTGAAAAAATATTATATCTGTAATGCACATTGGCATGCATAAAGTGCCTCTCTGAGAAAACCTGAATTATGAGTAAGAATAAAAAAAAAAAAAAAACAAACCAAAAACAAAACAAAACAAAAAAAAACTAGCTTTTTATTTCCATCCTTTTAGGACATATGTAGAACATACATGATTAAGTCAGGGTCAGATAAAATTGTCACAGTCCTAGCTTCTTGCAACTATACTTTAACAGACATGGAGCTCCTCCATATTTCCATACTGCATGTTTATTTGACTTCCTAGTAATGCCACAAAGCCAAGACCTCTGTTTAATATCCTCTAATTTTTTAGAAATGCTTATTCCACCATGTCTTCATCTGAGGAGGGACCCCGAGTTACGTGGCTTTTTCTCTTGCTGGTAAAATGTAAAATGAGTCTGTGGGCTCATTTTTCTTAAATTATTCTGTCCCCACTTTTAGCTTAAGAGTATTTTATCTTGGAGTCCCCTGGAGGAGCATTATCCAGCTGAACTTGTGTGGTCTTTTTCCTCTAGAAGCTTTTTGGAAAACCTTATTGTTGTAGTTGTCCCTAGACAGCCATCCTCCCAAGGAAAAGGGTTCAGTCCCAGCTGAACATTCAAAGTGGGCAAAGTATGCATGGACTAGAAAAGACATCGCAGCAAAGTGGCAATAGAGCTACTCTGTGAAATTATACATATTTTTTTTAGAGTGGTAGCACAGCAGTGGTAGGTAAATCTAAAATCTATATTTTTCACCATCCTACACACTGCCATACTACAAGTTCATGGGGAAGAGGAAATGGACACTCCTTTGTGAGGGGAAGAGGAGAGAGAGTGAAAGTTTGAGAGGGTCCCCCTGTAGTATTGTAGGTAAGGCTCTAGGAAAGTTTTCTGTCATGTGTTTTACCTCTCCACAACAACAAATCTGATATTGGATTTCAGATGTAAGATGGTTAAATAGATAAATTTTTATTAATCATAAACTCATGCAATCATTTATTTTGGAAAAGACCTCTTTATTATTCAGTTGAACTGCAAACCCAGCACTTACATTTTCACTACTAAACCTTGCTTCTAAGCCCCACACCCATACATCTTTTAATTACCACCAGGTATGGTAACTTAGCCACTTCTCTGGAAAACTGATCCAATGTTTGACTGCAGTTCCTAGTGAAATTTTCTTCATATCCACTCTGAATCTCCCTTGAGGCCATTTGCCATTGTCCTGTTACATATTACTTGGGAGAAGACACTGACCGCTACCTCACTATAGCTTCTGTACAGGTAGCCATAAAGAGAAATAAAATCTTCATTGTGACCCATTAGGGTTACATTAAGGAAAGAAAAAGAAAAAGAAAGAAAAAGAAAAAGAAAAAGAAAAAGAAAAAGAAAAAGAAAAAGAAAAAGAAAAAGAAAAAGAAAAAGAAAAAGAAAAAGAAAAAGAAAAAGAAAAAGAAAAAGAAAAAGAAAAAGAAAAAGAAAAAGAAAAAGAAAAAGAAAAAGAAAAAGAAAAAGAAAAAGAAAAAGAAAAAGAAAAAGAAAAAGAAAAAGAAAAAGAAAAAGAAAAAGAANAAAGCTAAAATGTTCTTTTGGATTCCAAAGCATAGAAGAGAGAATTGGAAAAAAATCCTGCCTAAATAAACTAAACTCACAAAGTTTAGCACACTTCCCTTCTTTTTTGCATCATATTAAACTGTAGATCTACACAGTACTTCTGTGCAGGCCATAAATACTGTTTCATAAGGCTGATCCTTACCAGCCTTCCCCCTCAAAGAACTCTGATTGCACTGGTTGAAGGAGCAGATCTGTCATTTTCTATCACTTTTCCAAATACTCTGGAACTGAAGCTCAAACTCCTTGGAGAACTGTCTTCTGTTAATTTCAGTGTCCTTCTCAAAGTACTCTCCAAGCCTTGATAATGCCTTGCAGGTGTGAGAGACATGACAACTTGGGTTCGTATCAATTATTTCACACCTCTTTCTTTTGTTCTAAAGTTTTTGCATTACCATGTGTTGCATATTGACTGTCATGTCACTTTTCAGAACCTGTACCAACTTCCCACAAGCTTTAAAGCCTTGGGATAGCTCTCTCTGTGTGAATTATCAGTGAAAGAAGAGATTCAGCAAAGAAGGCTAAAACTCAAAATTACAAAATGAAACACCTTTACCACTATAAAAATACTTGTCAGAACTCTAATGCTACATGATGATGCTTCAGATATAAGATTCAAAGAAATATAAAATAAAACAATACACTGTATTTTCTGATATTGAAAGCATCCTCTTTTCAAGAAAAAACAAACAGCTCTATCTAATCTATTAACTTAATCTGTACAACTGAGAAAAAACACTCATGAAACTCTAAGTAGAAAATTAACTAAAGAGCTAATCACAGACTATTACAAAACTAATTAAGGGCGTCATCTATACAGCTACATATTCTTGAAAACCCCATGCTGGAAAGTAAGCACAAAGGGCTGTTTTGGAAAATCAGAATTCGTGACAATATCCAAGCAAAACCCAATACTGGTAAATCTAGGACATGCAGATGAAGATAAGGTCACACTCTGAGATTACCTCCTGATCCAACAAGAAAAGCAGAAACATGCAATAGTGAATTGATTCCTTCTTTGACTAGACTTGATTAGATTTCAGGAAATATCAATACATTTTCACTATTCATTCCACAAATGACTTTTCTGGGATGGTTTTCTAAAAAGCTAAAGCAGTGGATTTCATTTTCAGAGGACAAGTCTACAACTGTGCAGTGGGCAAAACATTTTTTGTTTTGATGGAAAAAAGTTGATATGACCTAGGGAAAGTATTTACTATCCAGACAGAACAACAAATAGAAAATAGGAAAAAATAAAAGTGTCAACATTTTATGCACTTCAGTAGAATACTATAAAACAATTTGAAATGCCAGTGTAAGAGATGAGTGAGTACAAACCTGATTATTTCCACAGGATTATGACCTGGCTTGGAAAATTGATCTTTGCAAAATTTTCAAGGCAGATTCTTATTCTGAAGGCTGAGAAATAAACAGTACCATGTGACATACTTTACCTTTGAGAAGAAGAATTATTCTTTTAGGTACCAACCAAGCAACAAAGCAAAGCAAATTATATTAAAATTTAAATGCAATGAAAGTATAACCAGTGAATCAATTAAATAAATGTAATTTTATTGTACAAGATTACATGAAAAAGTGTTTTGATATGTCATTAAAACTACCTACTAAAGAATATTCCAAGATTCTGGGGGAGAAACCAAAGCTAAACAAAAACAAATAAAACCCCACAATGAATCAAACAAACAAAAAAAACAACCCCCCCCCAAAAAAAAATCTACCCTAAAAATAAAATCACAAAAAAAACCCTGAAAAACCAAAACATCATCACCAGAAACTTAATAAAAGGCTTCTATTTAAAAAAAAATCAAAATAATATCTCAGAAAAACAACCTGCTGTAAAGCTTTCATCAGTGAGAGTGTTTTTTTCATGAAAGACAAACTAAAGTCCAAACAGAACAGGATCCAGGTTCCTAAAAGTCTGAGAAGTGATGTGTCCTACGACTGATGGAGAAACACAGAGAGAAGGGTCAAAAAAGGGAAGTGAGGAATGAACAAAACCCATTGTCTAGGTCTATGAGTCTATTCTCTTGTATTAACATGTGACAATCAGCTTATAATCACAGCTTTTCAGCATGAAGATTATTTAAAGACATCAAATAAAAGGAAGAAAAAGAAGCAAAGGGATGCCCATACTTAAGTTCACTTAAAATATGCCCTATAACAACAATAGCATATAATCCTGTTAACAAATATCCTTTAGCAGAGAAAACTCTGTGTATATAATTTATCAACTGTCACGTAAGATGGAGAAAACAGTATAAATATGCAAAAAAAAAATTTTTTTGAGAGCTGAAAAATAATACAAAAAGTTAAAATAAATACAAAATCATTTGGTTTACAAACTATCAGCTTGGAAAGAAAGCCTTAAGCCTATTTTTTAAAATCAAGCAATACATTTTTTATTCAAAAATTCTGATTTATGTGTCCTACTTGATGACTAGCAAAAATCCTTTCCCACAAGCTGTTACCTTGCACGAGGGGCATTGTGTTCTCTCTCTATTAAGCAAGAACATATTTACAAAACAATAATCAAATCAAGATATATCACAGCCTCAAGATCACTTCCACTTCAGACAAGTTTGAAAAACTGGTGCTCTAGACATCAAAGCACTCATCTAATAAATCACATACAGGCTGCCAAGTAACTACCAAACCATCCATATAACAACGATGAATAATGACCTGTACAGTTTATAAAAATGTTCTTAGGAATGTCCTTAAATAAAAATCCTGGCAAACATAAATGAAGTGCATATAAAACAACTCCGAGACCACACTGCTGAAGGTGGCCATAAGTGATATAATGATAGTAGCAAAAATCAACGTGACATATTAGAGAACAAACCTGATGAGAGACCATATTTTCTGTATTCCTCTGTACTGTGGGAAAACATATACCTGCTGTTGCTTCTTAAACTGACTTCAGCTCAATTCTATACCTGTTGCAAAATGCTATGTCTTGACTTTGTTTACATATGGGATGATCAAAATAATATTTCCAGAATAATTCCTTTGATAGGAATATCTAACCCTCTCAACAGGAGAGGAAAATACAAGTAGAATATGTCTTTTCTGTTAATGCAAAGGTTCATTTCTGCTTTGGAATAAAGAACAAAAAAATAATTCTATTACAGAGGAAGGCACTGTAAAGGTAATGAAAGGAAGAATTCAAAGAGTTAATTAGTCATATACCCTAGACTGCAAAGAGAGATGGAAGTTTAAAACAAACATACCCGTAGCATCATCGTATTTGTATTTGTTTCTCATTTTCTTCCTTTTATAATTTATAATCCTATGAATTTCCTATTCATTCCTACTTGAATCACAAAGAGGTATTGTATGAATCTGTCAGCTGTTATTAATTATATTGAAAGGGTATTGCGTATCCCACTGGACACATTTAAGACATGCTTTTAAAATGTCAGTTGAAAATTATTTTAGAACAATGTATTTTCAGAATAACTTCCATTATAAGCAATGAAATGGGAGGCGATCAGAATAGGAGTGACCTAGAGAAGCATTAAATAATAAAACATTAAAACAAAGGCTAATGAATCAGCCTTACACTCAAAAACCTTTACAAGAAGTAATGAGTAGAAACAGTGGGCATGCTTCTTATGTGAAACAGTGGGAAAATGATGAAACACATGCTGAAGATAAGCTATATATGTCATTAGATTTATTTTCCTGGGGTTCAGTTCTACACCAGGCCCTAAAATAGTCCACTAAACTGAAACTATAGAAAATGTAGGCCCAAATGTCAAAACAAAAATAAAAACTGATGTATGTTGTATATGCAGCTGATACTCAAGTGGCAACAGTAAATTATGTTGTTCCTGATTGGGAGCATATAAATCACCAATTTACTTCCTTTGCACGATAAAAAATTACCTCTAAAATATAAAAAAAGTTGTTTTCCTTGTAAAAGCCAGTATTCAAGTTCTTATTTCTCTGAGTAGACTCATTCGTATAACTTTTACTGTGTCAGTGAACTTTTACTTTCTTACTGAATTTCTGCTATCCTGTTTTCTGTACTACTCTAAAGTGATGGAACATTTCTTGGAATTCTGTATGTTAGTCAGGTTTTGTGATATAGAAGATGAAGGAAAGAAACACATGGGTTCTGGTATCATCATGTCTTATGTCTCACCAAGAGATTACATTTTTCTTTGGTTTTATGTCTAGCACTTTTTGCTTTATTTCTTTTTTGTGATGAATGATAATATTTTCTGAGCAAACAAATTATGCCACCCATCTAAGAAAGATATATTAGATCTTGATTTTATTTTCCAATAGTGGCACTAAGGTATACCAGAGTAGTTTTTATGTATCAGAAAAGATAGCCTGTTTTTGTTTCAGTACTCGCATTGATTCTATTTTGGTTCCAGGCACTTATACCACACACATTACAGTGACAGCATAAAATGGAAAAGAAACATTATTTCTACTGTTTGATTATAGCTGAAGCTATACACTCTTTTTTACTTTGCTGGGAGTCACATATTCTAGCAGGTCTGATACTACAACAGACACAGTACAGATGATTTCAACATGAGTTGAAAAAACCACGCCATAGCTGAAAACTGGATTCAGCAGTGCCTGTTGATTCCACATATTTCAATACTTTCAAGTTACTTTCAAGTAACCCAGAAAGCACCAGTAAGAACAGCTTTTAAAAAATTGCAGAATTACCATATCATGGTTGGAATTTCATTTCATATTATTCCTGCAGAGAGAAACACATAAATTGGAAGATGTCTAGTTAGCTTTCCACGACCAGTATAGGAAAAGCTTTATTAAATCCTCTGTCTAGAAACAAGAGTTGTAAATTTCATCCTCTGCTGATTTATCACTTGTAAAACTGTTTGTCCTATCTTCCATTTAAAATTCTAATTGCTGTAGTACAGATGCAAAATGTATTTTGTAAGAAAAACTTTTACATATTTTTATCTTGTATGCTGGCATGTATTTCTTTCTAGCCCATTAACAGTTATGGGAAAAAAAAAATCCCAGAGTGGAAAAATTAAGAGCTTGTTAATACAGCTCTCTTCTTCACAAGGACAAGTACATAGAGGTTACTGAAGGTTTTTCAAAATGCATGAATGTATGTATATGTGATTCACAATCAAATACTACCATTTCATTCCCTTCTCAGGCTTGAAGGAAGATAATGCCCATTACTTTTTTTTAGTCAGCAGTTAGCTGCTGTGTTCTGTCATTTAAAATTGAAATGACATAGTGAAATAAATTGTTTTTACATTTGTGGACTATGACGGTGTGTACTTCTGATGTGTCCCAGGGCACAGGGCAGCGAGGGGTGCGACACCTTCCCCCTGGGGAGCTCTCCCCTCCCCACAGGGATTCCGATGCTCTCAGCAAAGTCTGTCTGGGGCAGAGGTGAAGCAGAGGCAAGACGGGTCTGGGGGTGAACTGAGGAGCTTTACTGAAGATGGGGACAACTGAAGAAAAAAGCCTGAGAGCCAAACCCAAAGAACGAAGGACAGGCCTCTGGCTGTGGGTTTTATAGAAGGGGCGACACCAAGCAAACAACCAATGAGGGTAACTCAGGGAGGAGTCTAAGGCGGGGAGTACAGAACTAAATCCAATGGGGATAACAAAGGGAGTGGAACAATAGAGTGGACAGCAAATCACATATCAAGCAAGGGGAAATTGGCAGGGAAGGTTATAGAAACAGGGGCAGGAATACAGGGGATCGACAATTGGGAAGGGAGGAGATTAGGGAAGGGATAAAGGTTTGAGGGCCAATGGGAAAACTTCTAGGGAGTAGCCAGCTGACAAGTAAAAGAATTGACACATAACAGTATGCATAATAATTAAAGTACAGAACCTAAGAATAGAACAAACTGATACAAGTGAGGGATAGTGCCTGTCTCTAGGAGTGGGGGAGGATGAGTCTAGGGAGACAAGCTGCATGTTAAAAAGCATAATTTAAATCATAACACACAAATGAAATAAAAAGCTGGCCTGGAAACACAAAGCAAAAACCCACACCACAACAGTGGACCTAAAAAGTTGACAAAGATATGTGTCTTCTTTCAAGAAGGATTACTGCTATTAGGAGAAATCAGTACTTTATGTCAAGTTCACTACTGGCTCTATTTATGATACAGATATATAGTGAGATCTTCTGTTTAGTAAAAGCAAAAAGATCACAAATTTACTTAAGCCCATTTCAGTCGTGTTTCCTAAAAATACCACTTCAATCCCCTCTCTCAGGACATAATCATGACCCCTTCCCTAGACTTGTTTTCCTCTCCTACTGCATGTCCTTTTCAATAGACATAGACTTCTATTTACACCTGATCTGTCCAGAATCCTTGCTGGTTCCTTCTCTGTTTTAACAAATACTTACACTGTGCCTGAAACGCAGTGTCTAGAATACCTGATGGCATTAATGATGACTGTAATGGATTCTGGATCAAAGATTTTCTTGGTAGCAGCCATCATCAAGTCTCAATATTTTTCTACAATAAGCTGCCTTCTTATAGCAAAGATTACCAAAAAAGCCTTCTAATCTGTATGTAAGATTTACAAAGCTGCTGCCTTTTGATGTTTCAAAAACATTTGCATGATGGACATATCTTGTTATCCATACAGCTTTAATTTCTGAGGTAATTTTTTTTCCCTTCAAATGTTCATTTCATCACATCTCATGAGGTGGTAAGATATTATTATACTTATTGAAGAGATGGGGAAAAGAGAAAGGAAAATTATAAGTCTAGAAGACATCCTGTAATTCAAGCATATAAATTTTTTTAAGAGGCCAAATGTCTATCAAAGAGTTTCCTCAACAATTTAATGTACCTTCTAGTATCTACCTTTAGCAGGTACCTTAAAATATCTAGGATGCATGGCTCATTCAGGACAACTTGAAATTATAGATGTTTGTCCCCGTATCCATGCAACTGTCTGTCTCAATGCACTTCTCACTGTCTCCCTGCTCCCCTCCCCACATTTTTTGCTCTCTCACACAAACACACACACAGAGGATTGTTTCTCTCATCCACAAGTGCCCCCTCTCCTTTTATTCAGTTTACAAGCCTGTAGGTTTTCCAGCACAAAATCCAAACTTACTGGTAATCTTTCTTTTGTTGTTGACTTGTAAATTCTCAACAAAGTGTTTTTAGAAGTATCATTTCCCATATCCAAGGATGTTAGAGGTTCATTATCTTTTAAATTCCTTTCAAGTTGCTCTATGTGTCTAAGAAGCAGATTTCACCCTTTCCCCTATATCATTTTCATTCTGTCCATAACTAAGCACTATAATTCTTGTACAAATCCTATTCTACTGCATATGTAACATTACATGACATGAGTTTTGTAGTAAAAAGTTTCTGTCATTATTCAGACTGCAGAAGAAACTTAAAGTCTCTTTGATGCATTACAGCTCACATCACATCACTTTGAGCCACACAAAGCCATACACTGACGGAATCAGACCTAACAAGACACAATGCATCAAATCTCTTTAGTTTTATATTCAAAGTGCAAAGAAAAATGCTATCACAGAGGCTTGTAAGGCTGCTTAATAAAACTCATCACCAGAAAGCTGTGCATCCTGCAGTTGTGTTACATTTTAAGTGCTTCGGTAGAGCACTAATATGATATTTGATAGCATAATGGCAGTAAAAACTTACTGACGTGGTGAAATGAAGTGTTACTAAACATAAAAAGGCAACTCACTAAATAAATCTAGTGGCACAAGTTTTCTGTAAAGAGCAGTATCAGTGAGAGATGGTATTTTCCTCACCCCTTACCCTCCTACCGATTTTTCTGTTTACATCCTTGTTAACTGGCATCCCATTTAGAGTACATGTTATTTTCACAGCACTCCTTAAGCTAGGCACATCCAACAACGACCATCTGTTCACATTTTAAAATTGTAAAAGGGTGTGATTCTTGCCTGCCCAAAGTTTCAGACTCCTTCTTAAAGATTCTCTCAGTCCTGAAATCTGTTCCTACCATTATCTACTAGGAAAACATTTTAGCATTTTATCCAGATTAGTTGGCCTCACTGGAGCACTTTCAAGTTTTTGAAACATAAAAGAGAGCATTTAATAAATGGCTATTTTGATGGGTTACACAAGTCAGCTACAGTGCTTGATCTTCAATAGAACAATTAAAGGACAGGTTTTTTCTATTATTCTTTCAGGGTGGTTCACTAGCTGCTTGTTGGTAATAATATTCAGAATAACAATGATGCAATTATAGTAAAATCTGTGAAAATGTTACCATATTTAGCAAAACTACTGTGAAATGGCATATTTAAGTGCTGAGCATGAAATATGCATTTTCTCTAAAACATGACAGGTAAGTTGCACAGTCTTAAAACATCATTTAAAAGGTTTGTGCACAAAAGTTTCTTCATAAGAATGTGAATTTTAGACCAGTTGATCAGTTGATTTGACCAAAAGAAGCAAGCAGCAAAACTGAATTATGAATAGGAGAGCTTCTCTTTTAAGAAAAAAAATATAGAATCAAATGAGAATAGTTAAGAGCAGTAAGCAAGATGTCATGATGATGACATATACGTGAAATGAAGGAAGTAGCTTTCTAGTTTTGCATTGTCATTACTTCATTTACCTGTATTTACTTACCCGGTGATATGAAACACAAAAGGAAAAAAAATCCATTTTTAATTAACAATCAAGTGGTTAGCAAATTCTATTAAAATGTAACTATCTCAGTTTTGAGAGCTTCCAAAAATAGAATATTTGTTTAATTTCAAGCTTGTTTGGCATGGTACAAAAAAAATAAAGAAGTAATTGGAAAAAAAGATGCCTTGATTCTCCAAGAAGGAAAATAATAGAGCTTTGCTAGTGCTGATGTACTGAAAACCCTACAGAATGTGTTTGTCTGTATGTCTCAGCAAAGTTATGTCATGTTTTAACATTAAAAAGTCAATCATCTGACTTTAGTGTAAGCATCTATTGTGCAAGTGCCAGAAGACAAGGTTTGTCTTTCACTCAACTTTTAGAATTGAGCTTCTCTTCTTAAAAAGCAGGAGAATAAACACATCTACCTTTGTAGGGTGCTGATTGAAAAAAGGACTCTTTAAATAGCTTTCAGCTAAAAGCAAGTTCAAAACTTGTATAATGATTCAAAAGCCCATAATAGCAGTTGAAAACAAGAGTCTTAGAAAGATGTGGCACTTTTAAGAACTAAGCTTTATTCTTTGTCATCTTCTGCAACTGTATTTTTTCCAGGGCCCTTTCTGCATGAATAAAAAAATCTCTTTTCAAAGCTTTAATTCCTTGTATATTTGCAGTACCTTGTCATAAATAAAAACTAAGAGATGTGGAAAAAAGTAAAGAAAATTCTTAGATGATTCACAGTAGTCTGTTATCTCCTGGCACTTTGGCAAATACAGACTATGGAAGAGCAGAAGCAGTACCTGGACATGAATACCTCTTGTTAGCCAGGTTAAAAGAATCTTGGTTATGCAGCAATGTGTCCACTGAGAACAAGGATTAGTGAAAAAAATGGCATCTCTTCACTCGAAAGCAAGGGATTACAGAAGTATTAATACTGCAGAATGGGATTAAGGAAACTCAAGAGAAGAAAAACAAACCTTTGCAGATGTCCTTCCATGCTGTAAAGACCTTATGGTTTAAAAACTCAGCATGAAGCTATCCGTCTGTAAAGAGAAATGACACCTGAACTGCAAAATTTGGATGCATATCCCAGCACCACCTGAGAAGGATACAACAAAAGACAGGGCATTTTTATGCATTTTATGTCTGTATCCTATCTAAGTGAATTAATTTTACTGCCCTTTATGATCTTAAATGAAGTAAATTGCTGTGTGATATCAAAAGTACAATATACTACATCTTAGCGGTTAAATTAAAGTATTTAATAAAAAGGGTTGGAAACAATAAAGACATTAAGAACTTGAGTTCTCACTGAAAAATTAAGGGCAGAAATGCCTCGAGTTGTCCATGCTTTTAGGAACAAAACTTCAAAACTTTAGCATGTACTTGAAAGCCACTGGACCAGTGTGTGAGCTACTGATCCAGCAACCTATCTCCACACATTGCTATGGCTTGCTGACAATTAGCAAGCCATAGAATTATTCTGAGCATGTGAAGTTTCTGAAAACTTAAAATGTCACTTCATAATGAGTATGTCCTTTCTGAAACAATGCATGCAAGGACTGGGTAAGGACTGCTCAATAAAGGAAAGAATTTGGAGGGAAGAAGCAGCTTCTCATTTTTGAAGTAATTAAGAAAAAGCATTTTGTTTGTTTCTTCTGAGACAAAACAACAACAACAAAAAAGACATTATAAACCCCTCAGTAGTTTTAAGTTTTATAAAAGCCTGAAACAACAGACATTCTAAATGACCAATAAAAATCTTACAATCTTTTAAAGGTTTGGGGTTTTTTCTCTGATTAGAGTGTTATTCAATAGCTGAAATTGTCTATTTTAAGATTGAAGAGATTAAGACCATCCAAATTGCCTTTTAGTGATATATTTCTTAAACATTGAATTATGCTTTACTTTTCATAAATCTCAAGATTCCAACTTTAAAAGTGAGACATTCATTCGTAACTTAATTATTTGATAAGATTAGAAATAAATTATTAATCCAGATCTCAAAGAAATCTGTATTACTTTACATATTTAAAAGAATCTTTTTACTGTGCCTGTGGAAGGAAAGACATGTCAGGCAAACAATTGACAACACATCTTCAATGACAAGGAAAATCCATTTCCCATATCTTTCATGTTTGAAGCATTTCTCCATAAATTCTTTTGAATGTCTTTTCCACTTGCTCTAGCTACCACATGAAATTATCTTTGTCTGACCAAGAAAGGCCAGGGATAAGAGAAGGGCTAATCATCACTGTTCTGGAAGTTAGAACATTAATAAGCTGCTATATCCATCTGGGAGCAGTACCACAAAATTGTTTCTGTTCTTTCCACCCCAGTTCCAGTGCTACCTAAATCCTTGCAGTGTGGGGGAGGTTAACAAAAGGCAAGCCCTGGTGGCAACTGCACGCTCTGCAGAGCTGTCATGTTCTCTGTCTGTACAGCAAAGCTGAAAAGAATATGTAGGAAGAGGTACGCACCAGAGCCCGCAGAAAATGAGAGTAAATAAACTTGGGCACACAGAAGTGAGCTAAACTTTCAAAAAAGTTTCATGTAGATATTCATCATTTTTTGTTAGGAGCATATGGTTAGGTGGGTATGTATGAGAACCAGAGGAAAGTGATGGTCAAGAAGAGCAGGTGGCTTGGTGGGGTTGCTTAAGAAAACTGAGAAAATTCCCCTGCACACAACTCACCAGCACTGGCTTGGTGAGATGGTGCTCATTGAGCTCTGTACTGCTCATTTCAGACTTAGTGAAATGTCATGTTTTGTTACACTGCTTGAGACTCAGTGTTGCACCTTCTCAAGAAGAGTGAGAGGTTTGGAGGAATGAGATGCTCAGAAAGTCTTCTAATGATGGATTTAAGTTGTACTTAGATACACTTCTGATAGGAAAAAAAATGAAGGTAAAGGTAGAAATAAGATTTAAAAATGGCAGGAGAACATGAAATAAGCTTCAAGTCCCATATAATATGTGTGAAAAAATGGAAAAACTCTTTATGAATAGTGTAGATCAATTGTGCTGCTGAAATACCTTTGTTTCTGTTTCGGGCAATCACTTTAAGAGATATGCTGGACTATTATTACTTATCTATTTCTAGTTTAATGAATACCTCAGGACAGCCAGATGCTCAATAAAGATTGAAAAGTAACAAAGATGGATAATTCTCTCTGCATTGTTTTGAATTTTTGTTTTCGTTTTTATTTGTCAATTCATAACTCTCAAAAAATTCCAAACTAGCAGAACTGGTTTGTCTAAACAACAAAGATGTGTTGTTTAGATACAGGTCTATCAATTCTTGAATACAAGGCAATTTATCAGGAGTCCCATTAGTGAACACTTGTGTAAGATTATTGATATAGAATTCCAGAAGTAAGCAACATATTGTCATTAAAGGCTTCATTCACAAGTGACTGTTAAATGGCAATGTTTTGTTTATTGTTAACTAGGGAGAAATTTCAAGCAAGTTGAAAGTTAAAAGTTCTACTTCACCTTTGGTAACTTTTAGAAGTTCAGCTTGCAGTTCCCTAGATATTGATAGGCCTTAGAAAAAGACTTTCCACTATAAATAAAAGGTTTTGTGTGCTGTTTACAGCCAGAATGTGTCCTAAAGTCACACAGAAGGATGCAGTGCATCCACAGAAACACGATTGAATTTTGCACAAATAGAGCTTAAGACCTAGTGGGTAGATTTGTATGACTATCATCCCACTACACCAGAACACAGTGTTGAAAGCCAAATTATATCTGTGTGTGTCATGGACACATCAATATGTGGGGGTTTTTTTTGCAATTTGCCTTTCCTTTCTCAGTCAGTCCTGGGTACTTAATGGTGAAGAACAGTAAGGGAAGGGCATATCAGCCTTTCAGCTTCTAGAGCTCTACTTTTTATTTGAGGAAATCTTTTTTATAAAGGAATAAAGAACTGAAGAGGATTATCTATTTTTCTTTTTTCATAAAAGAGAAGTAATGCAAGTTGTTGAAAATCGAAATAAGAAAAATGATATTTTACTTTTAAATTCTGTGTATTAAAGGTCACAAAGTCCATCTACATTTTGAATACCTTAACATATGTTTAAGTTACTTTCAGAGGCTGTAATTCGTTATTTTAATTATATTTAATCATATTTTTTAATAAAGTTTCTGTTGTGGAAACACATTAATTCCAAAACTGCACTACACCTAGAGAGAAACGTGCTAAAATGGTCTCTACTATTGGTTCACTCAAAACTTACATGATTAAGGAAGAAATTTACCTAGATTTTTCAAGGCTTGCCTTTGTTTTCTGTCACAAAACCTTGTATTCATAATGGAAATTACTTGGTTATTTTGTCTGTTCACTTATAAACATTTACATCCTGCAGTCTGGATGGCATTGGATACAGATGAAGATATCTGGAAATTCTGGACAAACAGCTGAGAATCAACATTTCAAATCTGCAGTATGGATGCAGTTAAGTTTACTATGCACCTGGCACAAAAGCAACCCACTCATATCTTTTAAAGATGATATATTCTGGATGAGTTGTATTCTGGGCATCTGCAGTTCTGTGACAGATAAGAAACAAAGAGAAAAATTAGGAAAGCTGTGAGTTTTATCTCCACATGCTTGCTAACATTTCTGTTCATACCTGTTGTTAATCCCACATATGATTTTGCTGACTTTATTGTGATGAGTAACTTTCAGTGTTTGTGGGATGATTTGCTAATTTTCTGGTTAGCTCATTGCATTCACGGATGTTCTCTCTCACTGATTAATTCCATCCATCTCATAAATAACTGACATAATCCACTGATTCCTCTTGTATTGACTCAAACTTTTAATTTTATTATAAATAGATAGATTCATTTCTTTTTGGCATTCAGTCTTTCATTACTATGAAATTCTCTAGTGGTTTTAATTTGGTTTTCTTATGTGCCTGGGAAATTTTAAGTCAGGGACCAATTGTCTTCTGTTAGGCTTTATTTTTAGGCTCATCCAGCCTTGTGCTGACATGTATTTGAATGAAAAAATCACTAAGAATATTTGATGAATATGAATATTTGATCTTACTGTTCTCTTCTGTACCTAATAAGATAATCAAACATGCATTTTAGCTTCTAGATGAATGAAGACTGTCTAACGTTCCCATTTTTACTGTGGTTATTCATGTGTTAGGTTGTTTTGTGTGGGGTTTTTTTAGCTTGCAGAAAAATGGGTGGTGTAAGTCTCACCCTGTACGACTGATTCAAAGATTTTTAAAAAATGAGAAGGGGAATATAGCAAGAAAGAAATGTAATCTGGAATATGGGAAGAAAAAATTGGGGAGAAATGAGGGGAAAATGAAGACATATACATCTTTGTGAAACCACAAACTGGGAAGAAATGTAACAAATTTCCTTTAACATCATGCATGAAGACAAGTACCTCAATAACCCAAAGGAACTAGTAGGAGAAAAGACACTTAGCAAGTTTCAAATAATTGAAATTACTAGATTCAAAGCATTTCAAATTAGTCAGCTCTTGAATATCTCAAGTGCATTACAGTTGGGCCCACAGCTATAAAGGTGAAGGTATGAGCAGAGTAACTTTAGGGATAAAGGCATACTTCTAAAGATAAGAAGTCAATCTACTCATTAAAAAAATGCTTGCTTACTTCAGTGGGAATATCAGCACTCTGACTTCAAAGGATATTGGATCAGCCCATGTTATGTAGCTGTTACCGCAAGGACTGAATCATCCGCAGCAAAGCTCTTGAAAATGAAAGCAAATGTCTATGAAAACTCCACAGGATGCTTTTCTAGTCTTCTGGAAAAAAAAATCTGATTTTTTTTTCCTTTTAAGATTTAATAAATAAATACTTGTGATTACAGTGACAGGAGCTTCACAGTAAACATTACATATAGACCTGCAGTCAGTTTGACATTCAGTTTTGCTGCAGTAGTGTCAAGATATTCTGTGGTACAGAAGCTGGGTAGTCTAGGAACTCCACAGTAGCTCCTGTATTACTGTAATTTAGCTGTTAAAATAATTTTCCTCAGTCATGTGTAATATTTTAACATGACAACATCAAAATATACCATCACCATGTGTTCACGGTGATAGAGATTGGTAATTTTTTAATAGACACTGACGCAACTTTGATTTTTCTGTCATAGGTCATACAGCAATGATAGTGAAAGTTACAAAGGAATTGACTCTTTCTAGGCTAAGTATTATATATTTTCCCAATATCTATTCCTAATTGGAGGAAGTGTATTGTTACAGAGTATCTGACTGAGTACATCTTGAAGAATTTTATTTAATCATTTCAAAATCTCTGAAGACGTACTGTGTAGCAAACTATTTTTGGACTTAGTTATCTTTGGCAGTAGTATCAAAGATACGTTTTTTCAGTGCCTGAGAATAGAAGAAAGAAGAGTACCAAATGTTATGCAATTTATCCATCTTCTGAACTACAAATCTATATGATAGATATAAATATCAGAAGAGAAATTATTTTCTCTCTTTTGTTTCTGGAATCCCTTCCTATATTTATAGCAACTAGTTTCAATGATTTCACCGAAGTAATATTGAGAATAGATATCACAGTATGACTCTGGGAATGTAAAACCTTCACATACCTGTAAGGAAATTAATATGCCTTTAAGCAATTCAGTATTGATTATCCAAAGCAACAAAAAAGCCTATACATGAATACAGAAATGACTTGGTCTGGTTTTTAATGGTGATAACTTAAGTCAATAGAACAGCAAATTGAATGCCCAAAGCCAGAGCTACCAAATAATAATTTTGGAATGAGTTCCAAGGTATTTCTTCCTACTTTCCTCTTTGGCATCTGTTTTCTTTGACATCCTGTGGGGCTCTTTTTCTATTGAATGTGAGTTTGAATGAACTCGTCTTACAGTGTCAGACACAAGTTCTTAATTCTTCTTAGGGCACTGAAATGTGAATATATTACACTAAAGTAATTCATAAAACTGAACAAATACTACCAGGTAAAAAAATAATTTCGTAAGTGAGTTTAAATATTAATGCTCTGTATGCCTTATTAAAATTCTTAGAATTAAATAAAAGTGAGTGATATTTTCCTAACATTGTTTGCAGAAGACAGCTTTAAAGCTAACAATCTTTTTATGCAAGAGAAAAACAAAAGATGCTTGATCCAACAAGACAAAAATGCTATACAGAAGGCCAAGTAGAACCACAGAACCATTAAAGTTGGAAAAGATTTTTGAGACCATCAAGTCCCATCATTAACCTACAATCTGGAATTCGTCATGTTCTGAATATGTTTTGGAAGGCTGCTATGACATAAGCCCCATGGCCAGACACTCATGGACGAAAATATGTATTTTGACTCTCTTTTTAAAAAGAGAAATAAACATCCACAGAAAATTTCATTTTCATAAATTAGTTGTTTCTGCACATTTCCTCTACTGGCACCTCTCATGTAAGTGTCACTGTATCTAAAATGTAACTTTAGAATATAGTAGTCTCTTGAATAAACAGTTTACCAGGGAAACAATTTATTCCTCAACAGTGAGATCTTTAATTTACCTTTAATTGTCATATCTATTCACATCTATTCACCTCTGTTCACCACCATCAGAGAAACAGAGTTGAGGACAGTGGAGTTGAATTGTGACCATGGAACTCTTACATTCGCAGGAGCTCAGTAAAGATGAAACCTGAACCTCATTTAAGGGGTCAGTGTAATGAGAAAGCCTATGAAAAGGAGCCATTTGTAAAGGCAGCAGCTTTTATTTGCACCTTGAAATTGCAACTTGAAATTTGCACCTTGAATTTGCACCTTGAAACTGACAGACATAAACATTTTCCCCACAGTTCCTTGCATGCAAGCTCTGATTTAGGCGGAAAAACAGTAGAACATAAGGGAGAGAGGTAATTACATTGATATGTTTTATGCACATAAAAAATGTTTTGAATATGTGATTAAAGAGCAATCATGATAAATGCAAGGGTTGGTGGAAGAACCCTACCAATATCACCATTGAAAATGGAACTGACTATCCTAAAGCTCAGCAAAGAATGAAATTTGGTCATTGTCCCTAATGGGAAACTCACCAAGAGTCATAGGATCACTGAATGGATGGGGTCATAAAGGACCACAGTGGGATCACCTGTTCCAACCTCCCTGCTCAGTCAGTCATCCTAGAGCACATGGCACAGGGTTGCACTCAGAGAGTTCTTTAATATCTGCATTGAGGGACACTCCACAGCTTCTCTGGGCGATCTCTATCAGCGCTCTGTCACCTGCACAGTGAAGTTCTTTTTCATATGCAGTTAGAACTCAGTGCATCTGTTTCTGCCCTATTGTGCTGGTCTAGAAAAGGCTGGTTTCTTCTTGAAACCTTCCCTTCGGTGTCAATGAAAGAAACTCCTTCATGAAACCCATACAAGATGGTGTAGTTGCCTGCAGAAGTAGATGACTTGTTAGAGGATGCAGGGGAACAGCATTTGGCTACTGAGTAAAACTTACTATAAGAGGCTTATGGTCAGGACCAAAGGCAAGGAAAGGATCAGGGCAGATCCAGGAGAAGCAAGCACAGGAAAATGTAGCATTGTATGAGTTCACGTGAGCATGAGTGAAGGTGCCAGTCTCTGTGTGTGTTGCCCTGCATGTGTAGGGCTCTGTGTGCCCCCATGGATGTGTGGTACACACACCTGGCTGCCTCCTGGGGACACATACTCAGCCTCACTGCTGGCAGGGCTTGGGAACACAAAAAAACTGCAGCACTATCTCATCTGTTAGGCTGGAACTGGAGAAACCCACATGTAGTCTGAAGCCTACCTTTAAGATTAGGTTACCTCTGTCCCATTTAATGTTTATATATATAAACTCTGCTCCTGAGTGCCTTTTGCCTGACAAGAAGTGTCCTTTGTGCAGTGTCCAGCACTATGTATATGTACTATAAAAAGGGTAAGTAGGAAAATACAGAGGGAGATAGAGGTGTGTGGTAGTTCTTCCTATGAAGGAAATGCAATTATCTTAGATTTTGAAGAATATGTATGCATGAAATCTTGTGCCAGCATATTAATTGCCAAAAAATATCCTTCATTTATCTCCTTCTCCCTTTTTGCTGATGTTTCCTCTTGGTGGAAGGGTTTTATCTTAAAAGCTAATATTGGTCCACATGTTACAAGAAAAAAAGCTAAAGATAAGTATGACCATTTAAATGAACAATGCTACTATCTTACTAAAATGTCACAGTAGTAAATATGAAATTAAATGCATATTTAGCAGTTGCAAGGAACAGCATGCAATATAGTAGTCTAAAAAATGTTCATATTGGTAACTGCCATTTCTATACAAAGAACTTTATCACTGCTTAAATTAGTTTCCCTTTTTTCTTGTGTTTGCTATCTTTGCACAGTCATACTCACATTAATATCAGTAGTTTTTCTTGCCAAAACATGCCTTATTCTTTCATTCCATGTAGGTAATCCAAATTTAAATCCATGCCTGCAATGAGATTTGTACTCCTTTGAACATTAATAATTGAAGCTGTACTTTCTAAATGTGAGCAATATTTCATAATAAATCTGTGATAAAACTGAGTTCAACTGCAGCTTCTGCATTGTATTGGCTGCCATGTGGATGTGCAAGTTATGGTCATCTCATCAAAATTATTATGTACAAAAAAACCTGAAGAATATGAAACAGAACACTGTCTTTACATAGTCAATATCGTTGGCACCAGCTGGGACCTTTGCTTGTGAGTAGTTATAGAAACATTTTTGGAATTATCACAATCCCCCTGCTTTGAAAAAAATTGTATTCGTGCCTTTTAACTGAGCCCAAACTTAGCATACAAATAAATGTAATGTATTTAATGGGAAAAACAGTGAGACTAACTCTCATTGAAGGACCAGGATTGTCTAGGTCCTTCAGGCAGATTTTATTGTATGTTTATATATATAGCCAGGCTGGATTTCACTGTCACAAGTATCTTTTTGAGATTTTTAGGGCAATCTCAACAGCCTAAATCTGCTATTATAGAAAGGTACAGGTTTCTTGTAGGTCATATGTGATATCCACAGGTTTGTGTAGCTATCTCAGCCATCTCGGACTATCTTGGATGGACTGGAAGTTGTGTCTGGGTGACCGATTGAATCTGGTGGTCAGTACTCTCAAGAAGCTCATCTTACTCTGATGCAGACACACAAGATGGGATTTGTTTACATAAATGCAACCTCCTTGTAAAGATTTAGACAAACGAGTCTCAAGTTAGCAGCTGGTCAGCTAAATAGCTCCTTAGACTCCTCTAACTTCATTTAATATATCCCCATTAATAATGGATCTATGTCCAGTTGACAGAGAACTTCCCATTAAAGGTATTTCCCTCAAGCAAATATTTCTTCTTATTTGATATTTTTCATTATTCAGGTAAATTGAGCATTTTGTTAAAAGAAGTCAATAATGGTGTAGATAATTATAAACAAATGCATTACACAATGTAACACTGCAATACTGAACCACCCGAAAAATTTATTTATCACTTTGCCATAAAATATACCTCCATATGTAGAGCAAGGCAATTTTTTGATATTGGTCCATGACTTGTGGAACATGTACCATGTGTTTCATAGTTCATAAGTATAAATTATAAGTTCTTCCCCTACAAAAAAAAGAAAAACAAAAAACAAACAAACAAAAAAAAACACCAAAAAACAAACAAACAAAAAAAAACCCAAAACCAAAACCAAAACCAAAACCAACAAAATAAAACAAAACAACAACAATAACAACAACAAACAAACCAAAACATTGATACTTCATATTGATACTTCAGTTTAACTTTTACATGGAATTAATATTTCAAGTAGAAAAAAACTATTATGAATATATTCATATTGCTTAATTCAGTTTTTTTAGCATGAAGGAAATTGACAGGGAAGTAGAAAAACTGTATTTTAAAAGTTGACAAATAACTGTAGAGGATTACTCAAAGACGTTTTTCTCATACATAAAGAAAATGCGTATTGGAAACAAAAATAATAGCTAGTGGGCAATATGTTTACCCCATGATTATTCCTGAAACTAAGAAACTACAGTATATATACTTTGTTTAAAAATATCTGAGCTTTTGCTGAAAATTTGTGTATTTAGTAACTTACATCTTCAAATGTAAACTGTGATAGAAATTTTAAGATAACAATAGAAGCTTATTTTAAGGAAATTATTTTATAAGCACTTGGTAAGCTTAATCAGATCTCTTTGTTTTTAAATATTTAAAATAGCTAAGAAATATATTATCATGAAAAACAGTAAAAGATTGCTTTGGAAAAGTATGTTAACAACAGCTCTATAGATATTTCTCAATGCAACATCCATGAAATTTAGAATATCTTAGGCTATAACCACAAATATTGTCCTTCTGGGCAAGAAAAATGACTCATTTTCTAGTGAAGCAAAATGAATGTTAAGAATTAAGGGTGTGGTGGTTTTTGTTGTTGTGGGGTGGTTTTTTTTTTTTTTTTGTTTTGGTTTGTTTGCTTGTTTGTTTTTTTGTGGTTTTGTTTTGTATTGGTTTGGTTTGATTCAAGTTTGTTTTTTGATCTGGTCTATGTAAAATTTTAACTGTAATCTGCAAGAGCAGGAATGGTCAACAGTCTCTCTTTTATAGCAATTTAAGGTCCTCCCTATGTTACGTAGAATGACAATATTTGGTTCTTTCCAATACTTACAGAAGATTAATGACACCTCCTTACCTCCTTTCCAGTCAATTTTCTTCTCTTCACATTAGGCATTTCTTATTCCTACCAGGAATGTAAGATGAGCCAGTAGAGTCAGCGTCTGAGCACTGTCAGAGAAAGAAGTGCACGGATTTTGCAGCTATGCCGTGAAATCACATGCATCTGGACTTGGATTAACAGATGATCTGAGGAATTCATCATCCCTTTGTTTACTGTAGTTACACAGACTGGATGTGTGTTGCTTACTGAAGCCTTAGAGTTTCACCAGCAGTTCATTACCTGCCTCTTAAAATTCCAGGACGGGTTGCAGAAGGGTCAGTCTTCCACGGCACTCTCTCACTTTGCATAAACAAACACTCGTCAGAGTTGGAAAAGAAACCATGGTGTCCTTCATTCTACAGACATCTCTCAACTGGGAGACTAATGAGAGTTTATTCACTGCTTTGTGCTTGTTTCAGTGACTGTTACACATGTTAATTAAAACAGAATAATTCCAAAAGCGCGTTTATAGTAATCTACTCCAAAGTGAGATCTAAAACTGAGGAATCTTTTTTTCTTTTCTATACATGTTTTTTCTTTCCTGAAGATTTATTCAGCTGAAGCAACTATACACCAATGCATGCAGCACTGGTAATAAGCAAGAGGAGTTGGAAATCATGGTGGAGTTAGAAATTTACTTAATTGCTATCATGAAAACATGGTGGGATAAACCTCTCAACTGGAACACAGCAATTGTGAGCTGCAAAGCCAGAAGAGATAAGCTGGGTAGGAGAGGGGGTGTTTCACTCTACCTTAAGGAATGAATAAATTGTGAAGAGCTGCCTCTGAAAAACAGACACAAATGTGCTGAGAACCTCTGGGTAAAAATCAAGGACAAAACCAATAAAATTCACATTGTGTTTGGGGTCTAAGTCCACCTGCACAGGAAGAGCCTGCTGATGAAGCCTCTTGCTTCTGCTGTAGGAGACATCACCCTCACAGGCTGTCATCCTGACGGGGGATTTCAACCACCTGGATGTCTACCAGGTAAGAAATACAGCTGGCTGTGCACAATCCAGGAGACTCCTGGACTGTGTTGAGGATAACTTCCTCATCTAGGTATTGGACAAACGAACCGGAGGAAAAGCATTACTGGACCCGATACTCACCAATGGAAATGAGCTAATTCAAGAGGTTAGAAATAGATCATGTCTGGGCTGTAGCAACTTTGTGATCCTGAGGAACAATAATCTGAACTTTGGAAGAGCAAAATTACAGTTTTCTAAAGAATTACTGGAAGAGAGAAGCCCTGGTAAGCTGTTCTAACAGACAGAGGAGCTGAATGAGGCTTTGAACAGCCAGATCTCATGGGTGGCATCCCTGCCCACAGCAAGGGAGTTGGAACTAGAACTCTTTAAGGCCCCTTCCAATTCAAGCCATTCTGTGCTTCTGTGGTACTATGATTTCTCATCCAGTACCAAGGAAGTGAAACAACCTTGAACTTGACTCCGGTTTGTGATTTCTGGAACAATTCAGGTAATTTGCTACTTCACTTTCTAAAGGCACCATCACTAAATCCATGGCATTAGATCATCCCATGGCTGTGTCAGTACTCATGCAGATCTCCATCTCCTCCTCTGGAAACTTCCAACCCTCCTGCTTCTTCAGTACAACTGGTAAGGTATCAGGCAGGATGATTCAGTGTTTCCAATAGTTTACCAAACCTTGAATAGCAACACATTTTTTGCATTAAAGAGTGGATTTGATAGAAACCATCTTATTAGATGACATTCAGACACTAAGATATATTGAATCTTAGTATTTAAAAGTAGTTTGTAACACAATTAATTGCCAATTATACACGTTCCCATCAATGTGCAAGGTAACAGATTATCCATGCTCAACATAAACTTAACCCCAGACTGTGATCACACATGCTGAACCACCAGGAGTTTTATTCTGCTTGCCAGTCTGGTGAAAGAAACTTATCTGGCAAGAAGTCACTCTGAGATTCGCAGTAGTATTTAATCTGCCCTGATTGTGCTGTGGCCTCCTTTCTTCTTAAGGAAGCTGAAAGGCTCAGCTGGGGAAGAGATTCTATCCCTATCTGTCTTTAGTGAGGGAAGGACAACTGATGATTCAATTGCCTGTAGGCATGATGGATGGGCTCTAAGATCCAGGCAGCTGTGAGCAGCCTGCTAGCTCATGGAAATATTTCTCCATACTATTTATTCTTTAATCCAGATCAAAATAGTAGATTAATTTTGGTTTATTTTCATTTTTCCCCTAAGTCCTTCCATTTTTGGAACATGGCTGCTTAGTCCTTTAGGGCATTTTAGTTGTTTTACATAGTTTATTTTCACAGCATATACAGGAAAAAAGAAATCAGTTGTTGAAGTGGTCTATGCCTTCCCTGTATGCTGGCTTTTTTGGCAGCTGGGAAGAGAAAGCTCTTTCCTTTATCACGTTTTACCAAACCCTTAAATTTCACATACTTGGTGCTTTGACACTGAAGTATCTCAATATGCTTGAACTATCATGGATTCTATTAAGACTCTTGAAAGAACATCAGAGCCCTTGTTTCGAGTGAAAATAAAACCAAAATAACTAAATTCACCAAATCCATTAAAAGGTTCTCTATGTTGTATTTTCATATGTCAGAACTGAACCTATGGACCTCTGCAGAGACATTCACATCATCAGAGTGGAGGCAGTGTTACTGCCACCTGCTTTCCCTTTGAGTTTCTGCCAAGAAGGAATAACATTTTATTGATGCAGATCTCATGCTCTGTAAGGATTTTCATTCCAGATGGAGAAGCTCTTTTAATGGCAGTGTTGGCTCCAATCCTCTGACAGAGAGGGGACTGAGACTTCTTTCCAGAAAGCTGCTGCTATGGACTAATACCAGACTTATGAGAAAAGGTACCATAATTTAGTCTGCATGAGTCTGACCAAAACATTTAGATTTAAACACATACATAGAGAAAAGAAAACTCTATATTTTAAAATTTGTGCTGTGTCCTGTCCATATAATTTTATTGCTACTTAAGAGAAAAAAAAAAATTAAGGACTGAGCATATTATTCACATTTTTTTTTCAGTTAATATCATATCCCTCATGGATTTATGCCATTAAATTCTACTATGCCATATAAATCTCCACAGCTATGATTACTCTATGATAACTCCATGCCCTGTTGAACCTTACCATCTAATTGGTAGTTTACAAGGAAATATCTGTGTTGGTTTTGAGATTAGCATCCTGTTTCCTCAGCAACAAGCAACATTTTCTTGACATGCTCAAACGTACTAGTATTGGTGTGTCTGTTTACACAAAATGCAAGCAAAAAATATTCTGTTGAGATGGGTAGTGAAAATAATAAAAACATTGTTTGTTTCCAAGGTGAATATTTTCTGCAATGTTAGAGAATTCCCTGAATCGTGTTTTGATGCCCATTTACAGTAGCGCAAATGTGGTAAATCTCTGATGATTTGAAAATCTGAGAGTCAGAAAAGAATCTGAACTACCAGGTACTGCAGAAGTCTCCATTAGGCTCCACACAGGTGCCACATACGGAAGTATCTGAAAAAATCTCTCTGCCAACTTGGTTAGAAACTGTATATCCTGTACCAACTTTTTTGATAAACAGAGATGAAGGAGAATCTTGGATGTCTGAGACCTAAGCAGCTAAAGCATGGGACTAATCTCCCCTAAATCTCCTGGCCAGAATGCACTTAGATGATTTGGTGGTTTTGTTATTTTTGTAAAGTTTTTCCGTGATTCTCCAAGCAGCAAGCCAAAATCCTTCATCCTTCACTGTCCTACAGCTCTTGGAGCAATTTTTTGGCTCAGTTGCCACATTTCTTTCTCTATAACAACTCCAGAGAAGAAAATATATTTCAGTAGGATGACAAAACACTTCAGTAATATTTCAAATCACTTCGAGATTTGCCTACAAAAATTCCCAGCCATAGAAGCTTTTGGGTTTTGATGTGAAAACACGTAAAAACTAAACTACCAGGTACTAAGAGAAATATTTTATCACAAGAAACACCATTTTTCTATGCCCAGAAAATTTTATTATGGAACCGCCCCTTTCTGGATGAGGGCTCAAACCAACACTGAAAGACTTCTTCCAATACTGAAAGACATCTGCATTTGCACAGAATTTTTCAGAGCACTGTTCTTTTCTTTAGCTTCCCTATAAAACCTTTCCTTGCCTTTCACCACCACCCCCACCCCTCCCAATCTAGGGTTCGTTTCTGTCGTCATCTCTGTCCTGCCCCTCTGTCCTGCAAAGAACTTTCTACCACCTCTATTACTTATGAATAACTGGCTAGACCAGAGGTTATACAGTTCAGATACTTGCAGGAGGTTGCATCCTATCCAGTTAGTACCTAAATGCTGAATTCTGAATTGCAATAGAGAAATTTCTGGGCCAGACACAGCATGTAAACAAGGTACAGTATCTGGGTGTTATAAAGAACAAAGATAAGCTGGACAGAGATATACCCTAAGAGTAAGCCTTCCAAAAAATCTTCTGTGGTGGCCAGAGGAAAACTTCTCTTTCTCAGTGAAACATGGAAAAAAAAAAAAAAAGAAAATGATACAGTAACAGTTGGAAAATACAGATAAATGCAAGGAAAAGCAGACCAGAAAGCCTGAAGGGAGAGATAAACTTCCTCAACCCTTATAGCTTTCTGAAAATTATTTGAAGCCTAAGGAAGTGCTGGTCTACATAATCCCTGTTCAATGTACATCTAGAGGGTCACGTAAAAGGAGTAAAATACAGTCTTTTGTTATTCTTGCTCTTTAAATCAACTTCAACTTCATCAATAAATCTCTTCATCAACTGTTGCAACATTTTTCTTGACTGTGTACTTTTGGGAGCTCAGTATAGACACAAATTCACATAATTCTGCCAATTTTGCAAAATACAGAGGGCTGGTTTAGGAACAGTGGCAGTTTCTCCTCCCTGCTACCAGGGCACAAGTCTCCCTAGCAGTCATCTATGAAAAATGATGAAAAATAGTCCTAAATTTTCATATTTCTGTTAAAATTCAAAGAAAATATTATATATACACATTATTTTTTTTTCCACTTCCTTCTCTCCAGTTTCTCCCCAGCAGTTTTGCAGGTGGTTTTTTTTGTTTTGTTTTTTTTTGTTTTTTTTTTTCTATTTCTCTTCTCTATACCACTCTTTTATTCTGCAGCTCTTAGAGGTTCCCTGTCATCATATTCCCCTCCAAGAAAGGGCTTCCTTGAGACAAAATGGCTGCCTCTGTTCCTCATTCCCTCATGTCCTCTTTCCCAGAATATACAAAAATCCTAAATCTAAATAGCTATTATCATTAGCATCAGGCACAGGAGTCACCACCCCATGTCTTTCCAAAGCACAAGTGTATGTAGGGCTTAGCATTTCTCACATGAGCAGGCACACTCAGCCACTGTGCCACTCCTAAAGGAAGATATTTGGAAGTCCTAGCTACTGTCACCTAGCACCCATGAAGCGAGGTGACTTGTGCATCTGGAGAGTAGAGATGAATGTGCCCCCACATTGTGATGTGCCCTATCTGCCTGTCAATTGCATAATACTGGGGAGGGTATGAGACATCAGAGTGTCTCAGAAAATATTTTCTATTTGCACTCCCTTTTTCTGTGCCATTTTCCCATTCTTTGCCTCATTTCCCAGAGGCATTACAGCAGTCTATAGATGAAAGGAGTTATTTGGGTCTGATTTTCAGTCATGTGCATTCCTCCTTCATTAATTAAACTTTTTTCAATGTTACCTTTCTGATTCTGAAGACACCTGTTAAGGAAAATCTTGTCTCCCTACCCTAAAAAGAGTTTGTTCTCTCATTCTCTGCATATACTAGACCACTTCTTGTGGAGTATTCTTTCTTACCTACTTGAGTGACCCTGTCTTTCCACGTGGGTGAGTCCTTGCTGTTTCAGTTATACTGCTGCTCCCAGTGTCTCAGAAGCCATTCCAATAATCTTCATATCTTCACTCGGTGCAAATGTGCAAATTCACAAGTACTCCACAGCATCTCATGCTCTCACAGTGGGACTGCTTCTGGACCTCTGGACCACTGCTTTGTGCCATCTTTCTTATTTGTGACCCTAAATCAGTATGGAAATTTGATAGCCAGTAACAGCATTATTATCTTCAGGTGTTATGTATTTTAACATCCACATAAAAAGAATCTTGACATAAGGCAAAACATGAAAGATTCAGTTTAATCCTTCAAGAAACATGCCATTTACTTCTCATGAAGGTTCTATTTTTTTTTTTAAGTTCATTGTGACAGGAATACCATTTCTTAATTCTCTTAGGTTAAGTTCACAAGCCCCTAGCCCTGTTTCCAGTAACATATGAATCTGAGTATTTTCCAAGTACAGGAAGATTCATTTTGAGACAGTTTGCTTTGTCCACATCGCTTGATTTTAATCTTGTTCATTTGTCACTGACAGCATCACCTGCTGAGCTAAAATGTTTTTCCGAATGAAACTGGAGGATGGGCAGCCAAGATTAATGGCCCACAAATCATTTATTAGGAAGTGGTTTTTCTTTGACCGGCACTGAATCCTCATTTGTGCTGTTGTTGGATGGCAGCAGGAAACTGTAGTTAGAAAAGAGTGCACATTTTTCCTTTTATCATATTTCATTTTCAGTCAACTAACCCCAAAAGCTGTCAGATTCATCACTTAAAGACACCATCTGCTGACCTGTCATGGAGGGTGGTCACAACTGTCGCAGTGGAGCATTTTTTCTACCAGATTTGTGTCTAAAAGCAGCCACAGGAGAAAAGGGTAAGATACAGGTCTACACTTGGTTGCTTTGTTTGGAGGATTCTCCATATGATTAACATTTACCAAAACAACAAAGAAATGGATGAAGAGGGAAAGTAAAAGCAGTGCGTTGCATGGGAGAAGGTTCTTGTATGAAATTGTATGAAATGAACTTCAAGTGTTTTTTTTCTGTTCAGCCAGCTCTGCTAGATATACACATCTCATCCTTGGTTCACTGGGATTTTTTTGGAACCGCTGAATGCTATAGAGTGCAGGCAGATGGTGAAGCCAAGGAATATCATTAGTGCAATTTTAATCTTTTTTCATGCCGCATATTCAAAATTTCTGGTTTGCTGACTGTGTTCATGTTGCAAGAAATCTGATTTTGAGGCAAGGAAAAGCAAAGACCAATAAACTTAATATGCACTTACACATTTCTGATGCAACTGTTTTTCAGTCATAGCAGCACAGACTCACAATATTTCTTACAAGACAGCTTATGATTTAAGTTAGATTCTCCAGAGATGTGTCCTGCAATTACTACTCCCAAAAATTCCAACAGCAAATATCTAGGCTCCCTATTAAACTAAGAAAAGTTCTTCTGAAACCTCACTGTCTGGGGTTGAAAAATATAACCAAAAATGTGTATTCTATTTTCATCTGTTGAAACCAGTTGGGAGATATTATTCTTTATCTCTTGCAACTCTAGGGGTGGAAAGAGGGCGAATACCTTCTGTTAATGGGACACCTGATAACACCAGATAACTCCACCCATCCTCCTCCAAGGGACATCACCTGTGAATGGGCCATTTAAGGCATCTCACATGACTGATAACATCACCTCATTCCATTGTGTGATGCTCCACCCAATGGGAGGAGCCAAAGCCTTTCAGCTGGATTGAAACCTGCAATCCCAAACACCAAGACAGCCTGTTTGCACTGGATTCCCAGAGGAAGACTGGACCCATCTCGCCAGCACTGGACCCTTTTTTTCTAATGGATCATCTCTACTTCACAGCCGCGCATCTGTTACTCCAGGAGGACTTATTTGGACTGCTTTCAACACCCTGACAACAGGATGTCAGGTCTGTCAGGTTTTTTTAGGACTTTTGTTTGTTTGTTTGGGTTGTTTTTTTTTTTTGTTTTTTTTTTTTTTGTACTACTGCATTTGTATTTTTTTAATATTCTTAGTAAAGAACTGTTATTCCTACTCCCATATTTGTTCCTGAAAGCTCCTAATTGCAAAATTGTAATAATTTGGAGGGAGAGGGTTTTTACATTCTCCATTCAGAGGGAAACTCATACAGTTCTCCTTAGATCAATTATTTTGCATCATAACCATAAAATTTTTCCTGCTCTTTTCTTATGCCACATAGTTATGTTAGAAACCCAGAAAAGGCATAAATACATATGCATCTAACAAAAATGCACCTTTGATTTAATTATATATGAGTGCTAAACACAATTTAAACATATTTTTGGCAGCAGTCACTAGGATGGTAAGCTAGTCATGTATGCAGATATCGAAAGGATTTTTTTTTTTCCATGAAAGCTCATTCCCCCACCTACAAAACTACATTTGTCCTGTTTCCACTGAATGCTGAACTGTCTTCAGGCAGTTCTGCCTATTGTCCCTAAGACACGTTTCCCTTTTCTCTGCTCAGGGCATATCACATAAGGAGAACTGGTGGTTTCAGATGAGCCTCAAAGACCAGGAGGCTCATTTGTTTCCTTCTGTGGGTCAGCAGTTGTCTTTCTCCATGGCCATCCATGGAGAAAAACACTACCATCTGCAATGACTACCAAAAAAACCCAAAAAAAGTGAAGCACCTTTGTGTCATTTTCTACCAAACTGTATTCTATTTTGAATAATTTGGTATTTATATGGATGAGAATAGTATTTATAATAAGATTCAAAAGTCCTTTCCAAGAGGAAATATTTTCTTATTTTTTGACAAATTGGTTTCATGAACAATTCTAATTTTCAAGAAAATTGTGACTACAAAAAATTTTGTTCAAAGACCATTAGACTGACAGCTCCTCTGTGTCTGAATATTCTTTGTTCACCAAGGGACAGAAGCAAAGGACTCCCTTCCTTCTGTTGTGGCTATTCATCTCTAGTTCCAAATAAAGAACATATGGAAATACAGTGCCTCTGTGGGTTTTTTTTTGCCTCCACTCACCATCAAGGTAAAAAAAATCATTATGATCCATAAATGCAGGTCACAAGAAGTAAGTATGCTTATATCAAAGGCTCGTTAGCCCAGAAGTATTAAATATTATATTGTCTTTCTACTAAGATGTAAATTAGTCAGACTATCCACGGGGTTCGACCTTCCAAGTATTTTCATCTCTTCCTTGATCAATTCAGCAAGAAGAAACAGAAAGGGGATGAAAGAATTTACATCATCAATTCTTTCTTAGAAGTTTATAAATCATCATTTTAACATTTGTGCATAAATGTGACCATGTTCTTATCATAATCTGACTAGGTTTCTCTGGCCCTCCCTTCTCCCCTTCAAAAACTATTCCTGTATGACACTGCCCTAAGCATCAACTCAAAAGGGAAAGGCTGAGCCACTGCTGTTAAGGGCAATACTAAATTACTGGACATCTCCAGAAAGAGCCAAGACTGGAAACTACGACATTTTCTTCTCTGTCTTCTGCATTTTAAACAGGCATTATGCACCATGACTTTGGGGCAGTAACCACACAAAGAGCCCCTAAATCACATTTTCATAAGCTTCCTTGGGCAGAAGGAGGACCAGTTGCTCACATTCCCAGTGCAGCTGTGCTGATCAGCAGCTGCTCTGAGGAGCAAAGTGAAGACAGCAGCTTTGATCCTCCACATGTTCTTGCTCCATGCCCTACTCCTTTTAATTGATAAACTTCTCTCACCACACCATGCTGGTGTCAAAGTTTCCTATGTGTCTAAAATGGGTAGGCACATATCAAATTCATACTACCCTCTAAACTGCTGAACACTGAGGAATGGAGTCTGTCCAGAAATCATGAATTTGTAGCCTGGTTGCCATAATTGTTCTTAGAAATGTCTTTAATAGAATTCTTTTTCTGGCTCAATTTTCTATTTGTTTTCACTTTCTCTCTATTTTTTTCCCAGTGGATGGATTAACATGGTAGCTGTTGCTGTTTCATTACTAACAGATGGTAATCAAAAACTGTTTAAAGAAATCTAACAAACATTCCAGTATGATTTACTGAATGAAACTGAGAACACTGCCTTCCTGCTGTTGATGTACATCATTCTGTCAATAATTACCAACAGATTTCTTTTCAACTTCAGTAATGCTAATTGTGTGAGTAGGGTTTATAGTGAAAATACTGTGTTTGTTTTAAAAACGAGAGGTAGAAAATAGACCACTTTGCCTAATGTAGCAGGGGTTTTTTGTTTGCTGGAAATTACTTGTTTTTGTAATAGTTCACTATTTTTCATTTTTAAAGAACTGTCTTTAAAAACATATATATTTATTTATTAATCTTTCTTTCTGTTACAGTTTGCGATTAGCGTATTTTTTGGAAAAACCCACCAGATACTTACTGAAGCAAGTTTTTTTTATATGTTACTAAGAAGATATGTTTGATTCTCCTGAACATCAAGTGAGACCATTAATTTATGCATCTCTCCTTTGAATAATGCAATGGCAGCTCATAATCCTCTTACCTGTGAGGATTTTCAGCAATGATTTAATACCATATGAGATGCTTTCTTTGGCTTTTGAAACTGGCCTTCACATGTGTGCATGTTACCTGAACAGCTCTTTTTTTCAGAGGGATTTTTTTAGTTCAATACCCACATCATTCTTCTTATACATAAGCCTGTGCTCCTGTGTAATTCAAAATGCAAAACTTTCTTCAGAACAAAGATATATACGTAAACTACTTACTAGCCACCACATTTATTTTTTTTTTAATGTTGTGGAAAGTGCATTTATGATCTTCGTGCCATCATAAAGTCTGGAGAAAGTTGTTTGGACTATTAAATCTCTGGGTTTGAGTAGTGGCAGAATTACAGTCACCAGAATTTTTTAAAATAGCTCTTTTATACTTGTTTAAAGTGATAATATATCCATTCCAATGATTTGATATCTAGCAGAATCTTGCCATAGTTAAATCAGCAGAAAAGCACCTGGAAAAGTATTTTACAGCAGTGTTTTGTGATCCAGGTCTAAAATTGGGCTCTGGGTTTAGACATTTTTGTGATTATTGTATCTCATCAGGCGTAACGCTCAGTGATACACAGGAATGGAAATTCCTGTCATAGTACTTCAGGCTTTCAACTGCTGTCTGTGGAAGTAATGTGTTGGTGCACAATCCGCTCATCAGGTGCTCAGAGACAGCCGTGAGAAAACCTGTTGCAAAATGAGTTTAATGTCTAGCTGAATTTAGAACTGACATAAATATCAGGATTAAATGTGTAACAGCTTCCAAATGTATTTTAATTACTGTTGCATATTGTAATGTGTTCAAAGAGGGTGTTCCCTAAAGGCATCTGGCTATTAATGAGTTTTATTGTGGGTCACTGAGCAGAGAGAAAAAACAAATATAGACAAGCACAAACTTCGGGTTGGGAAGTGACTATTAAATAATTAGCAGTGCAGTAATGGTAGCAAAGATATTCATCCATCCTTCAACCACATGAAAGAAGCCTACTGGATGCATAGGCTGCCTGAAAGGAGCAAGTGGCAAAATAATTTAAATTTTCCCATAAGAGATAGTTCAACATAAGCTTAATGTTAGATGAAGGAATGATCAATCAGAAGAGATATGACCCTGGTTTACAGTGAGCTTCTTACAATCAAGGAAAACCACAAATGATGTTATGTTGATTCCCACAGCTGTTAGGAACACTAATCTGCCCTTCTGTAAAACAGTGCACGAGAACCACTTACTTGCAAATAAGGGAAATTAGTGTGTTGATAAGATGAGTGAATAATAAACTTGATGTCACTGACATCTCCATTTCCCCGCTGAGTAGAAAAAGCTTTTATGGAACAGTTTCTGCTTCTTGATGTCTCTTTTCAAAGATTTGTGAATGCTGAAATTCTAGGCAAGGTTTTACAGTGAAATAGACTTTGGCTATGTGCATAGTACTGAATTGTGTAATCTTCTTTAAAGTATGCAATCATATTTCCATTATTTTATATTTCTTTTTGGTGCTGGCAAGACCACTGTAATATGTATGCCTAAAGCAAAAGAACTAGACTCCAAAAAAATGCATGAACTTTCAAATCTCCTTTCCTCCTCCCCTCCTCCCCCAAGCTGGACATAATTAGAATTTCCTTATTTTAAACTATCTTTTGATTACCTTAATTAAAAGTCAATTGGTCTTGAAGGAATATCCTTTAATCAAGACAAACCTGCAACAGAATCAATGACTTAAATGTCCCATTCTTTGCACACACATCAGACAATGCATATGGGTTATATGAAATGTTTTAATCTACTACAACAGCAATGAACTTTGCAGTACAGAAATAACATTATGGGAGCAGCATCAGCCAACTGGTAAAGGTAGCTGTAAAATTATAACTGCCAGATATTTAATTTTGTATTTCCATTGTGATTTGAAGGATTCTATGAATAAACTTTTTTCTAGACACTTTGAATTCTTCTACAACATGATTAAATAAACTCTCTGGCTGCTTCTATTTTTGCCTTTTTTGGTGTTTTTACATATATCCACCACACACACCCAACTGTTCTCCCCACCCATTTTTGAGCATGGTTACAACTGGTCATGCAACACACAGAAGAACAGAAATGCTTTGCTATGTGGATACCAAAATCAGCATCCATGTTCCATAGCAGCTGCAGACGTACATAACACAAAGAACTGTGCTTTGTTATTTTCTTTGGGATTTTCAGTGCATGATTCCAAAGCTCTACCTGTTCTAAACCTAGTGTTATATTAAAATTGTATGTCCGACTAATTATCCCCATGAACTCACAAAATCTTCTCTGTCAGAGTTCTGCTCCTGTTGTCCTTACCTGAAGACAGCAAACATATGAATTCCTCTTCTGGATTAGTTAATCAACTTGATTCTTTCTCACATATTTGAACAGAAGAGCAGCATAACCCCATCATCTGCAACTGTTACTTGGGAAGCACCATCCTCCAAATGTCCTCTCCTTCCTTTCTTCTTCTCTCCACTTTATATATTGAGCCTGACACACACCATATGGTATGAAATATTACTTTTTCACTTGGGATCAGTTGTCCCAGCTGTGTCCTCACAATTTTTCATGGACCTTGTTTCTTCCCCAGCAATGGCAGTATGAAAAACAGACAATGACTTGGCTTTGTGTAAGCCCTGCTCAGCAATAAAAAAAGCAACACCTCCATATTATCAACCCTGTGTTCAAAACACAGCCCGGTACCAGCCACTGAGAAGATAATTACCTCTACTCCAGCCAAAACTATCATGTTTGTAGCAGGCTAAGAACAGAAACAAATGAAATCAGAAAAGCATGATGAAACCAGGCCACTTTTGCCCAAAGCTTTTGACAAACCTCATAAAACACACGAGTAACAATAATAATTAATTGTCTTTTCACAATGTTTCTTAACATTTTTTACATGGAGAATTTTCAGGTTTAGTTGTTTACTCTATAGTTGAATTTTCTCCCTTGTTCTCTGGATCCAGAACTTAGGTGTATTCAAATGCTGTATCCTTAATTTTAAATAAAAAACCCAACAGCTGTTATTTACGGGCTTCAAGGCCAGCTGCATGGCACAGTTGGCATTCCAAAGCCTGCAGAATTAAGTAGCTTCATATTTTCTGGGAATAAGCACTATAATATACTGCTTGGCCAAACCTTATTTGGGCACTGAATGGGAAAGTGCTCATGTATTTAGGCAAAAAATCATGTAAGGAATTGGACCTGCTATTAAACAGTGTGGATTATCATGTGTGTGTTGAGTTTGTGGGGCAAGGTTTTGGTTGTGTGGGGAGGAAGGGCACAGGTGTGGTTTTTTTCTGAAAATCTGCTAAAAACCTCCTCTGCATCCAGCAAAGCCGATATTAGTTGGCTCCAAGTTGGACATGCCTCTGGCCAGAAGTGAGTCCTTCAGGGACAGCATAATGCATCTGTGGGAACATGTTTAAGAAAGAAAATAAAGTTATTGCAGGAGAACAGTAACCAGGGAAGAGAGGAGTGAGAACAGGTGAGAGTAACAGCTCTGCAGGCAACAAGGTCACTGAAGAAGAAGGAGGACTTGGTGCTCCAGGCATCAAAGCTGAGGTTCCCCTGCAGCCTCTGATGAAGACCATGGTGAGGGAGTTGTGGCCCTGAAGCACAGGGAGGTGCACGGTGGAGCAGAGTTCCACCCTGCAGAGCTGGTGGATGTCTGAAGGAGGCTGTGATCCCATGGGAAGCCTGTGCTGGAGCAGGATTGTGGCAGGACCTGTGGCTCTGTGGAGAGAGGTTCCAACACTGGAGCAGGTTTGCTGTCCCTGTGGTGGACCAGTGGTTGAGTTGTCTGCTCCTGAAGGAGCAGTCCTGACTGCGCTCCATGGAAGGGACCCACGCTGGAGCAGCTTGTGAAAAACTAAAGCCTGTGGGAAGGACCTGCACTGGAGCAAGGCAACACTGTGAAAAGTCCTTTCCCTGGGAAGGAAGCAGAGGCAGAAACAACCAGGTGAACTCTGCAACCCCCATTTCCCATTCTCCTGCAGCACTGAGGGAAGGAGGTGGAGAATCAGGAATAAAGTTCAGCCCATGAAAGAGAGAGGGGTTGGGGAAACATGTTTTTGAGATTTGAGTTTGTTTCTCTTTATTCTATTATGATTTGATTGGCAAAAAATTCAGATTATTTCCCTGAACTGAGTCTGTTTTGCCCGATTGCAGTGGCTGAGTGATTTCTACATGCTCTTATTTCAAAGTTTGACCCTTCTGTTATAAATTCTCTATTCAAGACAGAGACTTTGGTGGGCACTTAGCATCTAGCTATGGTCATCTCACCACAGTATGATCATACTTTAGTGTGAACCTTGCCCTGAGCTGTTTACCAGTATAAACAGAGCAGGAGAGCCATGGCTTCCTTGGAGAAGCAGTAGTCAGTACAAGGGTTTTACAGCATGTCCTATTTGTCCTCTGGGTGAGAAGGTGACTGGCATTTCTTTCCATGTCACTTTTATCTGGAAATAAGAATATTTTATTTATGTAGGGTAGCTCACTTTGGGGCTTTTGTGGCTGTACCTGCAAAGAACCTAGAAAATTCCTATGATTGAAGGGATGTATTTTGCTTTCAGGATGCTAAGATACCTATTGTAACCCTGATTTTAAAAATCAATAGAAAATAGCAGACGACAGCACTACTTATGTATTATTCCTCTTAAAGTGAAAAAGTGAATGTGAAGTTACTAAATTTTTAAATGCAATCAACTTCACTTGTGGCCCAAAGTATAAAATGAGTATTAGACAATTTAACAATATTAAAAAGATCTGTGCTTTGGAAAAGAATAAAATGGCTACATTATAGGAATCTGAAAAGAAAACCTTTGGGAGATGAGCTAATGGTAGCAATTATACAATATGTAGCAGGATAAAAGTTCAGCAGCATAAATATTGATGGCAATTAGCTAAGAATTAAATGCACATTTAAAAAGGTAAGTGCTCTATGAGAACTGAATGCTTCAGCAGAACTCTTGTTTGGAAAATGTGGTGAGAGATTATTTCAGAACATTGTGCTGTATCATAAACACACCACTACTAGAGGTTTTTGATTAAGTGGAAGAGATGAGATTTGTTTCTCTTAAACTTAAAAGCCTCACACAAGCATACAAAATGAGAAGCAGCCTAGACTTAGGCTGCAGTAAACGAGACTTGGTTTTATTCCTGCAAGAGTTACAGTAAGTCACCCCAAAACTTACTGCATCCCTAGCTGATAATAACTGTGTCTTATCTCAATAATATAGATATAAATATAGATTATATAGATATAGATGATAGATGATAGAGATAGAGATATAGAGATAATAGAGATAGAGATGATAGAGATAGAGATAGAGATAGAGATATAGATGATATATAGATAGATAGATTAGATACATACATAGATGATAGATAGATAGATAGATAGATAGATAGATAATCTCCTGCCTAGATATTTTCATGTTCCTTTATATAAGAATTGATAGGATGTATTTTTTAGCTAATTAAGTTGTTTCACATGGATATCTGCACACCAATGCTACAGTTTCACAGTCAGGGCAGGTATAACTAGACTCTTCAGCTGAACCAGCCATTTCACTCCTCTACCTGGCTGTACTGCTTTATCCCTGTGGCATTACCTCTTCCATTTTGGCACAATTTGCTGTAATTTCAGTCTCTTTCTCTGGGTTGACTCTCTGATTCAGATCATAATTGTGCAAGTACAGATGAAGGGCAGTGCCAACGTGAGGATGGGCAGATATGAGTGGGGGTTTGGTATTAAGTTCCAGCAGTGAAGCCAGCATGTTCTGGTTTGGATTGTTTGAGGAGCCATGCCATCACTAAGGAGAATTAAGGTGAGACAAAGACTGATCTGTCAAATTCAGGAGACAGCAGCTGGTCTAACAAAGCAACAGATGGTTTTCTAAGAAAGAGCAGTAATACTTATTTTATTAACCCACTCCTGAAATAGAAAGGCATTCTGGGCAGAAAGATGGTAGGAAGATTTATGGGTTATGGCTGTTCTCAGTGAATCATCAATTGTTCTTCTGCCTCTTCTGGAAAAGTAAAAATGTTTCAGTAACTCTAGATGGATAAATATCTTTGTAAACCTGGGGTTTTTTACCCTTTAGAACCATGGGAGGAAGGCAGATACTAATTCACTGGTGGCAAGAAGCATTGACAAGGCTCATGGTGCAGAGAGCCCTTGGGAATTCATATACCCAAGAAACTGAGAAAAAAAAATGGAGTAACAGAATTGTCCAAATATTTCCCAAGCTGATGCTTTCTTCATAGCACCAGCAAGTAGAAAAAGCACAACTAATATAATGAAAACCAAAATCAATTCCTACTTGGTAGTCTCCATGAAGAGGGATATCTGGAGCCTAACCCTCAGATATAAGAGATATGAAACAGGCTCCTAAATCCTGAGCTGTCACTAAAAATCAGACCACAGCAAAAACTCTTTTTATGGTTGTGTAAGTTACCCTCACAGAGGAGTCATTCAAGAAACTGATGGATCAGGGTCATAGGGATTCACGGCTGAAAATACAGGAAAATCAGATTAGATAATAAATAATATTTACTATAATATATGCAATGCATAATAACTGTAAATGAATAAGTTAATAACTACAGACATTAGATTATAAATAATGGGCTGCAAAATCTCTGAATTAATTCATACTTTGGAATAAAACTTTCTTCTAGCTAGTATTTCTGTAACCCCTTAATATTTTCTTAGGCCCTTGCCTTGAAACACTTTAAATGGTCCTATTAAAATAAGTGGTATAGTTTCATATGAAAAAAATAATTACGTATGTATCTGAAGGACTGACGTTTTAGTAGCCGAATTACTTGATAACTTTGATTTTACAGCTAGAATTCTTAATGGACAGTATTATGGATGAACCCACTGAAGATAAAAATAACACCAACAGCTTCTAAGAGGTTTAGAAAAGTGAGCAACCAAATAAATTAACATCTCAGATTTACATAAATGGAAATATGAAAGTATCATTCTTCAGACATTATGAATGCAACTAGAGCAAAAAAATACTTACTTGAAACCTAAAATGTGATGTTTCTGGATTCAGAAAAACACTTTGTCCTAGTAGATCAATACAATATAAAGGTCCAGAATCGCAGCACAGTCGTGAAAGTTTACCAAAAGGATTTGGAATGAATAACAGTGATATTCAAATATCGTTTCGAGTATTTGTCTATTAATAAATGTAGAAAATTTGTTTTATCCTGTGATGAAGGGGAAATGCAAAATCAAATAGTGTTTCAAATTTATCATAGGACAGCAGCAAGTTCTCCAAGGTACTTAACAATAGAAGAGATAGTTCACTTACTTAACTTGGATTCACTTACTTAACTAGATTCTCACTGAGACTGAGGAAATGTTTCTGATTTTAAAAGTTTGGCGGTTTGAGAATGGTATGCAACAAACTTGGCTACTGTATTATCCCCTTTCATGACAGTCTGAGGGATAAATAAAAATGTCAGCTAAATTTATTATAAATTTCATTGAATAAAGTTCTGTTCTAGTAAATGCCCAAATGTTTCTTTTTCCAACAGCATTCTATTGGGAATAAGGTCTAAAAGTGCAACAGATTCCTCATTATTATTGCTTGATAGCATATGAGTCTTTTAGATAGGAACAGGATGTAGGAATTTTTTTTCAGTTTCTTGAGTGTTGTTAGCCCTGTTTCCTACTAGTCTCAATAGTGTAACCAACAAGACAGTAGAGTCAGGCAAGGGAGTTGAGCTTGTCTGTTTCAGCCAGTAAAAGCAGTAGAAAATATGTATATTGTAGATGATAAATTATTATCAGACTTAGCAGTTTAAACGCTGTTTGTTAAAGATGAAGCAGAAAGGGAAAAAATAGCATGATTAACCAACAAATCAAAATAATCATTCAAGCCAGGAAGATACTGAAACCCAGTCTTGGTGAAGTAGAGGGGAAAATAAAATTGTGTTAGATAAAACATAAATTAAGTGGCTTCAGAGGAAATGTGAAGTGCAAATGTTGAAAGCTTACAGAGAGAGCAGGAAAATAGTCTCACTGATGTAAAGGGAAAGACCTAGTCAGAAAGAAACAACTTTATATGTAGCTTGATTTTTTTTTCCTCTGATTCAAATTAATGTCATGGAAGGGAACTTATGTGTAGAAATTTAAAATGGATCCCAGGTTTCTGGTTTCCTCCCATTTCATGTTGCTGCTTCTTACAGCTTTAGATGAGGGGTGGCTCTTAGTCACACCCATTCTGCCATATAAAATGAAAGTTAGGTTACTAAGAGGAACACATAGCTTCCCAGGTGCCAGATGTTTTTAAGGAGCTCAGAATCTTAATTCTTGATGTCTCAGAGAAGGGCTGACAATATTCCCAGCTCCTCCACAGCACAGTAAGCCATCCGCAGAGCCGTGTCACACTGCAGCTCATGAGCTGCAGATGGGCCAGAGACTTGGACTTCAGCTAACAGAATCTGGATTTAGCTCTGCTATGATTAGCAAGGACAACTGGCAGACCACTTGGTGCTGAGGACTGGCAGCTACATTACATGTCTTTCAGGAGCACGTTCAGGGCATACTCAGGTTTGCTCTGCTCTGTCTTGGGAACAGAATGCCTGTTTCAACTTAGAGGGAATTAAAAACTGGATACCCAGATCATATTTGTTCATTTGGTTTAATCTGAAACATATTTTTTATATTTTGTTATCACTTTATGAAACAAGCCAAAAAAAAAAAACCCAAAAAAAAAACCCCAGAAAAATGGAGGTTATTGAGAGGTTTATGTAAAAATTGCATCCTTGATCTCATATAAAATGCTTGTGCAGAGACTCAGTCACTCACTGATGATTAACTTAAAGAAAAGCGTCTGGTCAGATTCAGATTGCTTTTGTGGGCAGCAATGAAAATGAATTTTTAGCAAGTTGAAAACATGGAAGGAAAGATCTGAGCTTGTGGAGTTCTCTCTGCATTTTTTCTTGATCAAGTTTTAATTAAGGAATCAATTTTAAACTAGATTGCCAGGGAATAAGAAGACCAGTTTTTCTTCCTGAATACTACAGAAAAGCCAGATGAGTTCTTTACCAGACTTGGCAGATATACACCTGCCCTAAAGCTATTCTTGGCCAGTAATAAAGATGAGGCACTGTCAAAAATTAAGATGAAAAAAAGATTAAGAAGTTAACGCCAAAACAAAATGAGAATTTAAATCACAATAACTAGTGATTGAACTATTTAGTCAGAACTAAATAGTAAAATTGAAATAAGTGAAAATACCAAATTGCTAGAAAACAAACCAGCAACAAACAACTCCTCAGTCTTTATTGGACATCTGTCTTTACAAGAAATGATGCTGTTACCTGTTAACCATTGACGTTCACTCCATAACAAGGTAAATTAATTTGAAAAAGATGTACAAGTTCTTAATAGATGAACATGGTAAATAATGCTGACCTCTCATGGATTTTTTTTGCAAGGTAATATGCTTCAGTGGCTGAAGTCTTTTGAAACCTTAAAATAAAGCAGATACAATTTTGTAGAATTTGAACATACCACATTGGTTTTGTGCTTTTGAAAAATCAAAACCTTTTAGCTTCTTCTCAGGCTATGATGCTTACAGTTCTTTTTTGGATTACAAACACAACTGTAACATTTGTCATGGACTGATTCAGATTGCAGAATACCTGCAATACATCGATGATATTGTATGGGGCAACAGCACAGTATGAGTTTTTAGAAGAAAGAAAAAATGAAAAATTGTCAGAATCCTCAACACCTATTTTGCTATAAAACAAAGGTGAAGGGACCTGCACAGGAAGTCCCACTTTTAGGAATAAAATGATAATATGGATGTCATCAGATCTCGGTGGATGCAATCAATAAAATAACAGCTGTCTCTCTACCAACTGGCAAAATAAAACACAAGCTTTCTTAGGCATTATGGGGTTACAGAAAATGGACTTTTGAAACTATAGACTGTCAAGAGACCTGGAAGAAGAACATTTTAAAATGAGGTTTTAAATAATGCCAGGCATTAAAACAATTAGCCAGGAAATATTTCATGCAGTAACTATTCAACTGGTCTAGTCAGGACAAAATATTAAAAATGTGCTCTACATGGCAGTCAGGGAGAATCACTCTACCTGGAATCTCTGGGAGATGTCATGAGGGAGGACTTCAGGTTGGACTTGGGAGTATTGAAGTTAGGGATACAAACAACTGAAAAACAAAAACTGGCCATACATGAAGGGGTTTGAGCAGCGTTTTAGCTGCTTCAAAATTTACTGGTTCTGAAGCACAGATTTTCCTGACACTGGGGTGGTTGCTGTCACAAGGGGCAGTTTCTTCTACACATTGTGCAACTTGTGCTGTGTGATGGAGTAAGTGTGCCACACAAAAGGGCAAGAAGACCTAGTCACCCAGGAGTTTTGGAAATTATTATGGACTGGACAAAAGGCAAAGTCTTCAGAGTATCACCAGAAGAGATGATGCTTTTTGAAGAGGCCCCCACTGTACACTCAACTGTATATTACTGCTCAAGTAGACAACCTGGTTTTAAAAGTGTATCACAAGAGTGGGGGCACTGAAGAGCACTACCAGCAGATGGATCAGGCTGCTGGTATTGAAGTAACACAGAATGGCAGCATAAGGATTAATTGGACACCTCAGGCCATCAAGGAAGAGATGCAATATGAGACGGGCTCATGATCAAGGTGCGGATTCAGCCATGGACAATATCGCACAGGTTATCCACAAATGTGAAATATGCATTGCAGCCAAGAAAGCCAAGCAGATAAAGCCTCTCTGGAATGGATGAGGATGGCTGAGATATAAATGAGGAGGCCTGGCAGATTGATTTTATCACACTCCCACAAACCTGCCTAGGTGAGCACCTTATGCTTACATTGGTGGAAGAAAACACCAGATGGTTGGAAACATATCCCACACCCCTTGCCACTGCCTGGAATACAATCCTGGCCTTTGAAAAGGAGCTCTTATGGAAACACGAGTCATACAATAGAATTAATTTCTGAAACAACCTTGCAGACACCTGGGCCAAAGAGCATGGCATTGAGTGGGTATATCACGTAGTTTATCATGCACGAGCCTCCGGGAAAAGCAAGAATTACAATGGACTGTTCAAGACTGTACTGACAGCAATGTGTGCTTGTGCTGGGATGTTCAAACATTAGGACACACATATAGCAAAAGCTGCCTGGTTAGTGGCCCCACCCAACCAGACCTGGCCTCATTAAACAAAAATTAAATACACCAGTCCACCTCTCCTGCCTCAAAAAACTACTATGACATATGGAATTCAAAGTCATTTTATAAATCAAAACCAATAGATGTTTTCAAGAAATGGCCAATAGATTTAAGGAATAATATCTGTATGTGTATATAGAAGACAGGGAAGGATGTCTTGGAAAATGTGAAAAACCCGAATGATATAAATAATATAGAATAAGGAGTGGGTATTGCCCTGATTTTGGCAATTTTCTTCCTATTGGATGGTATAGCACTGTGTTTTGGATTTAGAATATGAATGTCAAAACGCACTAAGTTTCTAGTTGTTGTTAAGCAGTGTTCACACTAAGTAAGAGACTTTATTAGCTTTTAACACCATCCAATCAGCAAACAGGCTCAAAGGCACAAGTTAGAAAGAAAGAAAGTCAGGACAGATGATCCCAACTGGCCAAAGGGTTATTCCATACCAGGTGGTGTCAAGCTCAGTGTATAAATTATGGGAAAAGCTGGTCATGGACCACTGTTTGAGAACAATCTGGGCACTGGTGGGCAAATTTGTACAATCTAGCCATTATAATTATAATTAATTATAATTATAATTACAATAACAACAACAACAACAACAACACTAATAATAATAATAATAATAATTCCTTCTGTTCCTGTCTTATTAAAACATCTTTGTCTCAACATAAAAATTTCTTCCCAATCACACTGAGTGAGAGGATGGAACAAGCAACTGGGTGGTATTTAGCTACATGGTAAGTTACAACATCACTGAGCATAAACTGTTAAAATGTGTGATAGAAAAGAGCAGAAAGTGTGCATAGCATGAGCAACTTCTTAGTGATATTTCTTAATTTCTAATTTTGAGCATTCTTAGTTTTGTGCTTGAGTAATTTTTATAAGCACATCATTACTGCTATAGTAGCCGTCATAAAATACAGTTGAGACAGAAAACATTAAGATTCAGGAAAGAAAAAGAATAGGAATTCCAAACAATTGGAATCACTATTGCCTTGTCAAGGTTTATAAACCATGCTTGTGATGTCATTCTTCATGCTTTACAACACAAGTCCCAACAGTGACTGCCTGGGGTTAGGAAGAGATATCCCGTTCAATACAGGGATCTCACATCCAATTCTGAATTCCTCAGCATCACAGCAACACGATGTCTGACCATTTGTCTGAGTCAGCTTCTGTGTTCCATGCCTCTGTGTCATTTATCCAAGGCAGAAACTCTGCTTTATTACCTAGTGATAAGAAAACTCTTAGCTCTAATAGCTGTCCCTTGAAGGAAACCAGCCATGAAAGAGCGTGCCAAATCTTGATTAGTAACATATGCAGTTTCCCTTCCAGGCCTCCAAGCAGAGGATTTGGCAAGTGTGTATAGTTGTTATGATAAGAGAAACACATACTTCTTATTAGGAAATTATACAGGAATGAAAACTCAGGTAGAACTAGAACATTATCACGGAATCCACTGAAAGAAATAATCTGTACAATTATAAAAGTTGTATTTAGGGGATAACAAGGTAAAAGAAGAAATCCAGATGTTACAATTTAAAAGACAAGCAAGCAAACAAATGGAGATCTAAGTTTATTGAATCAATTGTACAGAGAGATCAATAAAGATATGCCAAAGTCAACCTCCAGAGAAGCAAGGTCAATTATTATAAGAAATTTGCTCTTTCACTCAAATAACTGAAATATTTTCCACTGTATTTTTAGTATGAGTAGATAATAAAGACTTTAACTTGCAACATGAAAAAAATATAAATATAAAACCATTTTAATCCTTAAAATGTCACTGATAACTTAAAAATACATTTGACTCTATAGTTAAAATATTGGTCAAAATAGTATTCTCACTATATTTGAATGTTACATTGAAATGTTCAGAAAAAGTAGTTGAAATGGTAGTGCTTTCTCTGATATGAAAATGTTTTAGGATTTTAACAGCTATTAAGCCATATAATCTTCTACAAGATCCAATAGCCCTGTTCCATGGGCACTGTAGGCAGATATTCCTGTCTGCTCCCCATTCTGCTGCTCTGCATGGGCACAAAAAGGCAGGTGAATCACCCTTTGCAGTGTTTAACTCAAAGTGTGTCTTTTCCTATACATTTTAGATATCCAAACCTGTTTTGGATTCCTATCTGATGCCTGTCATCTAAAAGATACAGTACCAAGGTTTAGATGAAAATTTCTACCTCTTTTTCTTTTCCCTGGTACTAGGTTGTTTCTATCTACACAAGGTCCAAAACTGGTAAATTTTCCAAATACAGGTAATCTTTTATGACTATTCATTCAAGAGCTGAGTACAGCCCAGTCATTTGTGTGTGTGTGTGTTTTCTGAAAAGGCAGCTGCTAATCCCAGTGACACTCTAATTATGTGACAGATCTACTTCATGTAAATCTTGTTGAATTTCACAGTTCAAACCCCAAGAAACTTGAACCCATTGGTCTAGCCCCAAATGAGGAAAAAGTCTCTGTTATACAACACAGGGTTTTTTTATTATCTGGCAAGATTTTTGCTTTCCCCCAAAGAAAGACTCAAGGGTCATGTATTGCACATTTTTTACTCATGTGCTAGAGGATATTGAGTCACACAAGTTTTCCAATAGGACATACCTCTCTACAGGAGACATCAGCAAATACATAGTTCTGTGGAATAGGAATAGTTCTGTGCATCTACAGAAAACCACATTTTTATATGAGTGGAATTTTGCATTCTTAATATGACACTATTCTCTGCAGAAAACTTTAATAAAATTATGCCATTTTCTTTTATAGGAACATGTTAGAGGTTAATTTTTCATACTGATTAGCACCTACAGTCTAGAAATCAGGTCACTTCCTGCTGGAAATGTAAAATCACTAGCAAATCTTAAAAAATTATCTTCCTTCCCAGCATGAGGTGAGTTGCAAAAAATGAAACTGTTGCTGTCATAGTTACCGTTACAGGATGGTAGCTGAGTAAAATATTAAAAAAGAGTTTGATCATACTTTTGATTTTCAATTTATCTTAGGCCTCTTAACCTTCTGTAGCACATTGTGCTTGAGAATTAAAACCATTAGTCTAATATCTATAATTAGTCATAATTATCCTAATAGGGGATATTAGTTAATGAAATCTCATTCAGTGTTCTTAATAGATTTAATTAATACAATATTTATGTCAGCTGGAGAAACAGAGGTATCTTGCAATTCACCTAATTCTTTATGACTTACCAGGAAGTAATAATTTATTGGCAGTTGCCAAAATACAATCAGAGGTGAACTCTCAGTGTGCCAGGAATTTACCTTGCACCAATAACGGTAATATCAAGATCTTTACACCTCTTACCCTTACTTTTTCTGAAAAGATTTTTTAAACATCCCTGGCTGGTACTTTTCTAGTAGTTTGTCTTTCTTCCAAACTTCTGGGTTTTATTACTGCCCTACCAAGGAGTTCAAATGTCATTCAGTCACTAATGTACTTTCCTCACCTATGACCCCTTTTCCCTTTTCTGGGAGATGGTCAATAAAGCCAAACCTGTCAAATTTTTTCCAATAACAGCAATAGCTCACAATGTGGAAAGGATCCCTATATCCCTATTGCCTCTCAACAGCTCTGGATGTAGGAAATTCATGTTTGCATTTTAGAAATACACACTTAAAACAAAGCACCATGTGTTGAATTGTCCTGTTGTAGCTCAGGGCCTCAAGTACTGTGAAGAAAGCTGCTTTATGTTTACAGAAATACCCTTCCCTGTGGACAGAGGCAGCTCCAGCTTTGGAGAAAGTGAGGCAGGCCCATTCTCAGGTATAATCATCAGTAAAATCCTTTTCCCCATCTGTGCCAATCATCAGTAAAATCCTCTTCCCCATCTGTGCCAACCGTGATGATGCCCAACCATAGTAGCACTAAGCCTGTCACCTCAGCATGCTGGAGGTGTACCTTGCCTGTGTATCTGCCCTCAGGTGCACATCACCAGCAGCTAAAAGGCCCGGGTCCTATGTTGAAGTATATTCAGTCGAAAGAAGACAGAATTTTAAAAACCATGATAAATTCTCCAGGAAAATGAAATATTGCTGAGAAAAAGAAAAGGAATTTTTCATTGTTCTGAGTAACAGATTGAAGACTCTTGTGAGGTTTGCTAAGAAAAATTGATAGAGTCTTTCATCCTTTCAGCCTCACTGCCTAAGAGCCACAGATGCTCAGTCTGCCTGTCCCTACTGAAGGCAGCAAATGGTCCAGGAACTTGGACCATTCATGTAAGAATTGAAACTGATAGCAGTCTTCTAGGGATCTATCCTTTTCAGTCTTTTCACCATAAAAAACACTTCCTTAGGTGAAAAAAAAAAAAAAAAAAAGGTATTTCCTACCAGAAATTTACTTTCACACAAAATTATCATCTCCAAGCTTATAACACTTGGGCATGAACTCTGTACTATGTAAATTTCATCTCCAAGTTAAATGTTAGCACACCATCTCGCACAGAATTTCTAAACCCATATAAGTAGGTTGGAGGCAAATTTTGTTTTTAGCAATGACTTAAACATTTACGATTTAAACGCTTTGGAAATTTTAAGTCTAGGGTTTTCACGTATTTCTCACTAGAGATAAAATGTAAAAGTGGAAGTTAAAGGACAAAAAAGCAACCACTTAACTGAGAATTGAGGCTTTTAAACTTTCTACAAAGACTGTTATACAAAAAGTCCCACTTTAAGGGTCTGAAATTTCCATGGGAATGGACTGATATGGATTGATAATTTAGATATCTTTTGCTTTGCTTGTGACTTTTTTATATCCTGAGAAAATTGGTAGAGGGAATCTAGTGAGCTCTTAGTTCCCACTTCTCCCCAGCCACACATTGCCTCCCATTCCCTTATGCCAGCCTTTGAGGTCCAATGGTTGCATCATTTATACAAGCAGGGAGCCAATGTACTGGGACCTTTTATTTATTACCTTTTTTCTTTTTTTTTTCCCTTAGTTTTAAGTAGTGTCAGCTCATTAAGGACATGAGAATTAAGAGCCATGACAGGATGAGAAGTGAGATGTGTTCTGACTGCCCCATTTTATGCAGTGGAAATAAGACAGGTAAGGGAAAGAAGTGTAAATCTACTGAAACTCAGAATAAAATTTCACAACTGGCTTCTTTTTCTAGGCCATTTTGCTGCACATTGTTTTAAAAATGGAAAGATTTGGACAAAGAAGCAGATTTATCATGATGTAAGTCATGCTTATAACATTTTCTCTTCCATGTCTATGATTTTGTTTACCTTGTACACCTGAAAGGCACTGAGGGGTAAGAAAATCAGGAGTAATGTCTCTAAGTAATTTTTGCCTTATCTTTCCTAAGCAATGCATGTCTAAAATCAAAGGTGATATGTAAGGCAACATAGGCAATCAAAAGGCAGCCCATGCTACCAACATTACCACACTGAAGAGCCATAATTTGAATTTTCAATGTTTTTCAAAATGTTCCCCTGAAGAAGGTTCAGTGTGATAGTATCATACATCTCATCCTTATGAAAAATTAAAAATTCCAATGGGTTTTCAGCTGAAAGAGCTCTCTGCTATACTGTTTGACTTTTTTTTTTAATTCCTGAACAAGTAAACATAGAATTACATAGAATTCACAAAGGCTTCCTTGAGCTTTCTTCACCAATCACAAATCTAGCAACAACATGCACAGAGGAACTACACTAGTTGCCATCCAGAGAGTCAGGAAAAAAATGAAGTTTGTCTTGAACATTTATTTCATGGGGTTTCTTACTTACATTAAGCCTATTGGTGAAATTTACACTATAGAGAAAGCAATCTTCAAGCTAACCTATGTGCAAAGCATTCTAAGTCCAATTTGGGATTTCAGAGGGACTTCAGAAGCATTTAGCTTTGGGCTATCCTTCCCCTGGGAGAGAATCTTGCCCAGAGAGAAGCTTTACAATAATTATCATCATCCTGGAATTTTACAAACAATGCACATGATAATTAAGAATACTTTTAAATAACACCCTAATCATTATTAACTCCTTTGGTAATTTTGGTAATAATGGTAATTGTGCTGAACTCATTTTGCATTGATGTGAGTGCTTCTGGAACTACACATTAATTTGTAACACTATATTGAAGTGTTATTCAAGAAGTATATTACACAATTCATTTTTAAATGTTTTCAAACTCTTTAAATTAAAAGACCTCCTGAAGAAAGGACAGATTTTTTCCCACTGAAGAAATTGTTTTTGTTTAGTTAAACCCACAGTTTCTGCTGAGATTTAACAGTGATGAAAACTGGCAAGGTTGAAGGCAATAAGGTGAGGCTCATGTCACGGGTGATACATACAGAGAGAGAAGAAAAAAATCTTTTCAAAGGCACTTACTTAAATAATTTTTGCTTTCATTTTACACCTAGTGACAACTGCCAGATTTATGCCACTGGAAATTAAAAGCTATAAGTTTATTCAGTATATGAAGAATGCTGGCTTCTGCTAATGCTTCTGCTAATGCTGACTGTCTCTGATTGAAAGGCTCTGATTGAAAGATTTATAATGAGGCTTGGATTCTGTTTGTATATCTGTGCCAGTGTACCATCATCACTGCTGTATCTTTAATAATGATTGGAGGGTTACAGATGTCTTAGTCCACTATGTTTACAGTATGTCAATTTTTGTTAAATTATTAATTTAAGCTGCAATCCTTCAAACTCTTGAAGTTAGCTACTTATGGGGTTTATTTTTCCACTTGAACTGCCTGTTGCACTTAGGACTGAGCATCTTCCACACGGGTGAAAGGCCAAATCTAAAGAAGATATGTGATTTGTTCTGCATTTTTCAAAGCTTCTTTCAAAATCTTAGCAGGTGTTGAGGTTTACTTTTCACACACCATAAGCACAGGAACATACTATTTCCTCTGTCAGCAAGACTGACATAAGGGGCCTCTGATTCCTGCCACTCCTTTTCCCTTAAGAACTGCATGGCAAATTCATATTATTGAAAGCTCCTCCCTCATTTTTGCAGTGTTATTGTCCGTGCAGCTGATGGAAGTCACAGGGTGTGGAAATCATTGGTAAAGGGAGAAAAAGCTTTCCTTCTCAGGGAAAATGGAGTGACTGACCTTAGGTTTCTTTATTAGTAAAATTCACTGAGGATTTAAACTAAATGTCACTTAAGTAGTGCATAGGCTGCGGTTCACATGTGTTTGTGCCCTGCCAAGAAAAAACTGGTAAGAATTCATTCAGATTCAAGAATAATGTCACTTTTCATTTTCATATTTTGTAATACTGGAGTTTGTGAACTTTTTTATGCTAAAGTACACATGAAAATCAATGACCAAAATCAAATGAGCTTTATTAAGCTCAAACTCTCTGTTATTCTAGACAGGGCACAGCTGTAAATCCTCTGAGCTTTGCTGGCTATTCCTCTGGAATAAAGAATGTGCAACCCCTTCACTCTCATGGATATTGCTGTGTGCCTCTGATTCCTGGATAGCAGCTTCTCTCTGAGCAACTGGGGTGGGCAGGCACATCCCAATGCAGCCCAGATACTGTGGGCATCACACTGCTGCAAAAGGTACCTTTATGCTCCCTTTTCTCCCCAACCCTTCTCCATACACTGCTTACTTCACTGGCAGCTGCCTCTCATGTTAATGGAATTGTGTAAGGAAAAGCGGATATGAGATGCACAAGGGGGAAAAATGAGATGGAAGATTTCCTATGAAAAGATATATTTCTTCATATCTTTCATGCGTTCAGTGGTGCTAGAATGTTTCCCTGTAAAGGAAATCTTTGCTTTGACCCGTAGGTATATACTTCAAAAAAAGACAAAAGCAAAAAACAACAAAAAAAATCTTAAACCTGAGTTAGGCAGTTTTCCAGAAACAGGCATACAAAAATAAACTCACAAAAATGAAAGTGAGAAGAAGATGGTAGGCATTTCTCAAAGGACAGATCTTCTGTATCATCCATTTTTCCACATATTTGTATGTCCAGCTCTAGAGGAAAATTTGCAGGAAGAAAGAAACCTTTCTACAAGGTGCTGGATAACAGTGGTTTGCAATGTCTGATGTTGTCGATCATCATATCTGCCAAAATGGCAAAAAGACTACATTTTACAGAAACTGAACACTCACCCTTTGTTAATTTTTTGATACTGGGAAGAAATCAAAAGATTCCTGATCTTGATATCTTCAGCATCTGAGGATATTTTCCAAAATGCAAAGAGAATTTCCCTGAATAAATGCATTCAGCTAAAATCAGTTGAAGATGTGTTTTTTAACAGCTTTATAAATTGTATATGTGATATGAGGCTATATATATGGGTGTATAAAACTGTTTTCTTCCATACAAATACATGCAAAACCCAGAGTAAAAGAAGTCAAAGGAGAGAACAAAACTGACTGGAAAAGCAGAAAATTATATATAAATATAAAGAAACTCAAAACCTTAATTAGTAAATGTAGCAGGTTTTTTAGAACTTTCTAAATTTGTAAATTTTCCTACAAATATATGAACTTATTCTAATTCTCGGAAAAAGCAAAATATCTCCAGATTAAATTATAATCCAAAGAAACATAGAATATACAGTGAGAAAAGAAGTTAGCACCCAAAATGGAAGACAAAAAAAGTACTAATTGCGATTATTCTTATATATTCTCTGTCTTAAGACATATCCTTCTAAATTGAAAATGATTGCTGCTTTTTGCAAAAGGTGGTTGCTTTTCCGCAACACTAGTGAGATTTTTGATTCCCATATTCCTTTTACACTTTCTGATTGCTGCTTTGGTTGGTGTTATCTTTGTGTTAACTCTCTTTCCATCAGTTTTTTTTATTCTTAGTGTTGTTTGATAAGCTTTATATTTCAGCATCTTTTGCATTTGTATTGCCTTTTTTTGTTTGTAAACAGAATGGATTTTACAGTACCCTGCATTTTAATTTAAAATACCGTGAGAGCCTATCAAACTTTGAAAATATGTTCAAATTAGCACTTGTATTTACCACTTCACTGTGCTGGTAACAATCAGTGGAACGAAATGTTAAATCACAGGAATTCATCTTGTATGGCTGGATAATCCCATCAAGAGGGAACAAGAATAGGCTGTCCTTTTCTTTAATAGGCTTTAAGATGCCTCTTTCTTACAAGAGACATCAAACCACATCAGTCATATTAAAAAGTATTTATATTGTCATGATTTAGTTACTTGAAATAAGACTTATAAAGACTAAAAATTTACTTCTTGTTTTTGCTCAGTAAATTTACAACCTTTTACTCAAAGGACTGCATAGATATACAATTTTAATATAAGAAATGCTAAGAGAAATTTGTACTCGTTGGTTTCATTGAATGGTATTAATGCTATAAAATTAGAAGAAAAGTAGCAGAGATCATCCCATTAAAAAAAAAAAAAAAAAAAAGAAA